>CM076582.1:949887565-950316342 GCA_034641835.2 Pinus albicaulis
AAAGGTAGTATGAAGCTCATGTTTCACTAGATATTCCACAGGTGTATCTGGGGTAGGCACAGGTGTATAGGTCTGCTCAAGGTCTACAATTTGAGGTTCTACTTTTTGAGGCTTGAGATATTTCCAATGATTAGTGTAGATCTCATCAGTGTATTCTTGATCAGGCTTAAAGCGGGATAGAACATGGTTATCGTTAAAAAAAATAATTTTTTGAATCCAACCTAGCCCTGAGTGCTTTTTCTTTATAGGATGACTAGTCATGTTTCATATTCTTACTCTAATGGAGTCTTCAGGTCTATTGAGAGTTTGTGGAGTCGCTAGGTGGATGATTTCAACTATTTTAAGGCAGTTTGTTGTCCACCATCAGCAATTGAATACCAATCTAAGGGTGTTTGTAGTTTTTCTGAGATCTAAGGAATACTTAGTTTGTCACCAACTCAAAAGGTCCCACCGTGATCGCCAAAATGTTAGGTTGGCGATGAGGTGGCAGATTCACTGGATTTTCTAAGTCTAATTGAGGGTCAAATGAGTCATCATATGTATTCAAGCAACTATTTACTCAGAAGGTCCCACTGTGATCACCAAAATGTTGGGGTCCCGTGATTTGACAGATTGGTATACCAAATGATAGGGCAACATGGAACCAATATTTGGAGTCCTAGGACCTAGCCTTCCTAGACTCAGAGAGGGATCTCTCTATTAGATGCAAAGGATGTGTTCTTATTTTCTTTAGATGGTTGATTTTAGGCTAGTTGTTAAGTGTAGGGTTTGTTGATTTTTTTGGTTGGGTAAGATGGTCAAGTGGAATAGGTGGAGAAGAGGTATTTAAATAATTTGGCTATGGAGTCAATGAAAGTCATGTCTCAATGATGAATCAGAGTGTGTTTCAGGGCCAATCTAGCAAGGTTAATGGATCCTTAAGGTAACGTGTGAGGTGGGGTGGACATCAAGTTTGGGAAAAAAAAGGTAGGGAAAAGGGCAGTGAATTATCCTTTGTCATTTACCTATGAAAAAGAAGGTCTTAAATATGATAAGCAAAAGATACTAAGCATGAGCTAGGGAAAACCTTTTACTCAATGATAATACTTTAAACAAATAAATATCCAAGATAAACATTCCAGTGAAACATAGAAAGCATAAGAGCTTCTAACTTTAGTAAATTCACCTTCAGAATTTGGGAAAACATATAGCACAATAACTTTAATAAAGAAAAGAGGGAACTCTTAAACATTGTTGATCAAGCTATAGAGAACTCTAAGGAAATCTGATAGCCATGGACAAAGGGCAAGATTAGGACAAGACCTCTTTGACTTAACCTAGCAAGCAATACTTCAAAGAAAAGGCTCCAAGACAGAGTTTAGACAGTCTCAAATAATCAAGGCTTGCCGTGAATCATATTTGTTAACCATCATATTAATCCATAATGAAATAAACAAGCATAAAGAGGCTTGAGGAGAAGTTAAGAATTCCTCAAACACGCCCAGCAAAGGAAAACATCAAGGCCATAGCAAACAGGAGGACTAAGGTGCTTCAAGTAGCATTTCTTAACCTATACTTTTATGTTCTATAGTAACTAAGAAGAGTGAAACATAATGATAACAAGAAAACATAAACAAATTAAGAAGAAATCACCATTAACCAAGCTTAGGAATCCTGCAAACAACCCTCTCCATCATCAATCCAAGCAAGCCATTCATCAACTTCACAAAACCAATTTCTTCTCCAAACTCATAAAAACCATGTATTGTTCTCCAAGTTCATAAAATTCCAACCATTTACAATGAAGCCCTCATGCTCTATTTATCTTAGCAAGAGAGGGAAAAAACCCTAAATAAGGTAGGAAAATGTCAGATTCACCCATAAATTTCATTTATGGCCAAGAGACCATGCAAGGCCCAAGGCACATAATATCCTAAGAAATAACTGCCAAAATAACTTCTTGCACCTAATTCTAGAATGTTTTGCCTCAAAAAACTCAAAAATATTATTTTTAAATAAATGAGTGTTTTGTTTACTTTTGGTCCAAAACACACTAAAGAGTCCATTTGCACAGCACCACTTTCAGCAGAAAATAGGGTCTTTTGTGACCAAGTTTTGGACCCCTTCCCAATGTCGGATTTGGCTCCGTGATGGCTCGTTGGGAATCCTGATGAGTCTAATTTCCAAAAATTCTTGTAGTTCCCAAATCCAACTCCTGTATCCTAGTCAAAAATGTGCAGCGCTAGGCCCAAAACAGTGGCAGAAAGGTGAAAAAAGTGAGGTTTTTTGACATTTTGAGGGGTCAAACCTGCTCCAAATCATCTGAAATTTGGTGAGCATGATGTGTAGGTTGAGAGAAATCAAAAAATTTCAATTTCTTCTCTTTGGGATTTTCCATGTGTTTGCGTAGTGCCAATGGTGTTGCGCAAATGAGGCTCAAAAATCTCAAAAAACAAAATTTGCTCCAAATCCTCTCAAATTTGGTGGAGACCTTCCTTAAGTGGTCTTGGACAACTGCTGAGAAGCTTCAGCCAAAAATCCAAGGCTTTCATGCTCTTTTTCCTCCTTTATGGTTTGGACTTTAAGTAGGGTTTCCTTCAGTTTGGCACAAACAAGCTTGTGCTTCTTGGCATAATACTTTGTCATCTTCTTCTGGAGGGCCAGACCCCTTTTTATCTTCTTGAAGTGTTTTTTCTTATTCTTATAATATTGAATGATGTATTCCAAAATCCCTCTCCCATTCCTTGATTTGAGCATCCTTGCTTTGGAGTAACATTCTAGTGGCCATCTCCTTATCTTCAGTGTCACTGTCTAGGTCAATAAATTGAGGCTCTTGAGTAGTTTTATGGCTTCTCTTACTTCTCCTAACCTTGTCCATCTTTTCCTTGCCCTTGCCAAGCCTTGGAGTTGATGCAGATGGCAAGGCCCCTTACCTTTTGGAGGCAGCAAACACTTGCCTTGGCCCTCTGTGGTATGAGCATGTGAGAGGAGTGATGGTGGTTTTGGAAGTGTTTTCATCAGGGCTGTGACCCTTGGTGTTGTCACCAACTTCTTCATTTTTATCATGATCTTTATCAATCATCCCATGCTTAGTTTGATCCTTGTCTTTTTGACACTCAGCACCATCATCATTCTCACCTTCCTAACCACCTTTTATGATGTCACTTTGGTCTTTGTTTGAACCATCATTCTCTACACTTGCTTCACTCTGATTTTGTGTAATGTTTCAAATTTTTAGCCTCAAGCTAAAAGGAACATTATAGTTAGAATATTTTTATTCTTGCATTTCCTTCCTTATACAGCGTCCTAGAGGACCCTATTGCAGAAATTTCTGAAAAAGGAACATTACATTTTGTTCATCATTAAGACTCATTTCGTCTTCATCATTTCCTGCACTGATACTTTCATTGTCACTAGGAGGCTGATTGATGTCATGACTGTCATGAAAATTTTCATGATTGTCATGACGATCTCTTTTGTTGTTTTGTTCTTTCATATTTCCATTGTCATATTCATGACTTTGGTCATTGTTTTCATGACTAAGAAGATTTTATTTTTGACTATCAATTTCCTCACCTTTACCACTACCCTATGCACTATCCTCTTCTTCGTCATTATTCTCTTTATCTATTTCTATGGACTCTTCCTCTTTTTCACTATCTGTTGGCTCATTTCCTTCCTCTTCCATGGTGGCAAAGTTTTGTTTACTGTCTTTTTGAATGTCAGCCTCATCATTTTCATCACTATCTCCTTGGTCATCACTTTGTTCATCATCAGGGTCCCTTTCTTCATCTTGGGATGACTCATTTTTATTTTTACCATCACTGCCTCCCTCCAAATGCCCATTGTTTTTGTCTTAAAGGCCTTTGACCACTTTCACTGCCACTTTTGTTTTCAGCTCCTGAAATAATGACGGGAGATGTGGTTTGACAACATAGGGTTTGATGAAACAAGGTGAAAAAGGTGATGGATTCAACTTGGAGAATGAGTGGTGTGGAGGCTAGGGTTCTTAGGGTTTAGTTGCCTTGTATTTTTAGGAAGACCTTTCAAAGGTGTATTGCAGTCACCTTAACTCATTTACCCTCATATGACATCAAAACTGGCTTTAAGGAGGTTTTTAAACACAAAGGCTCAATTGCATGCCAGATTTAGGGTTTAATTTTCTAGGGTTTAAAATTTTAAAGTCATAAAAGACTAAAATTAACTTGAAAATTTCTTTGGAGACAAGGTAAGGAGGTAACTTACCAATTTTTGGTCTTTTTGTAAACTTTGGAGGCGAATGGAGGACAAAAACTTGAACTAGGGCAAGATATTTAGCCTTTTGAAGGTTTCTAGAATTTTTGTAGTGCTGGGAAACCCTGCCCATGGATTAGCACAGCGCCAGGCAGTCCTGCCCTTGGATTAGCATAGCGCCGGGCAATCCTGCCCATGGATTAGTGCAGTGCCACTTATTTGCGCAGTGCCAAAAAAGGGTCAACTTGCAGACATGTTTTGAGGACTTTTCCAAAGTCGGATTTTGGCCTGTGATAGCTCGTTGGAAATCCTAACCTGTATAATTTCAAAATATATCATTTTTTCCCTTATTGGAGTTGATTTTCCTTGTCAAATGTTGAGTTTCCAAAGACTGGTCAAAAATTACTGAGTGATGGTGCAGAAATGCAGAGTGCTAGTGTAGACAACTTTTGGAAGCCTTCCTTAGCTCCAAATTGAGATTAGGATAGCTCATTGGAAATATATTCAAGTCTAGGTGTCTTTTGAATCATAAATCAAGTCATTTGGACACTCTAGCTATGAGAAAACCTTATTTTCCCAAGGTCACTCCAGCAGTGCAGAAATTCTCCCGAGACACCTGTGTTTTTTATATTGCTCCCAAACCATGATACCTGTGTTAAAAATGAAGGAGGATTTTCTTATTGGGCCTATATTGGATAAAAAAATCTCTCACTTTTTTCAAATTCATCTCTGTTTGGTCAAAAACATATTTTGAAGAAAAATTGGCCCTAGGTGTGACACATGACTTGTCTCTTGGAATGAATTCTTGGAAAATGATGGAGGCATAATGTTTATGAGTTGGTATGGACTTATGCTTGCTGAAATGATCTATAAAATGAATCCTTTTCTCTTATGCCTCTTTTTCATACCAAACCCTAGCTTAGTTGGAAGAGGAAATTAGGGTTTGGTGTAGGGGATTTAGGACTGCCTTGTAGAGGGAGGGGAATGAAGGGGTTAAGGGTTGTCTAAATTCTTGGGGAAATTTTGGGGGATAGAGATAGATGTTAGAGACTAGGGGAAAGTTGAATTTCAAGAATTGAGTGAGGGGAAAGGGTACAAAAGGGAAAAACGCGGGCCTAGTCTCGAAAAGTGTCAAATTGTAGCAATAGGCTAGGTTTTGTAGAAAAATGATGAGTTTGAGGGATAGGGGTGATGGGAAGTGTTTATGAAGGTATATTAATGATAGGAGGAGGTGTAAGAGCATCAGGATACAAGCCTTGTTAATTTTTAACCATGAAGGTCATGAAACCAAGAAAAATGCCCTTAAAAGCCCTAGATGGACAATGGAGGAGTTAGGCAAAACAAAATAGAGGGTTGAGGCCAAAGGTGGCAACACATAGTGATAATGAGTGGCATGAGCCCATGATGGGTCCTTTGGGAGTAGTGAGCTGATCTTGACATTATGGGATGATGAAATAGTGAAAATGTATCCTAAGGATAATGAAGGCAGTGAGATTTCTAGAACTCACAATGTTCATGAACTTTGTTTCTAGAAATCTAGGATAGGTATTTAGTCGTCCATGAGAAGAAAAAATTACTGATGACTAACACATGGACCAATTTTTCTCACTCTAAATTTTTATTCCTTGGATATATATTTCTAACAAGGTATGGTGCGTGTCAAACAGAGATCGTATGCCAAAGTTATGTCCTCGGGAAGTTGATGTACCAATTTACCCAAACGGGGCCCATAGTTTTGGCACTTCATCTCCTAGGTTTAGGTTTTTGGGTGTTTAGGGTTAATAAATAGGCTCTCGAGCCTCATTGTAACATATTTCAGAGGCCTAAAGCCACCACATCTCTTATCATAGATAAGCTACCAGCGCCCTAGCTAGTTTATTTCCATTTTTTCTGTAAACCACTTTTAGCTCTTTGATATTAATGAAATGAAGTATTATTTCCACTGCATATTTGTATTTATGGTTATATGTGTATTCTATTGTGTTCCTACATAAATCTAGATCAGTGGTATCAGAGCAGTATGCTTTTTCTTGATCATTCTTTGCATGTCCCCAACGAGGTCAGGGTATGAGGAGTTAGGGCTCAATCTGGTGGAACCTTTGCAAGATCAGCCTCGCAAACCCCGACGGTCGCCCATGGGGGATGAAAATAAAGATGGGGGAGTAGGATATCCTATCCAAATATTGCTCGAGGAGGCCCTCAAAAAATAAGGGAACGCGATGATGGATAACTTTTCCCAGGTTCTTCAACGACTGCCCACTGGTAGTGCATCTACATCCGGCAGCCACTCTGGAGGTGAAAATACTTTTAAGGTACAAGTAAACTTTGAAATTCCCATATATGAGGGTAAAATAAATGCAGACACCATAGATAGATGGTTGAATCTGTTAGAAGAATATTTCTTGGTTTGTGACTTTTTCGACTGGGAGAAGATTATTTTTGCACTCCTCAAAGCTACCCCCCATGTCAAGGACTGGTGGGAAACCTACTATGAGAAAAAAGAAGAGCGAGAACCCTATCTTTTCTTGATCCTACCCTCTTGGAATTCTTTCTAAGACACCATCAAGGAACAATATTATCCCGTGGGGAGCTATGACAATAAGCACATACAATGGTCTATGTTGCGGCATCAAAGGGATCAAGATGTGCATGAGCTAACGAATCTGTTCCATACCCTGCGCACAAAGTTGGGTATCAAATATTTGGAGAAACATTTGGTGTTGAAGTACCACAGTTGTCTGCACAGACACATTCAGGAGGAAATGGAGTTTCTTGACATCTCCTCGTTTGGTATGGCATACTGATATGCTACAAAGATCGAGCAAAAATTCAGACAGAAGAAACAAGACTTTGGATCTGCGAATCAAAAGCAAGGTAAAGGTGCCCCCAAACCATAGAACAAAGGACAAAGACAAGGCATGGCGGCCCAAAACAACCTTCCTAAGCCACAAGAAAATAAAAACACCGCGAATCCGAAGAAGGAAACTGGAAAGTGGTGTGAGTTCCATAAGAGCTCCACTCGAAACACAAGTGAGTGTCCGGCCAAGCAGTCACTAGTGGCCGAGATGAGGGCTTCTGAATCGTATGCATGCTCCAACTCTGAATCAAAACATGACAAGGGGAATGAAAAGGGGAATCATATTATTGATGCAAAGCTCAGTGCCACCATTGCTAATTTGAAGTTCTAGAAGGAGGAACCAGAAGGTCCAGAGGAGGAGGAGGGTCTCTTCCACTCTCGAATGTGGGTAAAGGGTTCCCCGGTACTGTTCATTTTCGACAGTGGCAGCCAAAAGAAACTCATTTCAATAGAGATCGTGAAGCGTTTGGACTTTTTGAACACAGCACACCCACAGTTGTACACCTTCAAGTGGCTTCACCAAGGACGAGATCTCCATTTCAGCTGGTAGTGTCACCTCCCCTACAGCATCAAGCCCTTCACAGATGAGGTATTATGTGAAAATTCTCCTTTTTATGTTTGTGATGTATTAATAGGCCAACCATACTTGTGGAAGAGACGTGTTGTGTATGAGTCCTAGCCTCATGCTGTTATTGTTACTTTGGGCAATAAGTTGTACAAGATACCATACGTACCACCGCATGCCGCTATCTCTTTGGTTACTGCAAAAAAATGCAGTAAGCTCATTTCCAAAACTAGGAAATTTTTTTTCCTGATGATCCACCCCTAGGGCAAGAAGAATATTGTGGCCACAACCTCCAGACAGGGCTCCTCTGCACGAAAACAATAAATCAACAAGGTCATGGAGGAGTACAGGGACATCGTCACCTCACCCACAGGGGTGCCTCTGCACTGTCAGGTCAAGCACCCCATCGATATGACCCCAGGTGCGTTGTTACCCAATGGACCGATCTATCGGTGCTTTGCTCTGGAGAATGATGAAATCAAGAGCCAGAGCTACTGCAAAAAGGTCACATCCATTCGAGTTCATCTCCCTATGTAAGCCTGATCGTGTTGGTGCAGAAGAAGGATCGGACTTGGAGACTATGTATTGACTATCCGTTGCTAAACAAGTTCATTGTCCGGAATAGGTACCCAATCACACAGATTGATTATCTTCTAGACCAACTCAAAGGGGAAAAATATTTTAGCAAGATTGACTTGAATTTTAGGTTTCACCAGGTACCAATTTAACCCTCCGATGTGTGGAAGACTATCTTCAAAGCCAAGGAGGGCCTTTTCGAATGGCTAGTCATGTCTTTTAGGTTGATGAATGCTCCCACAACCTTCATGAGGTTGATGGATTACATCTTGTGGTCGTTCACCAACTCATTTGTAGTAGTGTACTTTGATGACATCCTGATCTTCAGCCAAACTTTGGAAGAGCACCTCCACCACATCCGACAGGTCCTCCAAACACTGCAGCAACACAAGTTGTGTGCCAATTTGGAGAATTAAAATTTTGGCATGACCCAGGTTCAGTATCTGGGATACATTGTTGATGAACAGGGGGTGCATGTGGATCCAACCAAGATCCAAGTCATTCAGGATTGGCCAGCGCCAACCACTCTAACAGAGCTTCGCAACTTTCTGGGTCTTGGTCATTCTACCGCAAGTTAGTGTTGGGATTATCTTATATCACATGGCCCTTGAGTCAAGTTACTAAGGGAGGAGTGAAAAAAAAACTATTTGGTCGAAATCTCAATAGAAGGCATTTGTAGAATTGAAACACCACCTCTACTCTGCCCCGATGCTCACAATACCAGAGTTACAACAACCATTTGAGATCAAGACAAATGCCTCTAACTATGCTATTGGGGCAGGTCTTACTCAACGGGGGCATCCAGTGGCATATCACAGTGAGACATTGTTTGACACTGTCTGCAAGTATCTCACTTATGGCAGAGAAATGTATTCCATTGTGCAAGCTTTCCGAAAATGGAAGTATTACATTTTTGGGAAGGAAACGGTCATCCAAATAGACCATTGACCCCTACAGTTCATACAAACACAAGGGAAGTTGCAAAATTATCGCCATCAAAAGTGGTCCACATTCTGCAACAGTTTCATTTGAACATCAAGTACAAGAAGGGCAACACCAATAATGTTGTAGACTGCCTCAGTTGACCACCGATCGTGGCGCTAACAACCATTCTCAACTATTGTGTGCACGAGACCTCTGATTGGTCGCTTCTCTACAAGAGCGACCCAAAATTCAGTCATACATACAAGACACTCTTGGAGGACACACAAGTTCCAAATGTTCACCTCTAGGATGCACTGCTATGTAACTTGGGACATATTTGTGTTCCTTCAAGTGAGCATGCCAAGATGATTTGTGAAGCACACTACAGTCGAGTCACTGGGCATTTCAGGGTCGAGAAAATAGTGGTAGTACTGCAGAAGTATTTCTTTGGGTCGAACCTTCTACAGGATGTCAGGAAGTACATCATATCGTGCATTGCTTGTGTCATTGCCAAACCAACCATCATGAAGCAAGGCCTCTATACTCCGCTACCTACCCCTCCATGAATTACATGTAGGTCCTTCCCTCTATTAAGCATGGAAATGATTTTTTTTTCGTGGTCGTTGACAGATTCTCAAAGATGGCCATTATGGCGGCCTGCAAGAATAATATAACAACAGAATCCACTGCTAAACTCTTCTTTGAATGAGTGTGGGTGCACTTTTGGACCTCGTATTCTATCATCTTAGATTGGGACAGCAAATTCCTCAGAAAATTTTGGTCTAGCCTCTGGCCAATGTTGGACACCAAGCTCACCAAGTCCACAACTTTCCATCCCCAAACTGATGGCCAGAAAGAGGTCGTCATCAGGATGATTGTACACATTATGTGCATGGATCCATTGTACACGACATTTTTTGGGAGAACCGGGAGCAACATGGATCCATAAATCGATGTTTCTCACTCAAAAGTTGTATTCCTCGGATATATATTTCTAACGAGGTATGGTGCGCATCAAACGGAGATCATATGCCAAAGTTACGTCTCTGGGAAGTTGATGTACCAATTTACCCAAATGGGACCCATAGTTTTGGCACTTCATCTCCTAAGGTTAGGTTTTTGGATGTTTAGGGTTTTTAATTATTTCTCAAAAATAAATAGGCTCTCGAGCCTCATTGTAACACATTTCAGAGGCATGTACCCACCACATCTCTTCTCAGAGATAAGATACCAGCGCCCTAGCTAGTTTATTTCCATTATGTCTATAAACTACTTTCATTTCTTTGATATTAATGAAATGAAGTATTATTTCCGATGCATATTTGTATTTATGGTTATATGTGTGTTTTTTTGCTTTCCTGCATAAATCTATATTAGTGGGATCAGAGTGGTCTGATCTTTCTCGATCCTTCTTTACATGTCCCCGACGAGGTTGGGGTATAAGGAGTTAGGGCTCGATCTGGTGGAACCTTTCCAAGATCAGCCTTGCAAACCCCGACGGTCGCACATGGGGGACAAAAAGAAAGATGAGGGAGAACGATATCCTATCAAAATATTTCTCGAGGAGGCCCTCGAAAAACAAAGGAACGCGATGATGGATAACTTTGCCCATATCCTTCAATGATTGCCCACTAGCGGTGCATTTGCATCCAGCAGCCACTTTGGAGGCCCAACTCCTTTTAAGATACAAGTAAACTTTGACATTCCAATATTTGAGGGTCAAATAGATGCAGACACCATAGATATATGGTTGAATCTATTAGAAGGATATTTATCAATTCATGACTTTTTCAACTGGGAGAAGATTATTTTTTCACTCCTCAAAGCTACCCCCCATGTGAAGGACAGGTGGGAAACCTACTGTGAGAAAAGGACGAGGGGGAACCCTCTCTATTCTCGGTCGTACCCACTTGGAATCTTTCCGAGATTCCATTAAGGAACAATATTATCCCGTGGGGAGCTATGAGGATAAGTACATACAATGGACTATGTTGCGGTAGCAAAGGTATCAATATGTGCATGCGCTGACGAATCTGTTCCATACCCTGTGCACAAAGTTGGGTATCAAATATTCGGAGAAACATTTGGTGATGAAGTACTACAGTTTTCTTCACAAATACATTCAGGAGGAAATGGAGTTCCTAGAAATCTCCTCGCTTGGTATGACATACTGGTATGCTGCCAAGATTGAGAAAAAATTCAAACAGAAGAAATGGGACTTTGGATCTGCGAATCAAAAGCAAGGGAAAGGTGCCCCCAAACCTAAAAACAAACGAAAAATCCAACGCATGGCGGCCCAAGACAACCTGTCGAAGCCGCAAGCAAATAACAACACCGCGAACCTGAAGAAGGACACGAGAAAGTGATGTGAGTTCCATATGAGCTCCACTCACAACACAAGTGAGTGTCGGGCCAAGCAGTCACTAGTGGACGAGATGATGGCTTCTAAATCAAATGCATGCTCTGACTCTGAATCAAAACCTGACAAGGGAATGAAAAAAAGAAGCATATTATTGATGTGGAGCCCAATGCCACTATTTCTACTACAAAGTCCCAGAAGGAGGCACCGGAAGATCCAGAGGAGGAGTGTCTCTTCCACTCCGAGATGTGGGTAAAGGGTTCCCCGCTACAGTTCATTGTCGACAGTGGTAGCCAAAAGAACCTCATTTCAACAGAGGTCATGAAGTGGTTGGGCTTGCTGATCACAACACTCCTACAGTCATACACCATCGGGTGGCTTCACCAAGGACAGGATCTCCGCGTCAGCTAGCAGTGATGCCTCCCCTACAACATGAAGCCCTTCACGGAGGTATTATGTGACATTTCTCCTCTTGATATTTGCGATGTATTATAAGGCCAACCATACTTGTGGAAGTGTAATATTCCCAATTATTCCTAAGCTAATTGAAATATTCATTTTTGTTTTATTACTTTATTTAAAGAATAAAAGAGCAAAGGAGATCCATAATACTCCTTAATAATGAATAAATCTGTCAAACCAGGAGGTAACTCCTCAAATCAGAATGTGTATTAGCTAAAGAATGCATATGTATTTATACATGGAGGTGAGGCTATTGGGATTCATCTCCCAATGACTCTTGGCCTTCCTTATTTCCTAATATTAAATAATATACAATATTACATGTGCACACCCATCCCATATGATTAGGTGTCAACATTCCCCCCTTTAATCCGAAGGGATGTTGGTGAGTCCAAGCATCGATCTGAACTTTTCAAACTTTTCTCTTCCAAGTGCTTTGGTGAAGATGTCAGCAGTTTGCTCATTTGTGGAACAATGATGTAGATGAATGGTTTTGGCCTGAACATGATGTTGAATTAGATGGTACTTTGTATTGATGCGCTTTGTTCGATCATGGAACTTTGGGTTCTTGGCCAACTTTATTGCAGAAGTGTTTTCGATCATGAGTGGTGTGGAGTACATTTGTTTCATCTGAAAATATTCCAGGATTTTCCAGAGGCACACAATTTCCTTTGTTGCTTCAGCTGCTGCCACATATTCTGCCTCGGTCGTGGAATCTGCTGGAACTGAATGTTTGTGTGATCTCCATGAGACAGCTCCTGATCCAAGACTCATGGTGTAACTTGTAGTAGACACCCCTGTTTCTTTGTCACCATTAAAGTCTAAATCAGAGTATCTGATCAAGCTGAAGTCGCCAACCTGTGTATATTTGAGTCCAAAGTCTTGAGTCCCCTTCAAGTACCTTAACACTCTTTTCGCAGCAGACCAATGTCCTTCACAAGGTTTTTGCATGAACCTTGAGAGGATTCCAACAGCAAATGAAATGTCAAGTCTGGTGGTGGTCAGGTAGATAAGACTTCCTACAAGTTGTCCATACTTAGTTGCATCCTCAAATTCCTTCCCTTCAATAGATGTGAGCTTCAAGTTTTGTTCCATTGGAGTGGTTAAGGGATTACAGTCATCCATGCCAAATTTGTTCAAGAGATCTCCAATGTACTTCTTTTTAGAAATAAATATGAGTTTAGGATGTTGAATTACTTCAATACCCAAATAGTAATGAACATGAACCAAATCAGTCATTTCAAAACCTTTCTTCAACTCTTTCTTCATGGATGTAATATAGCTCTCATTGTTTCGTGTTATCAAAAGATCATCTACATATACCACAAGATATACAATTGTTTTTCCAACTTTCTTAACAAAAAAATTTGCATCATCAAGATCAAAATGTTTGAAGTCAAGTTTCAGAAGATGCTCAGTTAATTTCTCATACCAGGCTCGTGGTGCTTGCTTGAGGCCATACAAGGATTTTACAAGTTTGCAAACTTTGTTTTCTTGACCCTTTACAACAAATCCTTTTGGCTGGGACATATAAACTTTCTCCTTAGATCTCCATTCAAGAAGGTTGTTTTTACATCCATCTGATGGACTTTCCATCCATTCTGAGCTGCTAGGGCAAAGAGAGTCCGGATGGTGGTCCATTTTGCTGTGGGAGAAAAAGTTTCTTCATAATCGATTCCTTCTTTTTGTGAAAATCCTTTTGCCACAAGCCTGGCCTTATGCTTGTCAAGTGAGCCATCTGCTTTATACTTGTTCTTGTATACCCACTTAAAGCCAATTGGTTTCGTTCCCAAAGTCAGATCAACCAGCTTGGAAGCTGCTTCTCATGACATCTATCTAGGCGATCAAGTTTCCGCTCAACAACCTTGTCACTCTTGGAAGATTCAAGAAATATGACATCTCTTGCTATTACAAACTTCTTATTTGTTTCATCATAGAGACGATATCCTTTGGAGGTATTGGAGTACCCCAAGAAGATACATTTTCTGCTTCTAGCACCAAGTTTGTTCCTTTGAACCTTGGGTATCAAGGCATAACAGGTGGACCCAAAGACCCTGAAATGCTTTACCAAAGGAATGTGGCCATGCCACATTTCAAAAGGAGTTTTGTTTCTAATTGAACTTGAAGGACACCTATTCTTTATGTAAACAGCACATCGAACTGCATCAGCCCAAAACATCAATTTTACATTCTTGAAAAATAACATGGAGCGGACCATATTTAAAATGGTTCTGTTCATTCTTTCAGCTACACCGTTCTGTTGTGGATTATATGGCACAGTGGTTTGATGTTTGATTCCAGGTTGACGAAGATAATTTTCAAATTCGTTTGAAGTGTATTCTTTTCCATTATCAGTACGTAGAGAGCCAATATGTGTTTGTGCATCATTTTCAATCCATGCATGAAAATTCTTGAAGGTTTGAAAAGCATCAGACTTATTCTTCAATAAGTAAATCCAACACATTCTGGTGTAGTCATCAATAAATGTCATCATGTATTTGTTTCCATTTGTAGAAGCAACAGGCATAGGGCCACATAAATCTGAATGAACAAGCTCAAGTTTTCTATGTGCTCTGGAGTGTGAATCATGAAATGGTTGTTTGCTATGCTTTCCTAGAATACAAGCATCACATTCCTTAGGTTTTCTAGGAATTGTAGGCAGTCCATCAACACCATTTTTCTTCAACAAATGAAGGTTGTCATAGTTTAAGTGTCCAAATCTAGCATGCCATAAAAGACTTGATGGAAATGTACCTTCATCATGATGTGAAATGAATGCAAAGTTTTGAGCATGAGCAGATGAACCTTTCAGCTTCAAGAGTCTCCCTTCTTCTATTCCCTCCATGACAAGTGAGTGATATGATGCTGTTCTGACCTCTGCCTTGCCATCAAACAAGTTAATTGAGTATCCTTGCTGCCGGATTTCGATCAGGGACAGCAAGTTTCTCTTCAACTCCGGGAGGTATAGAACCTCATGTAGGATATGATCAGGAAGACCAGGCAGTTTAAGCCTGACTGTGCCAAGCCCTGATGGCTTGAGTTTGGATTTATCTGCGAAATATATTGCTCCATCAACTTTGTCAGTGAAATCTTCAAAAAAATCTTTTCTAAATGTCATGTGACATGTTGCTCCTGAATCTAGCAACCAATCATCTCTCCATGAAGTAAATGAAACATCAAATAGGTTTTCAGTTACTCCATTGTTGCAATGTGCTAGAACAGAATGAGCTAATTCAGGTGCTTTACCTTTGTCTTTGTCATTAGTTTTACCTTTGTCTTGATTTCTTTGCTGCTCAATTTTCTCCCAATGTGTGACAGATTGTCTGCCCCCCTTTTCTCTGAAGTTTCTTCTTCCTCTTCTTCTTCTGCCATCTCTTTCTCTGGATGAATCTGAAGCATGTCTCTTTTCTCTGTGTGCCAAGTATGCAGCCTATTTAGAAGATGAAGAGACTGTCATCTTCTTTTGAAGGAGGAAAAAAAACTTTGCTGGAAAATTTCTCTTGAAGGAGAGAAAACAAAAAAAATTCTTTGCTGGAAAATATACTCAATTTAAAAAGACAAAAAAACTCTTTGCTAAAAACTGAATTCTGCACCAAAAATATATTTATGTATTTTTTGTTTTGTTTGGAGAAAAAAAATTTGTATGGGACGTAGTATTATGAAATTGGAGGGCGATATGGAATGTTATGGGAGGGCGGTATCATGAAATGGGAGGGCGGTATGGTATTATAATATGGATGGCGTATATATGGAGAGCGATGATATTATATTCAGTGGTATATAGCAGAGGAGGGGTCGTACATAGCAGAGGAGGGGCGTAATGAAATGGAGATAGAGCGGTATATAGCAGAGGAGGAGTGTTGTAGCACAGTGAACGGTGGGGATATGTCTTATATATGTTGCGTGGAGGCGGACAGAACATATTAAAGACCGCGCGGTGGGGTAGTGAATGCAGAAGGAGCGGGGTTCGGTGGTATTATTAAATGGGACAGTGGTAATATATCACCAAAGGCGGACAGAAGTGTGTTATATATGCAGAGGGCGTTATTATATGCAGCGCTGGAGGAGGGCCGACAGGCCACGGAGAGGGAAGCGTATTACAAATGTTGTATTGTATGCACAGAGGTGAAGTGGTGTTAAGAGATGGGAGGGGCGGAAATAGATGGGACGGCATATTAATATATCACCAACAGCATATTATAACAGAGGGAGCAGTATTAAGAGATGGGAGGGGTGGTAATAAACTTGCAAAGCTGCGTTGTATTACATAACATAACATATGAAAGAGCTGCGTTGTATTACATATGCTACGTTGTATTACATAACATATGATAGAGCTGTGTAGATGAATATGAGTCGACAGCGATGTTTAATGGTATGACAGAGCAGAACGGAGAGGGGAGAAATACGATTGGGAAGAGGTATTGTTAAACGAATGCATGTGAAATGGAGGGGCGATATGCAGTAGCGGTAATATATGCATAGACTGTATTGATATATAAATGGAGGGGCGATATGCAGGTGTCGAGCCAGCGCAGGTAGGGAGGGAGGAGCGTAGACTGTATAAACTGTGATCTGGAGTGGGCGCAGGTTGTGTGAGGTGGGTCTATAGTGTGAGGGATGAGTTGTGAGGTAGTGAGGATTATGCGCAGGTTGTGTGAGGTGGGTCTACAGTGTGAGGGATGAGTTGTGAGGTAGTGAGGATTATGCGCAGTGAGATGGTGTATTGTGGGTGAGTATGGGGAGAGATAGCAATGAGGGTGAACGCAGATCGTGAGGGAGAAGGAGTGTAGTGAAAAGGCGTTGGGAAAGGAGATCGTTGGAGAGAGGGAGGCCGAGAGGCCGTTACAAAAATTAGGAATGGGATCTTTGCAGGACTACAGAGGGGGCTGTAATTTGCAATGTTTCAAGAACTGCAGGATTGCAGAATCTTTAGGAGCTGTAGGAGCTGCAAATGTCAGAGCTATGCAAAAAAAATGCAGAATAATAGTATAGCAATAAGTAGGAGTAGAAAAAACTATTATTAAAAACTGACTGAGCAAAGGAGAGGGAGTTACACCACAGGCTAAAATGCCAATAGTGGGACTGGCTTTGATACCATGTCAAACCAGGAGGTAACTCCTCAAATCAGAATGTGTATTAGCTGAAGAATGCATATGTATTTATACATGGAGGTGAGGCTATTGGGATTCATCTCCCAATGACTCTTGGCCTTCCTTATTTCCTAATATTAAATAATATACAATATTACATGTGCACACCCATCCCATAGGATTAGGTGTCAACAAAATCGATGCCAAATGTGAAAAGGCTAAATATTGGCTACTAAATCAAGCAACCTTAGGTGTGAAATGGGTTGGAACATTTTGACTGGGTCAACCTTGACCAAATCTATAGCGCTGTCATGGAGGAGTGGCCATCAATGAGGCACAACACAGTTTTAGATGGAGATGCCTTGTGTGAAAGAAGTGATCTCATTGGAAGTGGTTTAGGGTTTGAAAGCTCTTAAATTATAAAAGGAAGAGGATGGCAGCATTAGAAGGTTGTTGATGATTATCAGATTTCTAAATATATTGTCTATTTAGACATATATCTTTCTCTTGTTGTTTAGCTGAGATTGAATGATGTTTAGCATTGGGTGTTCCTGGTCGGGAATCCCACCTCTTCCCATTGAGTAGATCTTGGGAGAGTTTGTATTGCATTGTCCACTATCTAGCTTAGGGCCAAGCTACTTATTTCAACTACAGTTTAGATCATGTTGAGGGTTTGGTCTTTTTACAAGCTGTAGCAAGTGGAGATTAGATCTTTCAAATCTAGTCCATTTCAGTTCTTCTTTTCAGTGGAGGAGGTTTCTACTTCATTGGGAGGACTGTATTGAACACTTTGAGCATCATTTTCAAATCTTGGCTTGAGGGAAACCTCATTTTGATCCCTACAGCACAGTATAGATCCAAATCTGCGTTATTTCTATAGGTGTAGTTGCAGGGTGTTTCAACACATCATTTGGAGGGTGATTTTCCTAGTGTTGGGGATCTTCCCTTCACTTTGGAGATCTGTTGGAGGTGATCATTTTATTGTTTATATGATATCAGATCCACTTTCCAGATCTGAATATTCCCATAGATCTGCAGTCTTAGATCTCAGATCTATATCTTGTACATGGTGTTTTGTTGAAAACCCCAAGGGGATTATTAGAGGAGCTTGTATAGTGCATGGATCTGCTATAGATCTAACTTTTTGTCCACATACTTTCTCTAGATCTGATGTTTAATATACAGCTGTGAAGAGGTAATAAAATAACGTTATAAGGCTTGTTCAGTCTTAATATATGGTTGCAGCACCTCATTTTGAGGATTTTCTCTCATTGGAGACTTGTATTTTCTTGTCATGCATATTATGGGTCACTTTTAATATGTATTTTACTGTTGTAATGACTAATGAAAGGTCTCCATATTGGCCTCCTGCTTTATAAAATATGATCAGTGTTATTTTCCTATCTTTCTACATTGTATTGTTGCATTCCCCGTTTGGGAATATTACAGGAAGAGACATGTTGTGTATTAGTCTGAACCTCGCGCTTTTATTGTTACTTTGGGCAATAAGTTGTACAGGATACCAAAGGTACCACCGCCTGCCGCTATCTCTTTGGTTACTGCAAAACAATGTTGTAAGCTCATTTCCAAAACTGGGAAATGATGACCTGTCCCCAGTGCAAGAAGAAGATTGTGGCCACAATCTCTAGACAAGGCTCCTCCGAACGACAAAAACAAATGGACAAGTTCATGGAGGAGTACGGGGACATATTCACCTCACCCACAGGGGTGCCTCTACCCTATCAGGTCAAGCACCCCATCGATCAGACCCTAGGTGCTTTGTTTCCCAATGGACCGATCTATCAGCTCTATGTTCTGGAGAACGATGAAATCAAGAGGCAGATTTAGGAGCTGCTACATAAATTTCATATCCAGCCGAGCTCATCGCCATGTGGAAGCCCGATCGTGTTGGTGCAAGAGAAGGATGGGACTTGGAGACTCTGTATTGACTATCGGGTGCTGAACAAGATCACTGTCCAAAATAGGTACCTGATCCCACGGATTTATGACCTTTTGGACCAACTCAAAGCGGTGAAATATTTCAGCAAGATTGAATTGAAGTCTAGGTATCACCAGGTACCAATCAAACCCTTATATTTGTGGAAGACTACCTTCAAAGCCAAGGAGGTCCTTTTCAAATGGTTATTCATGCCTTTCAGGTTGACGAATGCTCCTGAAACCTTCATGAGGCTGATGGACGACATCCTGCAGTCGTTCACCAACTCATTTGTAGTAGTGTACTTGGATGACATCCTGATCTTCAGCTAGACTTGGGAAGAGCACCTCCACCACATCCAACAGGTCCTCCAAACACTGCAGCAACACAAGTTATGTGCCAATTTGGTTAAGTGCAATTTTGGCATGACCCAGGTTCAGTATTTTGGATACATTGTTGATGAACGGCGGGTGCATGTGGATGCAACCAAGATCCAAGTTATTCAGGATTAGCCAGCCCCAACCACTCTAACAGAGCTTCACATCTTTCAGGGTCTTGCTAAATTCTACCGTAGGTTCATGTTGGGATTCTCTCAAATCACTTGGACCTTGAAGTTACCAAGGGAGGAGAAAAAGCAAAATTCTTTTGGTCAGAATCTCAACGGAAGGCGTTCGTAGAATTGAAACATTACCTCTGCTCTGCCCTGGTGCTCACATTACTAGACTTACAACAACCATTTGAGATCGAGATAGATGCCTCTAACTATGCTATTGGGGCATCTCTTACTCAACAGGGGAATCCAGTGGAAAAAGACAATGAGATATTTTCCGACACAACCCGCAAGTATCCCACTTATGACAAAGAAATGTATTCCATTGTGCAGGCTTGCTGAAAATGGAAGCATTACATTTTGGGGAAGGAAATGGTCATCCACACAAACCACCGAACCCTACAATTCATACAAACATAAGGGAAGGTTCAAAACGATCGGCATCAGAAGTGGTCCACATATCTGCAACAATTTCATTTGAACATCAATTACAAGAAGGGCAGCACCAATAATGTTGCAGACTACCTCCGTCGACCACTGATCATGGTGCTAACCATCGTTCTCAAATATTGTGGGCACGAGACTTCTGATTGGCCGCTTCTCTATAAGAGCGACCCAGAATTCAATCATACATACAAGACACTCTTGGAGGGTGCGCAAGTTCCAAATTTTCACCTCCAGGATGCACTATTATGTCACCTGGGACATATTTGTGTTCCTTCAAGCGAGCGTGCCAAGATTATTTAGGAAGCACACTATATTCGATTCGTTGGGCATTTCGGGGTCGAGAAAACAATGGTAGTATTGCAAAAATATTTCTATTGGTCGAACCTTCGATCGGATGTTGGGAAGTACATCAAATCCTGCACTGCTTGCGCCATTGCCAAACCGACCATCAAGAAGCAAGGCCTCTATACTCCGCTACCTACCCCTAGTCGACCTTGGGAATCCATCTCCATGGATTAAAAGTCAGACCTTCCTTCTACTAAGCATGGAAATGATTTTGTTTTCGTGGTCTTCGAAAAATTCTCAAAGATGGCCTTTATGGCAGCCTGCAAGAAGAATATCACAGCAAAAGCCACTCCTAAACTCTTCTTTGAACGTGTGTGGGTGCACTTTGGGATCCCACAGTATATCATTTAAGATTGGGACAACATTTTGCTTAGCACATTTTGGTCCAACCTCTGGTCAATGCTAGACACCAAGCTCACCAAGTCCACATCTTTCCATCCCCAAACTAATGGCCAGACAGAGGTCGTCAATAGGATGATTTTACACATTTTGTGCATGTACAATTCAAATCATCCACGCACATGGGATGAGAGCCTTCCCTATGTACAACACAACTATAATCGGGCTCTCCACATCTCAACCGGCCACATCCCCTTTTAGGTGGGCTTGGGATTCCATCCACTATGTCCCATTGACGTAGCCATGCCATTTGCAACTACTCAGGCTGATTTGGATCATGTCCATTCTGAAGTTGACAAAGTGAACAGCTTCATTGAGCACATTCAACACATCTTCCAATAGGTTCTTGACATATTCGACAGAGCCAATGTTAAGTACAAGCAATGACATGATCAACATCGGGTGCCATACAAATTCTAGGTGGGTGACAAGGTGTGGCTACATTTGCAGAAGGAGCACCTCACTGGAACCCATTACAAGCTTCGTCTGCTCCGATATGGGCTGTACACCATCACCAAGGCTGTAGGGACCAATGCCTTCGAGCTCAGTATTCCACCATTCCTTGGTTTGCACCCAGTATTCAATGTGGACTGCCTTCGACCCTAATTCCCACCTCTACTAGACACCTCCGACATTGCAGAATAACTGACACCAATGGATTTAAACCCATACCACATGGAACAAGCCACCACGGATTGTATCATGGACATGCAAATCAAGAACACTCGCCAGTAGAAGATCCAACTGTATCCAACTTTCGGAGTCGTTTTGAGGCCCTAAACGACATTTTTTAGGAAAATCTAGAGCAACATGGTTCCATGGACCAATGTTTCTCACTCAAAAATTGTAGTCCTCGGATATATCTTTATAACGAGGTATGGTGCATGTCAAATGGAGATCGTATGCCAAAGTTACATCCCCGGGAAGTTGATGTACTGATTTACCAAAACGGGGCCCAGAGTTTTGGCACTTTATTTCCTAGGGTTAGGTTTTTGGATGTTTAGGGTTTTCCATTGTTTCTCGATAATAAATAGGCTCTCAACCCTCATTGTAACACAGTTCAGAGGCATGTAGCCACCACATCTTTTCTCAGAGATAATCAGTGCCCTAGCTAGTTTATTTTCATTCTATCTGTAAACCACTTTCAGTTCTTTGATATTAATGAAATGAAGTATTATTTCCGCTGCATCTTTGTATTTATAGTTATATGTGTATTATGTTGCATTCCTGCATAAATCTGGATGAAAGGACCCCGAGATCTTTGATACCACTCGACAGATAAGCTTGAAGCCACTCAATTCGTTAGGCCTCAAGTGTGGAGAATTGGCACGAATTGAATGCAGAAGACCAATCGAGCACTAATATGCCATCGATCTATTATTGGACTTATGTCATCGAAGTGCTCCAGGGGTTTTTCAAGGTGCTCAACAATCAAAGTGCCCCTTGGTTTTTCAAGATGCTCAATCCATATATGGAGTCAAAAAACCAGTTTAAGCAACATAAATCAAGATTCAGCGAGAAAATCCAAAAAAAACTCACTTATAAACAACTCCTATTATATATTTGATTCTTACAACAAAAATATCAACATTATATCTTGCTCTATACAACAAAAACATTATAATAATCTAATATAAAAACATACATTATAATAATCTAATATAAAAACATTTTAATTTGCAAATAACCATTTCACCATATGATATGTATACCATTTCTCCGTCTAATATGTATTTTTTACTTAAAAAATAAATTTTAAATAATAAATTACCATTTATATACAATATGTCTATATAATACTATTTGAATGTATTAACAAATTATTACTTAAATCTGGACATAATCCTATCTTTATGATATAACTTGATCATTCATACCTGTGCTATTTTTTTATTTTTAATTATTAATATTAATGCACTACCAACATTATTTATTATTATTAATATTAACATCACAAGATTCAAACTATAAAAAGTCAACCATTATTATATGGTCAACGCCATAAAGATCCTAGTTTATTTATTTTTTATTTTTTTAAATTCTAAATAGGTTAGGTTGTATCTATAATTCATTGAATAATTTGGATGAAGGGTAGAATTGAAACGGTATAGCAACGATAAGAACAACCAGTCAACCTGAAAACATTTATTTTTAATGAAAAATACACTGTAAAAAATAAATAAATAAATTGAATGTGTTTTATAGATATTATTTAACTTTATATTGATTTCATCTCAAAAAAATTATGAAGTTTACCATGATTCCAACAATTTTTTTCAATAAAATTTAACAAACATCTCAATTTCAAAAAACAACCAAGGTGCAATCTAAACCATGTCGAATTCAATACAACTTCCTACCAAAAGTATCTTGAAAAGAGAAAGGAATTGAATGCCCCTTCTCCACTCCCCAACTGCTCAAATACAAAACAACAAAGCTGCTGTGCAATAATGACGGAACACACTAACCAAAATTAAATATGATACAAGTTGGTAGGTTCATAAAGGCAAAATAATAGAACATGAAACATAAATTTCAAAAGCAAAACTGAGATATACATAAAAGGCAAAATATTTTGAAAACCCTAGTCACAGTGTGGAATTGCACTGCAAAGCATATATGGCAATTAATATCTGCGTACGTTCCAGTCTGTCAATTTCTTTCGACCCCTGCAGATATACATCAGATTATATTCCAGACATATATTATCATAAATGCTTTACGTGTTGTGCTTGTTGTTTGCCATAAATAATAGCCTACGCACAGAGAAATGGATTCATCACTACCACCCTGGAATTTGACGTTTCATAAAACCTTATTTTATCAAAATTTAAACTTCTTTGACGGTTGATAAAAAAATCTGAAATGTCATTGTTGAGGGTTAAACCGTAAATTTGACGTGGCTGAAGTTTCAACACTTCGCTCTCCAGAGTGTAAGTATTTCAGATCAACATGAACTGGCAGACTGGCGGCTCCATTTGGATCGATTCTAATGGTGAACTGCTCAAGACTCAGATCCCAAGATATTTTCCATGGCTAAAGCCTCTCATGCCTCTGGTTGTTACTGGTCTCCATTCTTGAACGCTACCTATTTTCCAAATAGTCAAAGTTGTGTCAAATTATATATTACTGGGTTTGCAGTCACTACAAGAAGAAGGGTCATTTAGCTTCACATTAGCACTATTATTTGTAAAGGATTTGAGAAATTTTTTTTTTCAAATAGTGGTACAAAAGTGGTGACAATGTAATGGTGCAAAAGTGGTGATAATGTGGAGATATACTCGAGTGGTGCTATTTTTTCTGGTGCAAAAGTGGAGTTAGCAAAAAATGTTAAATTTGGTATTAAATGCATATGTGGCATTCCATGGTGTATGGTGCAAACCACCAAAAACCAATCTGACATGGATCAAGATATTGTGATGCAAAGCACCAAAACCAATTTTACAAAAATTAAAAATTTATCATAAAAAAATTAAAATTATTATTATTATAATAAATTGTTTATTGTGCAAAGATAAAATAAAAATGGTGCAAAAAAATATTATTATTATAATAAAATTGTATATGGTGCAAAGCACTATAAAATATGAAATGGTGCAAAATATAAAAATAAAATAAAAAATAAAAAATAAAAAACTTTTATTTAGAAAGGTTATATATTGCCAAGGTTTAAAGAAAGGCTAAGAAGTTGTATTAAATTTACAAGAATTGAAAAATTGAATCATGTTATTAAAGAATATTGCTAATACCCTTTGAAAAACGAGAACCAACCTCTTAAACTCAAAATGAAACATAAAAATACCATTAAACACAACAAGGAGGCCTAGTTGGTGTGGAAAAATGAAAGGAACAAATCTTGGTTGCTTAGTAGCACAAATAAACAACGAACATATTGGAATATTATAACACTATTACAGAATAAGACAATTTTGAGTAAATTGTCTTTATCTGAGACAAAAATAAACTTGTAAATTATCTTAAGTATTTTCTTAGTGTCTTTAAGCAGGTGTCTCAAATTATTGTCTTAAAAAATTGTCTTTATAAAGACAATGTAGAATACATGTATTATTGTCTTTTAAGAGAATTTATTTTGTCTTAACCTGAGACAAATATATATATATATATATATATATATATATATATTCTCAAATATCGTTTTTAAGCGAGTGTCTTAAATTATCGTCTTAAAAATTTGTCTTTAATCCCAGGTATTGTCTCTCTAGAGACAATAAAAGATGATCTTTAGAATATATATATATATATATATATATATATATATATATATATATATATATATATATAATATCAATATTTTTGTTTCTTCAATGACTAAATCATGTTAGGGCATGATGGAATTGAAGCACCAACCTCCTGCAATTTGATGGTATTGAACCACCAACCTCCTGCTTGCAGGGCGGGTGCTCTTCCATTAAGCTAGAACCCTTTAAAGAAATGTGTTATCTCAATAAGAAAAGATAAAAATCAAACAAAATGAATGTCATGATGTAGTCATAATGTGGTGTCTCAGTAATGTAGCTCAAATAAAAAATACCTCCCATCAATATCGCATTTCCATCCAAGTATTGGCTTTTCCTCTCCAAATCCATGAGCTTTCAAAGCACCAACCTTCATTGCACCCCAGAGCTTGTTGACAACAACAATAGCTAAAGCTTCTTGTTCAATGTCCTCCACAATGATAAAAATGGGATACACCCACGGATGGCATCTTCTAATTCTTTCATTTGTGATTTTATCAACCAATAGAAACTGTAATTTCCAATAAATAATGATTCAATTCCGATCCTTGATAAGTAGAACGAAAAAGAAAAGAAGAAAAAATAGATATTTAGCATAACCTATGCTTAGAAAAGTTCATATTTCTTTTCAATCATTAAATCAACACTCCCATATTAATAAACAAACAAAAAAAACTTGGGGTACAAAATATACAATGTTGTGCAAACCAACACAACCCAAAATCAACTTTGAGGGTGTATGATATGCATACTAGTATGATGGACGTGACTAGGAAATCATTTCTCATGATTTCATGAGAGCAAGGGTTAAGAACCAAACAAAATTTATTGGAAACTTGATATAACGGGGTTTCTACCTAGCTGGAACCTTGAAAAACATCAAAGTTCCACCTACATTTATGCAACTTTCCAGCGAAACATCAAAGTTCCACCTACATTTATGCCAAGTGTGTATGGAGATGAAATATTGAGGGTTTTATTTTAAAAAGAGTGTGATTTTCAATTATTCTCTCTCATAGTACGAGGAAAAGAAATGAATAACACCACAACAAAGAAACAATAAGAAACTTATTTTGCATCAATTACCTTACAATTCTCATACTCCATGAACATCTTCTCAATTCCTGTCACAAAGTGTGGAGAAATATAACCATGATAAAATTGCATTCCCTCCACAACATGTACATAATATTTTATGCACTTTTTCCCTCTTCAAGTGTCACACACCTTTCCTTCCAACTTTTCTCATAGCCTATGCTATCATTTTTCCTATTTCATACTTATTCACATCACTCATTGAACCAACATCTACTAATTCATTGTCTTCAACCTGGAAAATAATACAGATTACAAAGTGTTAACATGTGTAATACTTCACACCACAAAATTTCCAAAAATACAAATGTTTCACAAGAAACTCCTCAACATGCTACCATGGAGTAAGGATTAAATGATAATGTTGCATAAACTATTTCCATAATAAACGTGCACCTGAATCATAAGACTAAACAACTACAACTATTAAATATCTAACAAGACCACACAACCAAATGTATTTGTCAAAGTAAAATGTTGTATGAAAAATTAAAAATATTTTACAACCAAATGTATTCGTCAAGTAAAATACTGTATGAAAAATGAAAAATATTTTGCAACCAAAAATACCTTAGGCAACTAATTCATTCAATTAGGATGCAAAACACCAAACCATAAGAAAAATATAAAACCAGCCTACTCAAAATATGAGTATTTACCTCCTTTAACAAACTTTTAAGTTCTCAAAGAAAGTAGATGCAACACCAAACCATCAGAAAAATAGAAAACCAACCTACTCAAAATATGAGTATTTACCTCCTTTAACAAACTTTTAAGTTCTAAGAGAAAGGCCTTTGTTGTCACATCAATGCCCCTAGTAATTTGTGTTGGCCACCTATAAAATTTGTTCTATCAAAAGGTGTCCAAAACATTTGTTCAGTCTTCAAGAAACATTTTCATGGCCAACTGTTACCTCTTGAAGCCTCTAGAATATCTCATGCTCATGTTTGAAAAGTCTTCACTGCTGATTCCCTCCAGAACTCAAAAATTCTGCTAAAAATTCTATGACAAAGACTGCTGCAAAATCCCCTCCCTCCCTTTCTTCCATTTAGAAACTAACCTTTATTTGTTTCCCTTTCCCTCCATAAAATTCCTCTCTTTTATGTTTTCCCCTTCTTCCATCCATGAAACTCATTGTTGCATAGTTTAAAACCCCTTTTTAAACTATAGCGAAAACCCCCGTTTCCTTTGAAAACCATGAAAAATTCATAAAAAATACAAGTCTTTACTATGGACTTAAGCCCCTTTGGGCTAAGTCCTAAGCCACTTCCCCCACATGCCACTTCCCCGGAACTAGGCGCTAGTCCCATTGGCGCTTATCGGCATCGGAAAATTTCGAGTGCACAGGTTTATTGTTGTGTTTAAAACTTGCGATGTGATCAGCCTTTATATTGAAAACCCCCGATCGCATCATTATTTTATATATTTCCGGTGGGCCCACCTCTGGCACTTAATACTTTCTATTTTTCCTCCCCGATCACCTTTCCTTTGTAAAGTTGAAAACCCATTTTTCCAAAGTTTGGTTTAAAAAAACCAAAGTCACGTGCTAAATATTTTAATGGGTAGATTAAAAAGACCCGATCACACAATCGCGATCGGAGATTTCAAATGGGTAGATTAAAAAGACCAAGCCCGGTCTTCTGATTTCGATAGGCCCTTTTATATAAAGCCCCGGGCCCCTTGAATTTCATACATCCAGCAGCCCCGCCGTCGAGAGCTTATTTTATATATATTTATCACTTCGATCCAATAAACTTTGTTTTACATGAAAACTTTGTTTTCTTGCATATTCATATGTTTCTTCTTCATTCTAAAGACTAATCTCCATCGTTGATCGAAAGGTGATCAAACAGTCATCGCTCCGTCGCATCGGCGATTTCAATCGCATCGCAAAGTCTAATCGCATGCGTCTTTCTTGTCCCGCCGATCAGCCATTTCCCGATTCACTTTCCGTCGTTGATCTGATCCTCAGATCAACGGCCCGCGCAAATCGCATCGCAATGTTTCAATCACATCGCATTTTTTTGTCCCCCCGATCGCCCATCCCTTCGATTCATTCCCTTCTTTTGATCTGATCCTCAGATCAATGGTCATCGCTTAATCGCATTGGCCCTCCCGATCGTGCAATCGCATCGGAGATTTTCATCACACCCTTATTTTCCTCCCGCCGATTGCAATCCTTCGATTGGATCTGGACCGTCCACGTGTCCGGATCGGATGGCCCAGATTCAATCTCGCTTCATACTATCGCCTTCCACCTTTCACCAAGGGGTTTTCAAGACTGATCTCTACCGTCGATCATCGCGTGATGAACGGTTCTGTTCAATTCTTCCTTCTGCTCCTTTTTAACCTCCTCTCAACTAATCCCCACCGTCGGATGATGTCATCCAATGACTCTGCTCTCATCCCACGCCTCTGAAGCAGTAAACCCAAAAACGCAAGATTTTATGATATATTTGTTGAATTTTGCAGGTAATGAAGGTTTTCCATTATGTTGAAAGGCAGGGCCGAGGGCTGGGAATGACGATTCCCATACCATTGATTCATCAATGGAAACCATTCGCGAAGTGCGGATTATATGTTTTCATCAGCATTTCATGAGGCATTGATGCCTTATAAGCCCTGTGCGGCCTGCACATCAACAAGACACTATGTTTTCGGAATCACAGCTAAAGAGTATCAGTTTATACCAAAACGGAAGATCGAAGACACAGGCCGAGCGTGATATGTCCTATGAACATGGAACTAGAGTAAATCAACCTCCCCAGCTCCCAAAGGGCACCTGCAGCCTCATGATAATTAAAGAAGGCTTAGTCATTATTACAAACAAGAGGTGTTTTTCCCAAAGACAGCCGAACAATTAATATTGCTCAAGGATCTTATCTCTAATTGGCGGAAAAACTATTTTAAAGATTAAAAGCAGCGTGGAAGCTAATCTTTTCGATCATTAGACCTCGGGAAGTAGCAACAGAGTTACTTCAAACATGACACCGAGCCTCAAAAGTCAACAATGGCTCCCACCGAACTCAATTCATAAATGTATCTAAATTTAATACAGACAAATTATCTGTAAATTACTTCATCAAGCCCTTCAAAGGCTGAAGAGTCATCCATCTGTATTAATTAACCCAAGAGATCTTTTACCAGATCCTACCTCCTCATTCTTCTATAAATACTTCTATAGAAGATGAGAAAAAGGTTGGTCTCTAGACATCTGAACGCATGTAATAGTCTCTGAAGCTCTTGATGCCCTATTTTCCACTTGAAGATACAAAAGATGATATGAGAAGTTTGAAGTTGTAGAGACCCACCGGGCTTGCTGATTGTAACTGGTTTGAAACATCAAATACAAGCTGCTAATTTATGGGATCCTGATTTATGTCAATGGTGATGTGTTCCTCACTGTCAATTTTTATTTTTCTTTATGTAATGACTTTGATCACTTTCTCTGATAAAGAGCAGTAAACATAGAGCTAGGATTTACTTTCGTCAAAAGCAGTGGTAGTTTAAAGGCACTTACTCCGATCTTAAGCTTTTCAACCGTTTTTTAATGTTTTTTTAACTAAAGTAATTTCCACACGTGTGTGTGCCGCTTTGAAGGCACTAACCTCGATCTAATACTTTCATGTTTTTCTATTTGAATATGCTGAAAACAGGGTAGTTTAAAGGCACTTACCTGATCTTAAGCTATTCAAACTATTTTTTAATGTTTTCTAACTAAAAGTACTTCAATGCAGGCCGGTTTGAAGGCACTAACCTGATATCAGAATACTTTTATGTTTTTCTTATTTGAATATGCTGAAATCAGGGTAGTTTAGAGGCACTTACCGGATCTTAAGCTGTTCAAACTATTGTTTAATGTTTTCTAACTGAAAGTACTTCAATGCAGGATAGTTTAGAGGTACTAACCTGATCTTAGAATACTCTTATGTTTTTCTTTAAGTACATGCTGAAGCAAGATAGTTTAAAAGAACTTACTTGATCTTAGGTTGTTTCACTATTTTTTCATTTGTTTGTTCTTCATTTCCTATCAGTTTCATTCCATAACATCACCTTAAGATATCCTTTGACATAAGTGACTTGCCCCATGGATCCTATTTGAACCTTGCTGTCTAATTAAAATCCTCCTATAACTCCATAGCCCAATGGGTTAAAACTGTCTTTGCCTTTCTGTCAGCCAAATCATTCCTTCACCTGCAGACACCTTCACCCTTCACTTTTGAAACTGCCTTCACCTTCATCATGTCTTCGCCCAACCAAAACAAACAAAACAAAACCCAAGCTCTTCATAACTAGCCTAATATCAATTTCAGCTATTAAAGATCACATCTTTTGAACCCATTCATAGAGAGATCCCTCTCTAGATTCAGGAAGGCTAGATCCTTGAATCCCAAAGTGGTCTGATGTTCTCCCTGCAGTTGGAATTTTTCAAATCTTGCTAATTACAGGGTGCTAACAATTTGAATGGGACTTGCACCTACTACAACAACTTACAAAAAAGTTTCATTTCAAATTCTGATTCAGAAGTTTATCTAACTTACAAAAAAGGTTTCATGAAAAATATTTTTCAACCAAAAATACCTTAGTCAACTAATTCATTCATTTAGGATGCAAAACACCAAACCATAAGAAAAATATAAAACCAACCTACTCAAAATATGAGTATTTACCTCCTTTAACAAACTTTTAAGTTTTGAAAGAAAGTAGATGCAACATCAAACCATCAGAAAAATAGAAAACCAGCCTACTCAAAATATGAGTATTTACCTCCTGTAACAAACTTTTAAGTTCTGAAAGAAAGGCCTTTGTTTTCACATCAATGCCCCTAGTAATTTGAATGGAACTTGCACCTACTACAACAACTTACAAAAAGGTTCATTTCAAATTCTGATTCAGAAAATTTATCTAACTTACAAAAAGGTTTCATGAAAAATATTTTGCAACCAAAAATACCTTAGGCAACTAATTCATTTAATTAGGATGCAAAACACCAAACCATAAGAAAAATATAAAACCACCCTACTCAAAATATGAGTATTTACCTCTAAGTTCTGAAAGAAAGTAGATGCAACATCAAACCATTAGAAAAATAGAAAACCAACCTACTCAAAATATGAGCATTTATCTCCTTTAACAAATTTTTAAGTTCTGAAAGAAAGGCCTTTGTTGTCACATCAATGCCCCTAGTAATTTGAATGGGACTTGCACCTACTACAACAACTTACAAAAAGGTTTCATTTCAAATTCTGATTCATAAATTTATCTAACTTACAAAAAGGTTTCATTTCAAATTCTAATTCAGAAATTTAGGATACAATATTTGTCTATTGGGTACTTCCTAACAAGCTCATAACAATTGAGAGAAGGATCAAAATTTTCAAATACCCGATGATAATTTTTTCATTCAAACTGATGGTAATTTTTTCATTCAAATTCCACCTTAAACTCATTAAATCCCAAACCAAAACTAAGAAAGCAAACACCATAAAACCCTACAAAAATGAATAGTTATTAAACCAATACTAGTGGAAAAAAATTACCTTTACACCTTCACTTATTAAACCCTGTGCAAGCACAACAAATGTGGTAGTTCCATCCGCAGCTAAATTATTTGTATTTGTTGTAGCTTGTCTTACCAACTTGGCCCCAATATTTTCAACTTGGTCCTCTAACTCAACCTGTCAAAAAGATGAAACCATGGCATTGAAATACATTTCATTATACTTTCCATTACAATAGAACTTTGAAAAGCTTTATTCATTACTCTCATGTGACTATTCCACAGGCCAAGTAGACCGTTGATTACTGAATATATTTTCTTTTACCTTTCAGTTTGCAAATTTTGCCTACCATATCTAAGAAATTTTGGAAGGGGAAACTAATACAACATTAAAAATAAAACCAAAACACACATCTACAAATTACCTACTTAGTTATTTTTATGCCATTGTTTACTAGTTGTGTAGAACCATACTTTCTCTTCGAAACAATATCTATGCCCTTCGGTCCAAGGGTGACTCCAACAAGATCAACAAGTTTGTTCACACCTGCATGTAAGACAATTATAATGGGCTTTCAATAATAGTGCAATTGAATTTGAAATTATATGCCAAAACAATCCTCCACGAAAAATTATAACCACACATTAACATCAAATATCAATAAAAAAGGAAAGATCATCCACGGTGATGTTTTGCGTGTAGGTGACCTTCCTTTAAACATGCATTTTTCTCTGACCTGCAATTTTTTTGTCGCTGAGCCATCCCAATTGAAGTACAACTCATTTTCCATGGCTCTTGTATTAACTACCTTCTCTCTTTTGTGTAATCTCAGAGTCTATATTTTTCTTAAGCGATTAAAAGAAATGGGCGAAAAAACTGAAAGAGAAGAAAATTGTTTGCCATAATTATTAAACACTTCACCCAACTTCCTCTCCTTTAAATTTTCTGCCATAATTATAAAACATTGCACCCAACTTCCTCTCCTTGAAAATGTTGCTCAATGCGATAGACATGGCAATTGTTGTCATGTTTCCAAAAGAAGAGGCCATCTTCTCATATCCTGGATTAATTACAAGGCCTTCATATTAGTATTTATGTTTGAAAAAAATGAATTCCATTGCATGAAAGCACTTATAAGTGTTAAAAGGAAAACTAAATAGCTATCAAGACTTTAGAAAACTTATGGAGCATCAAGAAAGAAAAAACCAAATAGAAATCTAACCACAATCCTCATTTTAATGAGACATATCTATATATTTACATTAACCTAATACAAAGAAGCCCCATATATATTAAAATAGAAAAAAATAGCACTAAGATAATACAAAGAAACCCCATCTACATTAATACTAGCACAAAAACAATCTATAAGCTAGTTTTTGTTGCAGGCCTCCAGGTTGCATATTTTTAATTTGAATTTTTGACCTCTATGTAATGTGCTAGGGTAATTTTTCCATAGTTTTCAACAAAAATTATCCTTCTTGTACAAGAGTTTAACAAAATAAATCAAATAGTGCACCCCTACCACTGATACTACTATATAGTGTTATTATAATTTACCCTAGAATTTCTTGATAATTAACCTTTCTTTTTCTATCACTGTGGTTAAATTTTAATTTAGAATTGTTACTCTGTCTTCAATGATTATAATGAACAAAGGTATCTCGAATAATAAACAACAATACAATAGTATTTGGTAATACACTACTCAATATCATATAAACCTGGAGTCACAACATCAAATTCAATTCAAACAACTTCAGTTCCTCACTCATGAGAACTATGATCCACAAGTTAAATCCAAATTCCACAATATCAATTATTCTAACAAGGAGTCACAACTTAAATGAGTTATGTTTCCTACACTTCCTGGGCTTTACGTTGTCTAAGAAGTCAATTCTGAACCTATTACAAAGTTGGCTTCACCACAATATGCCTCCTTCTACCAGACTACATCCTTCTATTGGAGGATCTGAATTGGTCGCAGTCACAAATTGCACGAAGTGTCTTTGCTGGCATGTACAAGACTTCTTCTCCACATATTGAATGGAAGACAAACTCTGTGGCTTGCTTTTGATTTAGAGACAAGAATCAGATCCCTACAACTTGGAAACCATCCTTGATTTTCAATCCAAATAGGCCTTGCTTCAGGAAACTCTGATTCATAATTATTCAGGTTTTGGAACCCTACAATGACTGTCGATTCATTACTCCACTGCCTTTTAAACCTACAACTAACCATCCACTTTATGTTCAACTTGTTGAGATAATACCAAGCCTCCTTCTATGATAGGAAACACCAAAGGGATAGGCAAGGACCCCACTTTCCAGGACAAGAACTATTCAACGAAATTCACTGCCTTCTAGAGATATTTCTTGTGCCATAACAAGATCAAATCCACAAGTTTTTTTGGATTTTCAAATGTCCCTATTGTGCAAAAAAATCCCTAGTCAATTTTGACAGACCTTTTTCAGGAGATGCCTACACCTAGACAGAACCTCTCTCTTCCTTAGAGTACATGAGCACAAAAGTATCGTTGCTTATTTCTAGACTTTGTCCCACAAGGACACCTCATATACCACAAAAAATACCCCACTGCTACATATGGGAACCTGTTCAAAACCAAAACCCTGGAATTTTGTTGCCCAACCAGAAGACCTTTGTCTCGAGCATAAGGGAGAGGGAGAGGATGGGTCAGCAGTCTCGACCATAAGGGATAGGTAGAGGTGTCGTAAGGCTGCTCGACAACAAAAGCCAGAATACATTGAGCCATACTTGTTTACTTACGCTATGAATATGTAGGGATTTTAATAAACGATAGGACATAATGGATCTGCTTTGAACTTGCTGCTTGCTGGATAGATAGATAGAATTATTGATGGTACTACTGCCTAGAATAATGAAGAAGGTGCCTATAATAAAAATATGATTCTAAAAGGGCGCGGGGGGGAGGAAAACCATATTAATTTATGAGCTTACTTTTGGATAAATTGGCTCTGGATGATTTTCAATCAGAGAGCCTCATTGAATAGATGGGAAATCTAGGATAGGAGATGATGCCTTTGAGAACACTTGCTTCATGAATCACCCTAGAATTTCTTGATAATTAACCTTCCTTTTTCTATTACTGTGGTTACATTTTAATTCAAAATTTCTACTCTGTCTTCAGTTATTATAATAAACAAAGGTATCTCGAATAATAAACAAAAATACAATATTATTTGGCAATACACTACTAAATATCATATAAAGCTAGAGTCACAGCATGAAATTAAATTCAAGCAATTTCAGTTCCTCGTGGATGAGAACTATGAACCACAAGTTAAATATGAATTCCACAATATCAGTTACTCTAACTAGGAGTCACAATTTAAATAAGTTATGTTTCCTACACTTCCTGGGCTTCACACTGTCTAAGAAGTCAATTCGGAACCTATTACAAAGTTGGCTTCACCACAATATGCCTCGGTCTACTAGACTACATCCGTCTATTGGAGGATATGAATTGTGGCAGTCAAAAATTGCAGGAAGTGTCTTTCTTGGCATGTACAAGACTTCTTCTCCACAAATTGAATAGAATACAAACTCTATGGTTTCCTTTGGATCCAGAGACAAGAATCAAATCCCTACAACTTGGAAACCCTCCTTGATGCTCAACCCAAATAGTTCATGCTTTAGGCCACTCTGATTCAGACTGTATTTAGGCTTTGGAACCCTACGATGAGTGTCAAGTCAATACTCCGCTGCCTTTTAAACCTACAACTAACCATCCACTTTGGGTCCATCTTGTTGTAAGATAATACCAAGGCTCCTTTGTAAATTTATGTAGATATTCTATACTTGATGCAACTTTAATTTTTCTTCAATATCAGACAGCAATCACATAAACAATAAAGTAAAATGCTAATAGAACATACCAGTAGATTGACAGAAGACAAGCCAGAAATATATAAGTGTGTTGGTGCATTACGGCGGTCAACATGATGCTTCAACCAACAAAGTCTCAATATGGTCAACCAACCAACAATGTCACACAACCCTCTAGGACAACCAAACGGTCAACTCACAAGTCAACCCAAAAATTCAACAGTCAACACAAACAGCAGCTGCAGCTAGGTCAATGTTGAAAAGTAAAAGTCAATGTTTTGCCTCGGGAATAGTGCCAAAAAATGCGGATTAGGAAAATATAACTTTTGGGAGAGTTTCAGGTCGATTTGACCTCATGTTGACCAAAGTCAACGCTAGTCAAAGTTTGCTGCAGAAACCCTAGACCGAAATCAGAAATGTGCTGCTGCTGGAATTTTCCCATGTGTGGAGAGAAGAGCCACCAAGGACATCAAACCAATCAGATGAGGAGAGAGAAATGTGTGAGGATGAGATGAGTGAAAATTTCCTTCAACATTGACCAATATATATCCATCAATGAGGGTGTGTGACACAATTGCTGGGGCACAAAACCTTAAGGCCGACCTGCACATATCTTGAATAAATTCAAAATAAATGTTCTGCTCATTAGATCAAGATGATCTTTAGATCGATCTTGCACCTCTCCGAAAGAGGAACCCAATAAAAATATTGGTATCTTCATCTGAGAATCACAACATGGAGTTTGGACCTAGTTGTCCAAAATTAACACTCCCTCTCAACTAGGGAGAACTCCATCCACCTGTGCAATCCAAACATCGTATGTCATCCCGCTGTAACTTTCTTTGTTGTCTTCTTTATTTCAGAACGGAAGTGGGTCAGTCACAAAGACATCATTCCTGGCTGACAGATTCAACCCAGAGGTCTGAAACCTCTATAGGACTCACAAGGGGTTTCATACCAACCCGAAGTTGGTTTATCTGACCCGAAGTCAGTAGGAGGTCTGAAACCTCACTATACTTGATCCTAGATCAAGTGGTTGGACCGTGCCATCCGAGATAGAGAGTACGACAATCTCTGATGCGTCCATCAATCTTTGCTACTAGTCTCTAACTTTTACCACCTCACTGGCTAAATGAGAGGTACTTCCCATGAGCCCTGAACTCAATGGGTAGGATGCATACGGGGCACAGATAATGAGAGGTGAACCAACTCAATCATCACAATGGTGGGGCAGAAGCACACCAACAAGGTTCGGCAAGCCTATCCCTGTGATTTCTTATAGCTCCGAGAAGCTATCCCCAAAGCCCCTTAGAGCTCCCAGAGCTCATCGTCCAACAGGACCCTCAGCATAGGGTCATTCCACGATACCAAGACTCTCATGAAAGGTTAGGAACTTGACCTTCCCGAGGGTCTTTGTGAGAATATCCACGACCTGCTCATTAGTTCCTATATGATCGAGCCTTACGACCCCTCGTTGTACCATATCTCGGATAAAGTGGTACCTGATATCAATATGCTTGGATCCACCGTGGAACACGGGATTCTCAGACAACCGAATCTCACTGTGGTTATCACAGAGTATCACGGTGGTATCTAGAAAATTCCCAAACAACTCACTGAAGAGCTTTCACAGCCAAATTGCTTCACAACAGGCCATACTCACTGCAATGTATTTGGCCTCTACAGTGCTCAAAGCCACCGACTTCTGCTTCCTGCTCATCCATGATATTGAAGCAGATCCAAGTGTGAAGCAACATCCTGATGTGCTTTTATGATCCACCACACTGCCAGCCCAATCAACATCAGTATATCCAAGGAGTGTCACACTCTCGGTAGTGTATCTCACCCCATGGTTTATTGTGCCCCGAAGATATCTAAAAAGATTCTTGGCACCAACCCAGTGAGTGTTATGAGGCTCAACCATATGTTGACTCAAAGTGTTCACTGCAAAACATATATTCAGACAGGTGTTCACTAAGAACATTAGGGCCCCTACAAGTTGATGATACTTAGTAGGATTTGCTAACATGGGCCCAGAAGTGCTGCCACTCAACTTCTTAAAGTTGAGCTCCATCGGTGTCAACACAGACTTACATTCCACCATACCAAATATTTCCAGAAGCTTCACAATGTATTTTCCTTGAGAAAGGAAAATCTCGCCAAGTCTCTGCCAGACCTCCAGACCTAGGAAGTAATGTCCTTCATCTCGAACTCAGTAGCGAGCTCCCTCTTGCACTGATGAATGAGAGGGTCAACACTTGTCAGGAAGAGTTCGTCCACATACAACACCAGAATGAGAGGTTTCTCTCTATCAACCTTGAAGTAAAGGTTTGGATCAACATTATTACGAGTGAAGCCCAGCTTCATCAGGTAGTTATCTATCCTCTTGTACCAAGCTCTGGGTGCTTGCTTCAACCCATAGAGGGCTTTCTTCAACCTTCAGACATGGGTGTCCTGATCTTGGACTTTGAACCCCTGAGGTTGCTCCACATACACCTCTTCCTTTATCGCACCATGCAGAAATGCGATCGTAACATCCATCTGATGAAGACTCCATCCTTGTGTAGCAGTAAGGGCTATGATAGATCGAATGGTGGTATATCGGGCCATAGGTGCAAATATGTCATCATAGTCTATGCCTTCCTTTTGAGAGAAGCCATGGGCAACGAATCTTGCCTTGAACTTTTCAGCACTTCCATCAGATCCATGCTTGATCTTGTAGAGCCATTTTGAGGTGACCACTGCTTTTTCCTCCAGTCTTGGAACCACATCCCTGACCTCATTCTTCAATATGGACTCATACTCTTCGTGCATATCATCCTTCCAAACTTGATGCTTTATGGCTTCCTCAAAATATCAATTCTCAGATTGTACAATAGTACTCATGGCTGCTAGATACCCTTCATATCTAATCAACTTCTTGTTTTCGCATAATGTCCCCCTTGGGGCCATATGTCCCTCAGCATCCTCGAGAGTGTCCCTAAACCATGATGGTCTCTTTCCCAGTGAAGGAGGTGTATTAATCGGGTCCATCGGTCCTTCAGCATCGGTCATCATCTCATCTTTTGGTTCTTCTTGATTTCTAGGCCTTGCTTCATGATCTTCCTCAAATCTCGAAAGATTGACTACTTTCCTCAAGGAAGCATCTTCGTCAAATGTGACATCGTGGCATATCTCCACTTCCATTTGACCACGCACATAGACTCTATAGGCCTTCAAAGTTTCGATGTAGCCCACAAACATTCCCTTCTTCCCAGAAGCATCCAGCTTGCTCCTCTTCTCTTTCAGCACATGAAAATAAACAGGACATCCAAAAACTCTAAAATGTGAGACGTCAGGTTTCTTACCAGTGAAAACCTCTTCTGGATTTTTGGAGTCCAGAGCGGAATGCGGGCATCGATTTTTTATGTACACAACAGTGTTCACAGCTTCTCCCCACATAAACTTCGGTAGACCCTGGTCACATAGCATGGCACAGCCAGCTTCCACAATGGTCTTATTCTTTCGTTCAATAATTCCATTTTGCTAGGGAGTATAGACAGTTGTGGTCTCCCTCTTGATGCCAGCTTCTCTGCAAAATTTCTTGAGCTCGTTCATCTCATATTCAGTGTCATTATCATTCCTCAATATCTTGATCTTCTTCCCTGTCAAATTTTCCACCAAGGCTTTGAAGGTATAGAACCACATGAAAGCCTCATCCTTCTTCTTCAAGAATTTTATCTAGGTTTTGTGAGAGAAGTCATCTATGAATGTCATATAATAAGAAGATCCTCCCAGGGATGTCACAGGCAACATGCCAGACAGATCATAATGTATCAATTGCAAGACATCAGATGTCTTTGTGACACTTGAGGGAAAAGGTCCCCTTGTATTCTTTCCTTCGGCACAACCCTAAAATACACCTTCATGATTATTTGAAAACTCGGGCATCCCTGTCACCACCTTCCTTGCTTCAGGAAGGGCTTTGTAGTGGAGGTGTCCAAACCTCCGATGCCATAGTTTCGTTTTTCAGATAGTATCACATGTCATCGCTCCCAGTGGACTTCCTCCAACCTAGTAGAGTGTATCAACTCTAAACCAAATCGTGATAGCTTCCTTGAAGCGCTTCTTCTAGATGTGCACCTTCCCATCAATGAATTCCACATTGAAACCTTTGTCTTCCATGTCCGATATAGAAACAAGGTTCTTCTTCAAATTAGGTACATAGAGTACATCCTACAAATGGAGGACTTGACCTTGAGACAAGTGGAGGGTCATAGTCCCTGTCTCTTTCATGGGATATGTGGCATTATCTCCAAGGACAATTTTCAGATTAGTATCCTTCTCAACCATATTAGAAAGTGCTTCCTTGAACCCAATGATGTGCCTTGAGGCACCACTATCTATCAACCAGACATCCATAGTGTCAGGTGGAGATGCAGTAGAGAGGGCAGATACAAGAATGAATTCATTTCTTTTATCAACAACATTTGATTCCTCATACCTGGAGTTTCTTAACCTTTTGAAAGGTTGACCATTTCCATCAGAGGGAGCTTTCCTCTTTCCCTTGAACCCATTGTTCCTTTGATTTCCATTCCTCTGGTTGTTGTTGTTGTTGTCGTCATCATCGGGAGAATCCTTCTTGAAAGGGCATTCTCTAGCAAGTGACCTAGCCTATGACAAGTGTAACAATTTCCCTTATTTCCTTAGGCCCCTGCTCTTCTTTTGATCTTTGGACCACCAAAGTTCTTCTTTCTAGAATGATCAGTGTAGGCAGAATTTCCTTCATTTTCATACTCCTTCATTCTTGTCTCTTCTTGTACGCATCTCGATAGTACTTCGTCAAAGTCAGCTATCACATTGTTATTGAGAATGGTAGTGTTGAACACATGCCATTCGGATGAGAGCCCTCCAAGTGCAGTGAGTAGCATCTCTCGATCAGCTATTGTCTCCCCAATAGCCAGCAGATTGTTCCTAATATCGGTCAGCTTCATAAAATATGATTGAACAAACTCATCCTTGCCTTTCTTCAAATTCTTCAATTGATTCTTGAAGAATAGGACTTGATTCGCATTGTTGGCCTTGAACATGTGGACCAACTTATCATACATCTCTTTGGATGTGCCCAACTCAAAGATGTAGGCAACCAGACTCTTGTGAATTGAGTCCTTGATCACCAGCTTTTCTTTGATCTCCCCCTTCTTATACTTTGTTTTGGCAACAATAGTAGCAGTGGATGGAGGCTCTTGGATTTTACCTTGCACATAGTCCATGATATCTTGGTCTTCCAAGGTAAGACCCAATGTCATCTTCCAAGCATGGAATTTATCCTTCCCAGTCAATTTGTCATCAGCCTTAAAGCCATTGTAGTTTGAGGAACCCATCCTCTTCTTCGGTGATTGCTACAAATCAGGGCTTTGTCTTCAGCTCAGCTCTGATACCATGTAAATTTATGTAGATGTTCTATGCTTGATGCAAATTTACTTTGTATTCAATATCAGACAACAATCACATAAACAATAAAGTAAAATGCTGATAGAACATACCAGTAGATCGACAGAAGACAAGCCAAAAATATATAAGTGTGTTGGTGCGTTACGACGGTCAACAAGATGTTTCAACCAGCAAAGTCTCAATATGGTCAGCCAACCAGCAATGTCACACAACCCTCTAGGAAAACCAAATGGTCAACTCAAAAGTCAACGGTCAACACAAACAGCAGCAACAGCTTGGTTAACGCTGAAAAGTCAAAGTCAATGTTTTGCCTTGGGAATAGTGCCATAAAATGCGAATTAGGAAAATCGAACTTTTGGGAGAGTTTCAGGTCGATTTGACCTTGCGTTGAGCAAAGTCAATGCTGATCAAAGTTTGTTGCAAAAACCCTAGACCGAAATCAGAAATGTACTGCTGCGGGAATTTTCCCATGTGTGGAGAGAAGAGCCACCAAGGACATCGAACCAATAAGATGAGGAGAGAGAAATGTGTGAGGATGAGATGAGTGAAAATGTCCTCCAACATTGACCAATATATATCCATCAATGAGGGTGTGTGACACAACTGTTGCGGCACAAAACCTTAAGGCCGACCTGCACATATCTTGAATAAATTCAAAATAAATGTTCTGCTCATCGGATCAAGATGATATTTAGATCAATATTGCACCTCTCTGAAAGAGGAACCTAATAAAAATATTGGTATCTTCATCTGAGCATCACAACATGGAGTTTGGACCTAGTTGTCCAAAATTAACATCCTTCTATGAAAAGAAACATTAAAGGGACATGCAGAGACCCCACTTTCCATGACAATAAATAGTCAACTAAATTCGCTCCCTTCTAGAGATATTTCTTGTGCCATAACAAGATCAAATCCACAAGTTTTGCTGGTTTTTCAAATTTCCTTCCTGTGCCAGAAAATCCCTAGCTGATTTTTGCAAACCTTCTTCAGGAAATTCCTACACCTAGAAAAAACCTCGCTCTTCCTTAGGGTACAGGATCACAAAAAATATCATTGCCTCTTTCCATACTTCATCCCACAAGGACACCTCATATAACAAAAAAAATACCTCGCTACTACATATGGGAACCTGTTCAAAACAAAAACCTCGGAATTTTGTTGCCTAACCAGAAAACCCTTTTCTCGCCCATAAGGGGGAGGGAGAGGATGCAGAATCAGGCTTGACCATAAGGGAGAGGGAGAGGTGTCATAAGGCTACTCGAAAACAAAATCTAGATTACATTGAGCCATGCTTGTTTACTTACGCAATGAATACCTAGGGATTTGAATTAACAATAGGACACAATGGACCTGCTTCGAACTTGTTTTTGCTGGATAGATGGATAGAATGATTGATGGTACTGCTACCTAGAATAATGAAGAGGGTTCCTACAATACAAATATGATTCTAAAAGGAGGGGGGGGGGGGAGGAAATGCATATTAATTGTTGAGCTTACTTTTGGATAAAATGGCCCTGGATGATTTTCAATGAGAGAGCCTTGTTGGATAGACGAGAAATCTAGGATAGGAGATGATGCCTTTGAGAACACTTGCTTCATGAATCACCCTAGAATTTCTTGATAATTGACCTTTATTTTTCTATTACTGTGGTTAAATTTTAATTCAAAATTGCTACTTTGTCTTTAGTGATTATAATGAACAAAGGTATCTCAAATAATAAACAACAATACAATAGTCTTTGGAAATACACTACTCAGTATCATATAAACTTGGAATCACAACATGAAATTCAATTCAGGAAACTTCATTTCCTCACTAATGAGAACTATGAACCACAAGTTAAATCCAAATTCCGCAATATCAGTTACTCTAACCAGGATTCAAAACTTAAATGATTTATGTTTCCCACACTTCTTGGGCTTTATACTGTCTAAGAAGTCAATTCTAAACCTATTACAGAGTTGGCTTCACCACAATATGCCTCCTTCTACCAGACTACATCCTTCCATTGGAGGATCTGAATTGTTGGCAGACACAAATTGTAGGAAGTGTCTTTGTTGGCCTGTACAAGACTTCTTCTCCACAGATTGAATGGAAGACAAACTTTGTGGTTTCCTTTGGATCCAGAGACAAGAATTAAATCCCTGCAACTTGGAAGCCCTCCTAGGTGCTCAACCTGAATAGGTCCTACTTCAGGAAACTATGATTCAGACTGTATTTAGGCTTTGGAACCATACGATGAGTGTCGAGTACCACTACTCCACTACCTTTTAAACCTCCAACTAACCATCCACTTTGGTTCTAGATTGTTGAGATAATACCAAGGCTCCTTCTATGACAGGAAACACCAAAGAGATGGCAAGGACCCCTCTTTCCAGGACAAGAACTAGTCAACTAAATTCACTGCCTTATAGAGATCTTTCTTGTGCCATAACAAGAGAAAATCCATAATTTTTGCTAGCTTTTAAAATTTCCTTCCTTTGCCAGAAAATCCCTAGCCGATTTTTGCAGACCTTCTTCAGGAGATGCCTAAACCTAGACAGAACCTCACTCTTCCTTAGAGTACACGAGCACAAAAAATATCATTGTTTCTTTCCAGACTTTGTCCCCCAAGGACACCTCATATACCATAAAAAATACCTCGCTACTACATATGGGAACCTATTGAAAAAAAAAACCCTGGAATTTTTTTCCCAACCAGAAAACCTTTGTCTCAACCATAAGGGAAAGGGAGAGGATGCGTAAGCAGTCTCGACCATAGGGGTAAGGGAGAGGTGTTGTAAGGCTGCTCGAAAACAAAATCTAGAATACATTGAGCCATGCTTGTTTACTTATACTATGAATACCTGGGGATTTGAATAAACGATAGGACATAGTGGACCTGCTTCGAACTTTCTGCTTGATGGATAGCTGGATAGAATGATTAATGGTATTGTTGCCTAGAATAATGAAGAGGGTGCCTACAATACAAATATGATTCTGAAATTGGGGAAGGGGAGAAGGAAAATCATATTAATTGACGAGCTTACTTTTGGTTAAACTTGCTATAGATGATTTTCAATCAGAGAGCCTCATTGGATAGATGGGAAATCTAGAATAGGAGATGATGCCTTTGAGAACACTTGCTTCATGAATCACCCTAGAATTTCTTGATAATTAACATTTCTTTTTATATTACTGTGGTTAAATTTAAATTCAGAATTGCTACTCTATCTTCAATGATTATAATGAAAAAAAGGTATCTCGAATAATAAACAAGAATACAATAGTCTTTGGCAATACCCTAATCAATATCATATAAACCTTGAGTCACAGCATGAAATTCAATTCAATAAACTTCAGTTCTTCACTGAGGAGAACTCTGAACCACAAGTTAAATCCAAATCCCACAATATCAGTTACTCTAACCAGGAGTTGCAATTTAAATAAGTTAAGTTTCCTACACTTCCTGGGATTTATACTATCTAAGAAGTCAATTCTGAACCTACTATAAAGTTGGCTTCACCACAATATACCTCCTTCTACCAGACTACATCCTTCTATTGGAGGATCTAAATTGGTGGTAGTCACAAATTGCAGGAAGTTTCTTTGCTGGCATATATAGTACTTCTTCTCCGCAGATTGAATAGAAGACAAACTTTGTGGTTTCCTTTGGATCTAGAGACAAGAATAAAATCCTTGCAACTTGGAAACCCTCCTTGATGCTCAACCTGAATAGGTCCTGCTTCAGGCAACTCTAATTCAGACTGTATTTAGGCTTTGGAACCCTACGATGAGTTTCGAGTCACTGCTCCACTGCCTTTTAAACCTCCAACTACCCATCCATTTTGGGTCCAGATTGTTGAGATCATACCAAGGCTCCTTCTATGACAGGAAACACCAAAGGTACATGCAAGGACCCCACTTTCTAGGATAAGAACTAGTCAGCTAAATTCACTGCCTTCTAGAGATATTTCTTGTATGGTTCCATTGACCATATGACTTTGAAGATTTCTTCATCATAGAAATGCTTCACGAGGTTAGTATTGTCTTCCCTACTAAAAAGGGAGGGGATGTGAGGGAGGAAGTCCTTTGTGTCCTCTTCACTGTTATCACTCTATTTTCTATACAGATTTTGGAAGTGAGACTCTGCAACTGCTTTGATATTGTTGAAACCTTTGTAGACCAACCCTTTAGGAGTGGTGATTTCTGAGATGTGATTGCATGAGAGGTGAGCTCTGTACTATTGATGGAAGAAAGAAGTATTTCGGTCTCCAACTTTTAGCCACAGGCTGTGGGACTTAATAAAAACAAAAACAAAAACAAAAACAAAGCATCCTTTGCCTACGAAGTGGCTTTTGATCCCTTTCGAGACTAAAGGAATCTAGTTCCTCTACACCCAGTCTTCCACATATTTGGGAGAGAGCCAGAGGCCAGTAAATTGTCCAATGAGCCCTCTTTCAACTAGGTTGAATGCAGATCGACAAGTTTCTTTGATTGGAAGGGACACCGAAGGGATGCTCTCCAACTTGTTCACAAAATTTTGCTAAGATTCAGTCAAAGGGCGTTTACTGCTGGCTACTAACAGTTTCTTGAATGTAAGGACTTCTGGAGGAGGAGGAAGGGGAGGCTTGAGTGCCCCTCGTGATGCCATGGTGGCTAGGAGGTCGCAGGTAGGTCAACCCGCGCTCGACCTATCAGAGCGCGCGCTAGCTGGTACAATAATATCATCTAGTCGTATATTTTAACCCTAGACTAAACTAGTAATTTAAATTAGTAATTTTTAGTTCAGTCACTTAAAATTGATCAAATTTAGTAGTAATTCACTTGAAATAATTGTGGTGACTAAATTTTTTAGTCACCTAGTCACTAATTTCATCATTTTCTACTAGTGCATCCTCTCGGAGAAATGGATGCCAGATGATTGGCAAATGGCTCCTCAGGAAGCAAGAATTATCTAGGGCCTCCACCTAGTGCCTAGCATGGTCTCCCCAGCTTCTTGGAAAGTTATCCCTGGCATAGGGGACACCATCAGGATCCTCAAACTTCCTCTAGAAGGATTCATCAAACTCAACTTTGATGGAGCCTCGAAAGGAAATCCGGGGCAAGCAGGGGTTGGAGGGATTTTTCGAGATCATCAAGGCACAACAAGATTCATATATGCTGAATCTTGTGGCTTTGCCAGCAACAATAAAGCATAATTCATAGGAGTGCAGCAAGGTCTCCTCTTGGCCATCAGGTTAGGATACAGAAAGTTGGTAATCGAAGGAGACTCTTAGTTGGTTACGAACAGTCTCAAAAAACTTAATCAAGGAAAGAGGTGGGATAAACTAAGCCAGATATGGCGTGCTTCTTTGCATGTGAAGGGATTGGAGGATACAATCAAGAAATTTGATTATATCATTATTAGCCATGTAAGGAGGGAAGGAAACAGAGTAGCTGACCTCCTAGAAAATTGTGGTTGCGCTCACTCGAATGAACCTATTGAATTAAGAAGGCCTCCTAATCTTAGGGAAGAACCATGGATCAAGCTTTAGAGCATTAAAGAGTAGGATAGGTCAGAGGGTAGAGCTCACCCTTAGTTCCCGGACTCAGCTCCCCGATCATAGTGTAACGAAGAATATCGACCCTCCCATTAGTGTTAATGGTAGTAGCCTTGGGGTTGAAGCCCACAACCTTCCACATGAGTGGCAAGGGCGGCAGGTTGTACTATCGCATGCAGCACGAGGTGAGGTGGAGGGACAGAGGCCCGCACATGGAGCTTAAAACAGGGTGGAGGAAGGCGTGCGGGTTTTGTTATGACGGAAGACTTTGCTGCAGGCACGACAACGGGATAACAAACCTCCATTGCACTTCCACCACGAAAAAACTCAAGTATGTGCTTGGTTTCCTCTCCCTTGTTCATGCCATGTTTATGTTTTATGATTTGGGTCGGCCTCTATGGGAGCCTAAGGGGATTAAGCTGGACTGGTATAGTCTTCTGCTGGGTAAGGGAGAGCAAAACCATTCCGACTCTGGCTGGGGGAAGGTTGGGGTTCTTTTGGGTCTCTGCCTCTGTGTCGAAGTAGGAATTGGACATGGCCTTAGCATGCACCTGAGTGTGAGTCTGTCAGGTAAGGGATGCCAATAATAAGGAATGGTGAGGGGTCGAGCAATCCTGCCAGGGTATAGAGTTAAGGAGCAGTCTTGGGTTGTGTTTAGTTCAAAGGATTGATGGTTTATACCACCTTGAGCTACTTGGGATCGGTGCGGATGGGGAATGGGAGAGGGAATTCCACCCAAGCCTGAGTAATGGGCAACAATGCCTCCTCTGTCAATTTCGAGGGTGGGAGGTATGACGAGAGAGAGGACACCAGAAAAGAGGTCAGGAGATTGAAGAAAGGAGGGAGCTCTTTGGGTTATGGGGATAATTTCTAGGGTGTGCGCAGCTGTCAGGGACAGGGGGTGGCAGAAATAAAGCAGAGTATGAGGGTGATGGGTCCGTAGAGGGATGGGCAGGGGAGAAGTCCTAGGAAGAGGGCCCCGAGTCACCTTTCTTCTGATAACTTGGATGCATGGACCTTTGATCATTTTCATTATATGGAATTATGCCTCCGTTTGATTATGTGGATAGGTCAACTACCCAGAAACCTAGTCAAAGACTGTGGGATGGCACGCTCCAAGAGTCCTGCAACTCGTGGCCATTCCAAGAGCCTTGTAGCTTGAGGCTGTGGCCGGAAAGATAAAGGGAAGGCGGTAGAAGCCCAACCCAGTTCACCCCCGAGCAAGCCAAGAGGACGGGGGCCTACAATCGATGTGATCCAAGAGGTAGCGAAAGCATACCACGAGAACACATTAGAGGAAATTCAAAAGCTCATTGGAAAATGGGAAGCTGACATAAATAGACATGCAGAGATAGGGATGGATACTGAGGAATGGAGAGGTTTAAAGCCAGATCTGGGACAAAAAAGAGGCATACTAACATAATTCAAGAAGGAATTATATATTTATTATTCTATGAAGGGCATCCTTGGCAAAGCCTTGGAGTAGATCTCTATGAGCCTGGTGACATTAGCCAAGACTTCCCAGACTACAAGAGTGAGTTCGATAAGATCAAGTTCCAGCTGAGCAAATAGGATGGGCGCCTCGAGCGTATTGACTACCACCTCTTGTGTATTTCCAAGCCTTTTGAGTAGGCTGGTACCTCGGTTCAAGATCCGGCACCAGTGGAGTCAGCCTTGGTTCCAGACGAGGATGCGTAGTTCATGACTGCTTTAATCTTTCTTTTTGCTTAGTATTTATATGTGGTTAGCATTTAAATTTCAAGTCTCTAGTAAATATGTTAGTCAATCTGTGAAAAATTGTATATGTGTCAGTATCCAGGCTTTGTTTACTTGGTATGACAGACTCAAAACCTTATTTTTTTCGATGGCATACCACGCCATCAGGTGGCCAACAGACTCGGTTCCCCGCTCAGGGCCGGTTGAGACCACCAAACTGGTAAATCTAGTTGTTTGTTGTTTATAAAATGAATGAAAAAGGAGTCCTACCAAGCTTACAAAAAAAAACACTATAAAATGTATAAAATTAATAACAATAACAAATTCTAAAATTACATACATACATATATGTAATGAAATAATAAAAAATATACTAAGTATAATATAAAAATGCAAACCATACTATACCATGTTCAATACTATTGGATTCTCAATGCCATGAGCCCATAAAACACTATCATTTAGTTGAAGCAAAATTTAATGGCACATGTACATATTATAGCTCTATCAAGCTATGTGCCTCCATCAAGCTCCATAGCACGATGGAGCTATGTAGTTTAATTGAGGGTTTTATTTAGTCCTAGATGGACCTTTTAAAAGCTTGATGGAGGGCTTAAAAAATACCCTCACAAAGATACATTTTCAACCTTTGGAACAAAAGTTCTTCCAAAAAAGAGTAACCCAACTCCATCGAATTCACCCTTATTTTATTTTGAAATCACAATTATATAAAAATATTTATCTTAATTGGCTTATTCATAAAATAAATAATTATGTATTATGGTTTTGTGTATTTATTTTCTCGTGAGAATAATATAAAAAGTAAATAATTGAAATAAAATATTTAGAAAACAAACTTTGAATTTGTTGTATTTATGGTGCAAACTTACACAAATGAATTTTAGTTTTACATGTAAACATGAAAAACAAATAAATATTTGTGAGTTTAGTTCTAATTTATATATTCATAATATAAATATTTGTAATTTTTTTTATAGTTATGATAGCAATTCACATAAATAAATCCACTTGTACATGCAACATGGCAAACACAAAGTTAACTACCCTACTTTATAGAACTTGACAACATAGCATACACTACTTCTTTAAATATATGGTGATATACTCCACTTCCAATAAGATCAATAAAAATTTAATCCACTGTAACACCACATAGTAAGAATGGTGCTAACTTGTCCATCAAATATAGTGATTATATACATCATTTTTAGCATGACCAAGTTATTAGAATCCATTATTACAGTTAAAGACTTCTTTTTATTTCTATTGGAAAACCAAATAGTGCATCTTATATAAGATAAAAGGAGTCTCTAGTCTTCTCTAATGGTAAGAATATCTAATACATTTTATAGATGTTGCTTCACATTGGCAGGATGAAATAGCAAATTATAATTTAGTTGTCAAATTAATAGTAAAATAATTATCATAGTTATTATTAACAAATGTAAATTTAATCATCATTATTATTAAAACCTAAAATTACTTTATAATTTATAAGAGAAAAAATTTCACTCTTACCAGATATAATTAACCAAATATTATCAATATTGTTGTTTATAGTTGAGTTTTATCTAATTAAAAGGAATAAACAAACAACAAACCAAAGCAATGTTAATTGTTCTTTCTGTTTTAGATTGTCATCCTGTCGTATGAATGTTGTCTATTCAACCTAAAGTAAATAAACATGTAAAAATTTACTTAAAACATAAAATAATAATTCAATAAACTATTTTCAGTCTGGTAAACTTTAAAATTTTATTCATTTATAATATATAAAATTCCAATCAACAACAGATGGCAAAATTTTGAAATTCCAGACCTGATCACTGCCGTGTGTCGTTCGTTGTACAATCTTGCATCCTTAAAACAATATACGTGCGAGCTTTTCACCCAGGTACGGTTTTATCACAGTACTCAAAATCGGCAAACCTGTTCTACTGGGGACTTGTTTGGTCCATATTCATTTTTACAGGGGCGCACATGATCTCCACACATGACAGCCAGTCCCAGCCAGAAAAGGGCCATTCATTGAAGACCTGAGTGATTGGAGAAGTGACAGTTCTGAATTTGAATGATGCAAAAAGCAGGGCATTGGAAGTGGCCTGTATGGAGCTGTTCCATGGTATTTAATCATGCAATTTGAATTGTCCATATAAAGAGTTTTTGATATCATGCCAATGCCAATGCGCATTGTTTGTATTTTTTATGGAGTTGTTTATTCAGGGTACAGAATCGTTCAGAGGGTAGTTTTTTGTCGTAAAATAAAATTCAAAAAATCAGGTAGTTGAAGTGTTTGGAATCCATTTTTGATAGTGGAAATGGATTCAGCACTATCAAAAACCTATAAGGCACTTAAAATACTGAAATTTAACAACTGAAAACAAGATTATGATAAAATCTTTGCCGGATTTTTTCAAAATCTCTGCCAGATTCTGGGCCATTTTGTTATTTTTTTAGACTACGGCATTTTTTATTTGCATTTGGCTATATGTTGATTTTTTATTAATTTAATTAAATATGAGAACTTTTTTTCAATGTAATAAAGTGCAATTTTTAATAATATTTTGCAAATAATTTTATTGTTATTTATCTCTTATAGATTGGTTGTTGACATGTTATTGTCTAACCCCACAAATAATGAGCCAAGAGTATCTAGGTCATATCAAATTTTGTTTTTGTTTTTATGGCATTCCATAATTATTTGAGCCAAGAGTATATGGGTCACATCCAATTTTATTTTTGTTTTAATTGCATTCCATTGTCTCTAGAGACATCACATAATTAAGCAATTGATACATTTCTTTATTAAAAAGGGAAAAAACATTTTTTATATTAATTAAAAAACTAACATAAAAGATGTTTAATAATTTTGTAAGTTAATTTCTTAATCTTCTTAATAAATAAAAATTTTAAAATATTTTTTTTTTATATTTTTAAATTTATATGTTTATCATCACTAAATATATTTACCATTTTATATTTACTTAATATAGTTATAACATTTAATATTTCAAAGAGCATCCAAAACAAACTATATATTACAAATAGTTATATATAAATAACACATTGTATTATTTATTAATTTTTTAAGTTAAGATGTATATTAAATTACAATTTTCAACATTTTGAAATAGATTGAAACCAAACATGTTCTAAAGATACATTTTACAACTACATTTACAAATTTTACAAAGGGGCAAGGACAATCTACTTTGTAGCCCTTGTTAGAGAATGGCTTGAGGCATGAATAGTGAAATTTTTGCTGGAATTTGGTAAAAAAATATTCAGAAAATCCAATCGTGTTTGAATTGTTTTCTTGATAAGGAGCACCATCGACAACCCCTAGGCACCCAAAATCCTGAAGTTTGACAGGTGTAGCCCATATTTTCAAAAAATTCTATTAAATTTTCTCAAAATCTTACTAGAATTTCCATCGTTAGCTTTCGAAAATTTAACCTATAACTAAGATTTGTAACATGTTTAATAAATAACATGTTTAATAAAAAATATATGTCCAAACAATTTAAGATTATTGATTCCAATTTCATATAATTATTCACATATATACAATCTATCCCACATAACATTAAACTTGATAAATCTCTACACAATTATAATGAAAACAATTTATTTTTCATCATAACCACATTTCTTGGAAATAAATCATTCTTTTATATTACTTTTTTAATGTAAACTTTTTAGTTTAAGGTAGATAAATGAATGAATGATTTCTTTAATTATTTTACATTTTGAAAAATCTAAAACAAGATAAATCCTAAACAAATTTGTGGTTCATAACATAGTACAATTACACTGCCCTAAATTAGCTAACTAAACTGCTTGAGATAACCAAAATTGACATAAATATAAGATAAGTAAAACCCAAAAAAAATCCAAAACATAGCACAATTAGACTACCACTAAATGAGCCAACTGAACTGCTTGTGAGAACTGAAATGATCCATGGATGATAGAGAGAGGACACGTCTTATCATCATGCAGTGATAGATGTCCATGGATGGTAGCTATCAGGGAATTTGAAGCAACCAGCATGTCAGAGCTTGCAGCAGTGCATCACGTGCCCTGTGTTAATTAGGGTTCATATTACTTGTCTGCATCGATAATGTTGAGGTCTGGTAAGTATTTATGATTTATCAGCATTAAATGGAGTTGTTGAAGTGACAATCATACTCAAACTACCGTCTCACCACCAACGACTTAATTACGATTTTTGTTTTTTAATTTATATATTTAAAATTTTTATATAATTTATTTATTATAGAATGTTGTTGAATTTTAATTATATAATTTACAAATTTTAAAAAATACTACATTTATTTATTCATTTAAAAAATGAATTGTAAATAGTATTACCAAAATTATGTTACCAAAATCACAAAAAACAATAATTAACTATAATTTAAATTAGAAAAAAAAAACACCACCACTCTTCTTATTCAAGAAAATGGCCGGCAAGGATGCACGTGCACACACATGAGTTTTCTGCGAAACAACCAGTTTCAAATGACAGAGTGTATATGATTTAAACCTAACAGTACTTTAACAAATTTCTTATCAAAAAGGAAATGAGATTTGCTAAATCTAATGAAAGATTTTGGATGTGTTTAACCGATAAATTTTAAATTATAGTTAAAATAAATTTGAGTTAATAACAATAATTTATTTTTAAGATTATGGTCAAACTAGACACCAATTTTGTTTATGAGACTACTTATTTTGTTTATGGGATAAGTAGCTATGACCAAGTTCAATGATTTCATCACTAAAATCTACAAAGACATACATACTTTTGCCTCTCTGGCTTTAAACCTATGACATTTTAGGAAGAAACATGCTCTAAACCTTTTTTTAAAAAATTTCTGCCTAGAATTCCATTAATCAAAATGGGTTTACATGGAGTTCACTATACCCCTCAAGGTGGGGTTTTCAAATAAAGATCAAGACCAAATTGTAAGGAGACATCAAAGTAAACATAGTAAAAGAAACAAAAGTATCACCTAGCTTTGAGCTGGTTTTCAAATTTACTTTTTTTCTTTTTCTGTTTGATTACTTCCATCCACCTATTCAGCTAAGGAGTAACCATGTCTTACTGAAGAATTGTCTGAGAGGTTGCTATTGCGTCCTTTTCCGATTATGAGGAAACTGATACGCAAGCTCACTCCCAAAGAAGCAGTAATATTTTCTATCCCTGTGCGAAGTGCTAAGTTTTTATTTGATCTACTCTCCTCATGATTTTCATCTAAAGAGAACATTTTATCATTTGATTTATTGTCCTCCTTCTCTAAAGACGAGGAGTCTTCTTCTAAGTCCTCTTCCTCCATAGGTGGGGTTTTTTTAATTTTTGCCTAGAATTCCATTAATCAAAATGAGTTTACATAGAGTTCACTATACCCCTCAAAGTGGGGTTTTCACATATAGACCATGACCAAATTGTAAGGAGACATCAAGGTAAACATAGTAAAAGAAACAAAAGTATCACCCAACTTTGGGTTGGTTTTCATATTTACTTTTCTATTGAGCCAAGGAGTAACCATCTCTTATTGAAGAATGACATGTTACTATTGCCTCATTTTCAGATTATGAGGAAACTAATATGTAAGCTAGCTTTACCATTACTTCCATCCACATGTCTTACTGAAGAATGACAGGTTGCTATTACGTCATTTTCCGATTATGAGGAAACTGATATGTAAGCTCGCTTTACCGCTCCCAACTAAGCAGTAATATTGCCTATTCCTGTGCAAAGTGCTAAGTTTTTATTCGATCTACATAGCTCCTCTCCTCGCAGTTTTCATATGAAGAGAGCATTTTGTCATTTGATTTATTGTCCTCTTGATCTAAAGATGAGGAGTCCTCTTTGAAGTCCTTTTTCTCCATAGGAGGCGAGTTGCATGGCTTCCAAGCCTTAGATCTAGTTTTCCATTTGCCCAAGAGTTTTGTGGGTGTCTTTTTTGATAGCAGGGACATCAATGAAAAGTTGTGTTATCATAGTTGTGTTATCATAGTCCAGGTGCTGGATCCAATGGAAATCACCTACCTTCAAGTTGATTTTTTCTAGCAAGCCTTTACTAATGTCGAGTTCTACACAGATCTTACCAAAATTATAAACTCCACTTTGGCTGGTTAGGAATTGACCGAGGGTAGCTTTAAACACTGAATCATGCCATAGATGAGCCGGCAAGTTTGGAAGTCAAACCCAAATTGGGAGCTTTGTAATTACTACCGTAGAGGGGTCGAAATATGGGAACCAAGGAGTCATGAAAAACCCCGCTTTTCTAGAACCATGGGCCCTTAGATAGAGCACTGTGGTAATTTTCCTGGTAGGCAAACACAACTATGAAGAAGCCCTTAGAACATAATTCTCTAAACCATATACCAAACAAAAAATCATTTGTCAACTGAAGTGATATTTACCACTGGTATTGTATGCCACACATGCTCTTATAAACCATATGCCAAACCAAAAAATCAATTGTAATGATATTTACCATGGGTATTTAGAATAATAGACGTGTATATGATATTATATTTAAATAATAAAATCAAAATAATAAACTACTAGTAACTCTAGTCACAACCGAGGGATTTGAATATTAAATCTCTTAATTTTCAAATTTCACATTATTTCAGTTACCAATTGAGCTACTTCTGGATCATTAATAAAGATTAAGTTAATATCCTTCAATACTATAAATTTTATCGTATAAAAAAGCGTGTATAATATTTTAAAAATTAAATTAAACCATACATATTTATAAATTAAAATAATATATTTTCTAACTTAATTGTATTTAATAATAAAGATAATTGTATATATATTTTATACTTAATTAATATAAATAATAATTATAATATATTTATTTATAGTTATGATAGGTTTTACCAAGGTGTGAAAAAATTATAAAAATTATAATTTATGAATTATTATTATTATTATTATTATTATTATTATTATTATTATTTTTAACTGAAACGGGTGTGGATTTTTATTGATAGGGAACTCCAGCTGGCCCAAGCCTAAAAGCCTTCAGTACAGGACTACTGCCTTTTCCTATGACATACTGGTGCCTTTTTCAAGGAATGCAAACTTTTGCTGGTTCTCCATCATTTATGCTGAGGTCTCTTTGGACTAAGAGGCAGCGTTTGTTGGCATATTGGTCTGCTTCTTTGTTTGATTCTCTAAGAATATAATAGAATTTGAAGGAGGTGAATTCTTGTAGAATATATCTCAGCCTTTGCAAGAGGGTCATTAAACTGACCTTTCAAATTTATGAAATTTATTTTAGATGGTTTGAAAAAAATGTATTTATATATATATAAATAAAAAGGTAGTGGTTTAAATTAAAGAACCATGAAAATTTTGCATATAAATATTTGGAATTTTGGATTACTTGTGGGTAACCTGTGTTAAATCCATTTTCAGAATTTACCATAAAAACAGAATGCAAATACTCCTACTGCAAATTCTTTTGTAAAAAAACCAGATTTTGGCTCTTTTTTTTTTTCTTCTTCACTTTCATGAGAAATTGGCACCTCAGTAGAAAACGCCTAAAAAAAACCATGAGAAATTGGCACCTCAGTAGAAAACGCCTAAAAAACCAAAAGAAGAGGAAGATAGTATCTGGTCTTTCCCATATTGCCGAATATAATGTGTTCGAATGGTCTTTTTAGTATTGCAGAATACGTGTTCGAATCTGAATGCATATGCTTCATAGCTTGATGAAATGCCAACTCCACATAATTATATATATGATTTTTGTCTATATTCTAATATAAAAACCCCTTCACATTGACCAACAGAGTAATATTCACATAACAAAGTGAATAATATGCAGGCTGATCGCAGTGGCGGCCTGTATTATTCTTGGTATTGAATGCTATTGGAAAAATCATATATTCTAATTATAAAAAAATCTTTCACAATGCCAAACTGAGTTATATTCACATAACGAAAATGCATAATATTCAGGCTGATCACTGTGGCGGCCTGTGTATTATTCTTGGGATTGACTGCCCATATGAAATTATGTATCTAGGTGGCCAGCGAGCGACCTGTAATTAAAGCCGGGCTCGAGCAACAATGTAGTGCTCGCCATGGTCGTCAACCCGTGGCCGATTCTGCTGCTTCGATGCCGCCGGCTTGCTCCGGCCAACAGCTCGGACAGGCGCTGAAGTTGAGGAAGTTGGGGAGAGATATTTGGCCCTTTCTCTCAGCAGGGTTTTCTGTATTTTGCCCGTGGATGTCTTCGGAAGCTCCGTCAGGAAGATGACAGCCTTGGGAACCATGAAGTGCGGGAGCTTTTCTCTACAGAAAGACACAATCTCTTCTTTTGTTATAATGGTGTCATCGTTGTGCTTTGTCTTGATAAAGGCGCAGGGCGTCTCGCCCCACCGGGGATGGGGCATGGCTACCACAGCGGCCTCGGAAACGAGAGGGTGGGTGTACAGAACAGACTCGACCTCCACACTGCTGATGTTTTCTCCACCTGAGATTATCACGTCCTTTGAACGATCTTTTATCTCCACGTACCCGTCCGGATGTACCACGCCAACATCGCCAGTGTGGAACCACCCACCCGCAAAGGCTTCGGCGGTGGCCTGGGCGTCGTAGAGATACCCCTTCATTAAGCTGCTGCCTCTCAACATGATTTCGCCCATGGTTTGCCCATCCCTTGGCACGCTGGACATGGTAACCGGATCCTTCACGTCCATGTGTTCGAGGCTCAGCACGCCAACTCCTTGACGTCCTTTGAGGGCACCTCGTTGGGCTGGGGACAGTTGAGCATTGTCCCATTCGCTCTTCCACTCGCAGGCGAGCGCGGGACCGGTGGCTTCGGTGAGGCCGTAAGCATGTGTTACGATGAAGCCCATGTCTTCAACCTTACACAGAATTGCGGGGGCTGGAGGCGCCCCTCCGGTGAGAACCTCAACTCTTCCGGGCAAGGGCTGTGGATTTGGGTGGTCGAGCAGGATGTTGAAGACAATAGGCGCGCAGCAGAAATGAGTAACATGATGCTGATTTATGGCTCCGTATATCTCTTCCGCAGTCGTGTTGCGAATACAGACGTTGGTTCCGCCTCTGGCTGCGATGGCCCAAGTGAATGTCCAGCCATTGCAGTGGAACATGGGAAGCGTCCACAGGTAAACCGGCTCTCTTCCCATTTCCCACAGAAGCAACATAGACATGCAGCTCAGGTATGCTCCTCTATGGCTGTACACGACTCCTTTCGGTGCCGATGTTGTTCCCGACGTGTAGTTCAGGGCGATCGCCTCCCATTCGTCCGCCGGCTTTACAGACTCGAAACATGGATCCCCGCCTCGAACCAGCTCCTCGTAAGTGCTGCTGATTACGACCCCAACTTTATTAACCAGCCGAGCAATGTGAGCAGCTGCAAGGCCATCGTCAAGATCATGTATGAGAATCAAACGAGGAGTTACGAGAGGCGATTCGAGAAGGGCGAGAGCGTCCTTGGCGACGGGCAGCGATTGGTAGTCGACCAGCAAGAGCTTAGCGCGGGAGTGGGAAAGAATGGTGGCGACGTTGCGAGCGTCGAGGCGAGAATTGATGGCGTTGAGAACAGCCCCCGCCATTGGAACGGCGAAATGCGCCTCATAAAGAGCAGGAACATTGGGCGCCAAAACTGAGACCACGTCCCCTTTCTGTATCTCGAAACGATTAACGAGAGACGACGCTACACGTCTGCAACGCTCCGAGGTCTCGGCCCATGTAAAGCGAACACCTCCTTGATCATAGATTATGGATGGCCGGTTTGCATACACTACCGCCGCTCTGTGCAGAAATGTCAAGGGCGAGAGAGGCACATAATTCGCCCCGCACTTTCCCAGATCCTCCATTGCAAACACTAACTACTACTCCACTTGGGCCCGAGGTTTCTAAGGAATAGAACAGGGACAAAACTTAAAGAAAATACCGAGGCTCTATACGATGAGCGCGTGAAGGAATGAAAGAGACGCTCTCATTTTGGTTAAATGAGTACATGGGAACCTTAGACTTATATAGAAGAATGGGTAAGTGCGAGCGAAAAATAAGCCGGGAAAGTCCTGACAGTGACTTTACGGAAGACCCAGATAAAATAAGGCAATAAATGGTCTACAGTGGAAGCTGCCTTGCGTTAACATGCGCGGGCATTATGAGCCTGCCAGCTTCGAATTTTTTTCTGTAATATAGAAGTGAGACAGAACTTATCTCCTAATGCCATTCCATGTGGGATATTGTTGTGGAGTAATTAACCACTTTTGCAACTTCCAACAGCTCCGGCGCGTACATGGGGCCACCTTTGGTGTAATGAAATTTTGGGAGCCAGCGAAGAAGAATGGGCGAGTGAAGGAAAAATTACAGAAGTGGAGACATTGACCAGGGATCTGTATGGAAAATAATCGGAAAAGGAACGATGGACCAAGAAATGTTTCCATAAATGGAGAGATTGACCAATGACCTGTATGGAAAATGACCGGAAATGGAGAGATTGACCAGCAACCATTCTGGAAAAGGAGCTGGTGGCTGCTGACCGAACGGTAAATTGAAGAAAGAATTATTGGCCGAAGGAATCGGCCATATGTTACAGCAAGTCGAATTCCTGCACAAAATTTTCGGCTTCGTTAAGTCAAATGCACTAACCTTTTTGCACAAATTATTCGGATTTCCAAGTCAAATGCACGAACCTTTTGGCTTCACACGTGAACTTGATAGCTCTTTATTTCAAATTTGATGGGAAATTTGAAAAATTCGTAAGTGGTTAAATTTGTATAATTATGTTGATAGTTCTATAAATAGAGTTTTGAGAATTTTGATTTAATTATTGATAATTATTAAATAGATATTTAAGTCAAAATGTTTACACTAAAGGACATTACAACATCTCTTGCATAGGGCTCTTGCATACTTGGCTATAACACTTCTAATTTGGAGATAATTCTTAACCTTTAATTTATGACTACTACTATTAAAATATTCCAACTTAATATTTTTAAATGTAAAGTTATGTGACATCATCTCTCCCATATTAGACTAAAAAGTGCCTCTGGGCACAATTAAAATTCTAATAGTTCTATTAACATAATTAATAATAATAACAATAATAAAATTTAAACTAGCAATTGCTCGAGATGTTGCAAAGGAAACTAATTTGTTAATTTAAATTTTGTATATTTTAATATTTTTAAATGTAAAATTATGTGACATCATCTCTCCCATATTACACTGGAAAGCGCCTCTCAAAGAAATTAAAATTCTAAAAGGCCTATTAACATAATTAATAATAATAACAACAATAAAATTTAAACTATCAATTGCTCCAGATATTGCAAAGGAAACTTCGTAAGGCATAAATTAAAGTCGTTCAAAGCTAGAAGATAAAGAAACTGACTTACATTATGCCAAATTTATAGATTCTATAACCTTTCGTAAGGCATAAATTAAATTCGTTCAAAGCTGGAAGATAAAGAAACTGACTTACATTATGCCAAATTTATAGATTCTATAACCTTTACAATATAGATTGCCTCTCAATCTTTAAAGATGTTTTTTCAAGTTCCAATAGCAAATATTTGATTAAAAAGGTGCACTTTTCTCACTTCAAAAGTTTATATTATTTTACCACTTTCTATTAAGGTGATTGGATTTTCCATTGCTTGTCCTTGCTTAACTTCTTTTGGGAATTTGGACTGGTTTGTGACAGAAGAAGTTTATATTCAAAGTTTTTCCATTAGATGAACAAGTTTAAAGCAAAGCTACTAAATAGATATATCAATCTTATGTAAAATCAAAATAAAATTAACATGAAAAATTAGAGGTTTCTTAAGATTGCTTCAAAATTTAGTTAACATTGACGCTAGCACAAAATTGCTAAACATTGCGAATAAATGAGATAGGCATTTAACATAATATTGATGTCATTAAAAATACTCATCAAAAGTACAAAGATTAAGGAAAAATTCTCCAATATTTATGAGAAAAAGTTTGATAGTAAAAAAAGACAAGAAAATTGAATATTTTTATTCTCACCCCAAATTGCCAACTTATAAGTAACTCTTTAAAGAAAATAAATCGAATCTTTCTTTGTTCATTTTTCTATTTATAGATCCTTGTTTTTCTTGGGTAGGACAATAACCTCTTAAATACTTATAAATAACTCTTCAAAGAAAATCTTTCTTTGTTCATTTTCCTTGTTCCGATAATTGATGTGCAATTGATGTGCCATTTCACAGTGCTTTTTTCCACCCCAAAACTTGGTTTGTGATCGGAAATCTATATGCCCAACTATTTCAGCCACCTCACAAAAATGACAATTTATATTCACCTGCATGCCAACTTACATCCGTATCCGATATTTTTTCCAAAACAGTGACCAAATTCAGAATGGAGAACTTACAGCAAGAGAAACCTTTTTATGAAGCAGAGAGAGGAATAAGCTTCCTCTTTAATCCATCAAAAAACTCGCTCAGCAAAAAATAGTTTTTTGATCCAATGATGCACTAGTACACAGTGGTAGCTAGGGGTGTTGTTTTCAAAGATGAACGCCTTAAAATGTAAAAATAGAAATTTATTTTTATTTTTATTTTTTCAATTTATTTGTGAGATATATCTTAAAATAAGTATTTTCATGCTTATTAATATTTACTAGCCATTCAATTTAAATAATTACATTATTATAAATAATATATTAAAAAATTATAAAAGAAAATTAAATTAAATTTTATATTTAAAAATATACTCAGTAAAAAATAAAATTGTCAATAATTTAAAATTACAATTTAAATGACAAATATTACAATCCAACAGACAATCATATCACTGTATTTATATATGTATTTGAAATATATATATATATATATAATCATTTATTTAAGCTTGTATGATGTGCTGAAATACACAAAGATAAATAATATCTCTGTTCAATTGGCTGTTACAGGAATAGCATGAAATATTACAATCTAAAATAAATTCATATCACTATAATCATATATCTATTTGAAAATGACCCAAACAACTTCCTTATTATTTAAGGTGGTCTGATGTGCTCATATGTAAATAGAAACGCAAAAGATAAATAATATCCCTGTTCAATTGTGTTACAGATTTGCATGGAATGATATAATATAATGTGTTGAAGTCAACTTATGGATCCCTTGTTTACTTATGGCTATCTTAATAATAATAATTTGTATTTTTAAAGAGTAGACTTTATTAACACTTATTATTATATAAGCAAAGTCCTCTAGTGGAAACAACCACGTTATAACGGCATGAACAATAATATTTAAGATGGGTTTAGATCAAAGTTGACCAACCTTGTTATAAATTTAAAATGATTATTTTAAACATAAGAAAAATAATTAATAAAGTGGCTTTTATACGTAATTACCTTTAGTATCCCTTATTGTTAAAAATTAAATACGTACCCTTTGGACTCTTATGCTTGTACTTGTTAATCGTCAAAGATTCTTGACATGCCCAAGTCTCATGCACCATAGCCATTTAGTATGTCAGCAACTGTAGGTTGGTTATGGTTTTATGGTTAAAATTTTGCAATGATGCATCAACTTAATTTCGTTGTGGAACCCATGGAAATGTGTGTATGGAATTGTTTTTAATTTTTTAATATCAACCTGACTCATAAATAAGATAGATTATAGAATTGAAATTTTGGTATTTGGTTTTATGGGTAAGATTAAGATGGGATATTATTATTAAATTTATAATTTACTCGAGGTAGGTTTAGTTATGACCAGAAAGGATATTGCCTTTTTCTTAATAATATTTTTTTTATAGGTAAGAAAATAAGTTGAGTACTGAGTATTAAAGGCATTTGTCAAGAGTCAATATCCATTAGTGGTCATTTTAGATAAGGTGATTTTTTTTTAAGGTTTCTTTACAAATTATTGATAATTTATTTTAAGGAGTGTAATTTTCCTTAACAATGGTGATTTGTTATTTTATATTTATGGATGATAACTAAGTGATGAATATCTTTATTTTATTAATTAACAATTAAATTATAACAAATTATAAAATTATAATTTTGTGAAAAAATCTTTTGGTAAAAATCACATCCAAATAAATTTGGTCGACGCGTTTCGAACCAGCTAGTGTGGTTTATCATCAGGACTTGATGAAAAAACTGATCAGGAGACCCAATTAAATAGATATGAGAAGCTCCAACTAACCGTTGAAAAATAACGATTAGTTAGACTAAATCAAAATCATAGAAATAAAACGTCCAAAAAATATATATATAAAAAGATTAAAGTTTATAATATGAATATTATTTATTATTATTTTTATTTTTAATAATTTTTATTTTTATTTTTATTTAATATACAATAGGAATTATTCAAAATATTCTAAAAGATTAAATAAATATAAGATTATTTCAGATTATTTCTATGAATAAAACATAGTTAAAATATTTATTTTATTTAATACTATTTAAAAACATAAAGGATTAAATGCTACTACAATACAATACAATACAATAAAATAAAATAAAATAAAATAAATAAAAAATAAAAATAAAAATAAAAATAAAATAAATAAATAAATAATAATAATTTAATTTTTAATAATTTTTATTTTAATTTATTTTATTAATATTTATTAAGTAGTTTACTTATTTATATATTTAATTATTTTTTATTTTATAGATTTTATTAAGTTGATCATATATATATATATATATATATATATATATATATATATATATAATAAATAAAATAAAATAAAATAAAATAATAATAATAATAATAATAATAAAAATTAAAAATAAAAATAAAAATAAAAATAATAAAAATAATTTAAAAAAATAAAAATAAATAAATAAATAAAATAAAATAAAAAATAAATAAAAAATAAATAAATAAAATAAAAATAAAATAATAATAAAAATAATAATAATAATAAAAATAAAAATAATAATAATAATAATAATAATAATAATATAAAAAATAAATAATTAAATAAATAAATATTTTATTTTATTCATTTATTTATTTTATTTTATTTTTTATAGGAATAAAGGGCAGGAATCCAACACTTGCTAACCATCCATCCATCATCCCTGTTCAGGTTAAGAGGCCTCTTTTCGATTTCCAAGGCTTCTCGCAACTTGCGGTGGTGGAAGTGGTCGATCTTCGCAATCACCTTAGCATCTTCAATGCAAATGTGATGATTAGTCTTCTCAACATGCTCTGCTAGGGCCGAGGAGCGCAATCTATTATGCTTAAGGTCAGCGACATGCTCATGAATTCTCTGATTAATAGACCAGCCTGTTTCACCAATGTAAGGTGTCCCACAAGAGCATGGAATCAAGTACACACCCTTACCATCCTTAGGGAAAATCGGGTCTTTAACAGATCTAAGGGAACTTCGAATGGTGCGGTAGGGTTTAAACGTTGAGGAAACATTAAACTTCTGTAGGATCCTAGCGATTTTATCCGTAGTACCTTGGATAAACGGAAGGTGATAATCATTCGCAAGGATCTTTCTTAACTCTAGGACTCCTTTCCGCTTTTTAAAAAGCTTTAATGCAGTGACTTATACTTTAACCATTTTTATTAAAAACCATTTTTATTATATATATATATATATATATATATATATATATATATATATATATATATATATATATATATATATATATATTTATATATATATATATATTTTATCAACTTAATAAATCTATAAAATAAAATCAAATAAATAAATAATTAAATAAAAGAAATATATAAATAAGTAAATTACTTAATAAATATTAATAAAATAAATTAAAATAAAAATTATTAAAAATTAAATTATTATTATTTATTTATTTATTTTATTGTAAAATCTCTTTCGGTAATAATCACATATAATGGAGCGTTGTCGACGCGTTTCGAACCAACCAGTGTGGTTCATCATCAGGACTAGGTGAGAGATCAGATCAAATCAATAAGCTTAAATAGATGTAGAGATGTTTAAACTAGCCGTTTTCTAAACGACTAGTTTGACTTTTTAATAATTTAAAATGTTTTTAATAAGTAACGGCTAGTTCCCTCCTACTATTAAACCAATTAATAAATTTATTCGTTTAGTTAATAAATTATTAAACTTATTAGTTATAATTATTTAGTAAACTTATTAGTTATAAATTTTTTGAATTAAAGTGAGAGGTTAAAAAATAAGAAAAGAAAAAGAAAAAATAAATAAATAAATATAAATATAAATAAATAAATAAAAATAAAAATAAAAATAAATAAATAAATAAATATAAATAAAAATATAAAATAAAAATAAATAAAAATAAAATGTAAATGTAAATGTAAATAAAATATAAATATAAAAATGAATATAGCAAAATAAAAATAAAATAATAATAGAATAAAATAAAAATAAAAAGAGAAAAATAAATAAATAAAAATAAAATATTAAACTTTAAAAAATAAAATAAATAAATAAAAAATAAAATAAAATAAAAATAAATAAAAATAACTAGATAAATAAATAAATTAAATCAAATCAAATCAAATAAAAATTAAATCAAATACAAATAAAATAAGCTAAAATAAAATAAATAAAATAAAAATAAAAATATATAATATATAATAAAAGAAAAAATAAAAATAAAATAAATAAATAAACAAATGCAAATAAAAAAAAAAAAAATCAAGGACATAAGGCAGGTATCCAACACCTGCTAATGTTCCAACCATCATCTCTGTTGAGATTAAGGGGTCTTTTTTCGATTTCTAAGGCCTCTTTTAACTTACGATGATGGAAATGGTCAATCCTAGCAGTGACCTTCGCCTCTTCAATGCAGATATGATGGTTAGTCTTTTCTGCATGTTCAGCTAGGGCAGACGAGCGGGATCTTCCATGCTTAATGTCAGCAGCATGTTCAAAAATTCTTTGATTTATAGAACGACCAGTTTCGCCAATGTAAGGATTGAAGAGGCGAAGGTCATTGCTAGGATTGACCATTTCCATCATCGTAAGTTAAGAGAGGCCTTAGAAATCGAAAAAAGACCCCTTAATCTCAACAGAGATGATGGTTGGAACATTAGCAGGTGTTGGATACCTGCCTTATGTCCTTGATTTTTTTTTTTTAATTTTTTCTTTTATTATATATTATATATTTTTATTTTTATTTTATTTATTTTATTTTAGTTTATTTTATTTGATTTTTATTTGATTTGATTTGATTTGATTTGATTTATTTATTTATCTAGTTATTTTTATTTATTTTTATTTTATTTTATTTTTTATTTATTTATTTTATTTTTTAAAGTTTAATATTTTATTTTTATTTATTTATTTTTCTCTTTTTATTTTTATTTTATTCTATTATTATTTTATTTTTATTTTGCTATATTCATTTTTATATTTATATTTTATTTACATTTACATTTACATTTACATTTTATTTATTTTTATTTTATATTTTTATTTATATTTATTTATTTATTTATTTTTATTTTTATTTTTATTTATATTTATTTATATTTATTTATTTTTTCTTTTTCTTTTCTTATTTTTTAACCTCTCGCTTTAATTCAAAAAATTTATAACTAATAAGTTTACTAAATAATTATAACTAATAAGTTTAATAATTTATCAACTAAACGAATACATTTATTAATTGGTTTAATAGTAGGAGGGAACTAGCCGTTACTTATTAAAAACATTTTAAATTATTAAAAAGTCAAACTAGCCGTTTAGAAAACGGCTAGTTTAAACATCTCTACATCTATTTAAGCTTATTGATTTGATATGATCTCTCACCTAGTCCTGATGATGAACCACACTGGTTGGTTCGAAACGCGTCGACAACGTTCCATTATATGTGATTATTACCGAAAGAGATTTTACAATTTTATATGGATCACAGAAGCATAGATTCTAAAAATTATTTATTTTATTTTATTGTATTGTATTGTAGTAGCATTTAATCCTTTATGTTTTTAAATAATATTAAATAAAATAAATATTTTAACTATGTTTTATTAATAGAAATAATCCTATATTTATTTAATCTTCTAGAATATTTTGAATAATTCCTATTGTATATTAAATAAAAATAAAATTAAAAATTATTAAAATTAAAAATAATAATAAATAATATTCATATTATAAACTTTAATCTTTATATATATATATATATATATATATATATATATATATATATATATATATATATATATATATATATTTTGGACGTTTTATTTCTATGACTTTGATTTAGTCTAACTAGTCGTTATTTTTCAACGGCTAGTTGGAGCTTCTCATATCTATTTAATTGGGTCTTCTGATCAGTTTTTTCATCAAGTCCTGATGATGAACCACACTGGCTGGTTCGAAACGCGTTGACCAAATTTATTTGGATGTGATTTTTACCGAAATATTTTTTCACAATTTATGGATCACAGAAGCAATATTCCTAAAATTATAATTTTGTTTTTCTTCATAATTTTTTTTTTTAATATTTATATATTTTCTCAATTGATTTGAACTTTATTTCTCAAGGTCATTACAGAATTGGCATTAGTGGTTCTGCATGTGCATAATGTAAGTATGGGCATGTTCAAGGATTCACTATTAATGGGTACAATTACTCTATCTCCACCATTCACATCACCCAATATGGCTCATATTTGTATGATGTCTTCATGTGTTATTGAGTCGTAGGGTATTTATCGAGATCCTTGAGTAGCACCTAATCATTTATAATTAGAATCATTTGGGGCTAGCATTCTGTTAAGTGTAGTCTAGATTTATTATTAAGAGATCTAGTTGTAATTTATTAAGGCTAGTCAAAATCTCCATAGTATGATTGACATGCATCACCCATTTGGTTTCTCACTCGTCACAATTTGTACGAAATTCTAAACCTTGAGTTGCCTTCAAATGAAGCCATCATGGAAGTTATGGTTTTAGTTGATATATATATATCATCACGTCTTCTTGATTTGGAAAAGTTGGAGGTTGACATGAAAACTCTTGATTTAAGATAGGGGACATTTGTTGGGTTATCTAGTGTAATGTGTATTGACTAGTTTGAGTCTCAGATTTCTTTCTCAAAACTTGTCACCACATTCTCCTCCACTCTTAACCATATTAAAGATGAGTGTCTCTTTCTCTAGTCTTGATGGGCATCATTAAGAAGCTATGATAAGTCATGATAATACTCACCATGTTTGTCCTCATGTAGTTTTGAACAACGACCTAGTTTTGGTTCATCATTAGAATGATTGTGATTTAGTAATGTGGAAATTTGATTATATCTAGTGTTGCTTCAACGAGGTGCACCTTATGATGTAGAAAATGGCCCATGATTTCATTGATGATGATCTAAGCCTTCCAATGGCCTTTACTCTATGTAAACCATCAAGATATGTAGTGCTTTATACATGATGCATTTTTAGTAGTCTACTTTGAGTGCTTTTTATTTTTTCATGTAGTTAATTTGGTTCAATGATTATCATGCTTGGTCCTTGGATGTTGGTGACACGTGCTATACACATGGGGGGAGTGATCTATATGAGATATTAATGAAAATGTGCTTGAGGGTTTGTAAATTGCAAGTGATTAAAAACCGATTTTTATGAGCCTTTATGTTAAATTTTTAAACACATAAAGCATGAATTTAAAACTCTGAAATAGCATAAAAAATAAACAAATGCACCATAAAAATAACCACAACACAACAAGTGATGGATTTCACCCCTCCTGGGCTACGTCTCCTTGGTCCAGCTTCCAATGGCTTGGCCCTATATCAAAATGCTCAAAATGGTGATTACATACATTTACAGTGATCAAATGGCTTCAAAACATGTTCCATTAGCTCCAACACTATCAAAAATTTCTGTCTAGCCTCTTTATACTTCAAAATTGGTAAAAAACTAAAGAAGTTATTAGCCTCCCTAGCTTTGCTGCTAATCGCACCACAAATTCCCCAAAATCTGGAACTGTCCAACAAATTCACCCCATAATCCGCTAATCGAATGCCATTTTGGAGGAAATTCAGGTGAAATTGTCAGACAATTAATTTGCATAATGTCGCCTTGAACCCAAATTTAAAACCATAATGTTATGGTTTAATTAATTTTTTTTTTAATTAAAAAAATTCGACGGGCTCTGCTGCACCGTGCCTCTAGTCTTGAACCATGGTAATGTGCAATATTGTTTGGGGGGGGTCGGGGCTAAGCCCTGGCCCCTTACCCCCATATAGCCCCGACCCCTTACTCCCATACTCCATTGAAATTTTTGGTGGCCCCTGTGCTGCCACGTGGTGGCCTCTGGTTGGGCCACGTGGCAACATGTGGTTGGCTACCAAAAAACTAACTAAAATACGCCAACCAGCACCACTAGAATTCATACAAGTGGTGAGGCCTGATTGGCCCAATGACCCCAGACAACCTTGCCCAGTCAGCTGACTGGGTAACCTGCACAATTTTTTTCAAAATTTTGCGTGTTTGGGAAAACAAATAGAATTCGTTTCTGGGAGCATACAATGTCGGTTTTCCATGAAACGAGTTGCGTCGGATTCAGAACGATGAGATATAAGTGGTCATTTAGGTTCCACACCATTCAAATAAATTTCAGTTTTGAGCATAATTTTGAGCACTTGATCACTCCTCCCCACTGGAATATTTTGGACCCTAAAAGATCACTTTCAGTTTTTCAATAGATAAGGGTATAGTTCCCTCACCTTTCCAATCTTGATCCATTTGGCTTTGCTTGGATTTGTTCCTTTGAGCCCCACACGAAGGTACTCCACATTCCCTCGTTTTGAATACCTTGTTCTTCTGTCAAGAATGGTTTCTTGTTGTAGTTCATTGAGGTATTCAAGAGAAAAATCCTCAATGTAAGGAATCTAAACATTTCTCCTTGTTCTTCAATCAAATGTGGCTCATACAAATTTAAGGTCTCAATATTAACAACAACATAAATTTTCATATATGAGGGAAAATCCAACCTGAAGGCATTATCATGAATCTTTTCTAAAATTCTAAATGGACCATATCGAATTGGTTTCAGTTTTTTACCTTCTCCTTGAAACCTTTCTTTTCTAACGTGTAGCCAAAATTCATCTCTGACTTGGAATTTGTGATCTACACAACGCTCATCGTGCCTTGTTTTGTACTTGACTTGCCTCTTTTCCAACTGTTCTTGAACTTCTTGATGTACCAATTGTAATTGTTCAATGAACCTTTTAGCTTTGTCTATGTTACTATAAAAATCAATAGCAACATCCTTTCCAAAATTGAAATCCATAGGAGATTTAGGAAAGTATCCCAAACATGCCTTAAATGGCGATGTTTGAGTTGAAGAGTGCTTGGCCTGTTTGTAAGAATGTTGAATTTAGTGCAAGTTTTCATCCCACAACTTAGGATGCTTTTTGCAATAACTGCGAAGAAGATGTATCAGCATTTTTTTCACCACCTTTATTTGACTATACATTTGTAGATGAAATGATGTACTCTTTTTCAATTTGGTGTCCATGAATCCCCACAAGCTTGACCAAAAGTTCCCAACAAAGTGAGAATCTCCATCACTAACAATGGATGTGGGCAATCCAAAATGCACCCATACATTCTGAAATAATAACTAAGCAGTTTGTTCACCTGTAATTTTCTTTTTACATGGCATCAAAATACACATTTTTCTGAACCTATCCACAACTACAAAAATATAATCATAATTCCTTTTTGACATATGAATACCTCCAAAAAAGTTCATAGAAACACTCTCCCATGGATGGGAAGGTACTGGAAGTGGTGTGTACAATCCTAACTTTCTATTGCTAGGCTTACTAGCAGCACATAATGAACAACCTCTAATAAAATGTGACACACTTTCAAGCATACGAGGCCAATAACAATACCTCTGTAGAATTTCCACCATCTTACTTACATCGAAATGTCCAACAATAAGAGAAGTATGTTCCTCTCTCATAATGTTGACTCTTTCTCCCCGTGGAATACTAAGCTTACCAATATGGTATAACAAGTTATCATGCATGTGATAATCCAGTTCCTCTACTTTGTTCCCTTGACTCAAAGTTGCACATACATCTTGAAAATCACTATCTAAAGCATATTGTTCAACATAGCTCTCATGCAAAACATAATTATGCTTAAGAATAGTATCAGTACTAACAATAGGCCTAGAATGCATGTCAGCAACATTATTGTAGATACCTTTCTTATACCTTATCACCAAGTGGAATTGTTGAAGAAAACCCATCCATCGAAAGTTCCTTGATTTCTGCAACTTTTTTTGTGATTGAAAGTATTGCAATGGTTGATGATCAATGTGAATGATTGTTTCCTTACCAATCAAGTTGTGTTTCCACTTTTTCACACTTTGCACCAATGCATACAATTCCTTGTCATATGTAGGAGAATTAATCATTGCACCTTTAAAATTTTCCATATGAAAACAGATGGGCTTACCATGTTGCATGAGGACCATACCCATGACATAGTCATTAGCATGAGTCTGAATCTCAAATGATTGTCTCAAGTCTGGAAGTCCAAGTACTGGGGATGAAATGATATTTTATTTGAATGAATCAAATGCCTTTTTTTGTTTACCTCCCCATTGGAATACCTACTTCACACTTGTCAATGTATGCAATGGAGTTGTGATAGAAGAGAATTTAGCTATAAAATTCCTCCAATATTGGGCTACTCCCAAAAAAATTCTTACCTCAGTAACTGTTTTGGGCTTTAGCCAATTCAAAATGACATCAACCTTGGAGGGATCTATTTTCAATTCACCTCCTCCAACAATATGACCCAAATACACTAAAGAAGTTTTTCCAAGCTCACACTTTGACATCTTTAAAAACAATTGTTCTTTCTTCAAGACATGAAGTACCTTTTTGACATGCATGACATTTTCTTCACGAGATTTACTGAAAATCAAGATTTAATCTAAGTATAATATCACAAAATCATCTAGAAATGGCCTCAATACCTCATTCATCACACCCATAAAGGTAGTCGAAGCATTGCAAAGACCAAAAGGCATAACTAGCCATTCAAACAAACCTTATTTTGTTTTGAATGTTGTCTTCCATATGTCACCTTCAACAATTCTAATTTGATGATAGCCACTACTTAATTGAAACTTAGTAAAATACTTTGCATCTTTCAATTTATCAAGTAAATCATCTATTCTAGGAAGTGGGTAATGGTTCTTTACCATAATTTTGTTCAATGCACGAAATTCCACACACATGCGCCATGTTTCATCCTTCTTTGGCACCAAAACAATAGGTGACCTGTATGGAAAAGTACTTGGTATGATGATCCCTTTGTCCATTAACTCTTGAGTTTTATTTTTAATTTCTTCAATTTCCATCACTGACATCCTGTACATGCCAATGTTAGGAAGAGGAAAATCTTGCTGCCATCATACTTCATGTTGGATTCCACTCTTGGGAGGCAATCCTTTTGGCTCATGAAACATCTCATCATATTGGTTAACAACCTCAACCAAATCATATTTCAATCTTGAGTCACAACCTTGAAAAGCTTCATTTTCAGAATCATTCTTTTGTTTGACCATTAAAAGCACAAAAATATTGCTAGAGTTAGTGAGTCTCTTCATTTTTCTGGAATTTACAAGTGAACTATTTAGTTTCTATCGATGTGATCTAACAATGTACTCTATACGATCTAATTTGAACAATTGATACTTGTTTTCATGGCAATGAAAAATAGCTTTACTATCATACAAATACGGTCTTCCCAAAACAATTCCGGAAATATCAAGTGGCACTACATCAAGTTCAACTTCATTAAGAAATTTTGTTGTAATTTCGAGTCTAAGTATGCATTTCCTCGTAACTTGTAAGTTTGCATTATTGCATATCCAACCTAAAGAATAAGGTCTTGGATGAATAATGGTATCTAAATTTAACTTCTTGACTAAGTCTCCAGAAATAAAATTTTCTTGTGAACCACTATCAAAGAGTGTATCAATTTTGGTGTGCTTTGAAATAACCCAAATATGGGAAAGTTCAATTCGAGTTTTCTCATCTTGAGTATCATTAGGACAAATTGAAGAGATAGTTTTTTCTATGTCCTTATCTTTCATTCCCATTGTTGTGATATTTGTTTCATCTCCTGAATATGAGCCTAAGTCATGTTGTGTAGTTTCAGTTGTCTTTTTCCTCCCTTTGTTGTTTAACTTCTTTGGTTTCATCTCAGGATGAAGCCTCCAACAATGAGATTCATCATGACCCTCTTTGGAACAATGTTTGCATGTTAATTTTTCTCCTTCCTTCTTGACGGATGCATTCTTCTTTCCTTTCCCTTTGAACTTACTCTTACCCTTGTCTCCACTTGTGAATGGCTTCTTGCTACCCTCTTGTGAAATATTTTTCCCTCGTGCGTCAAAATGTTTTGCATGAACACAAACATCATCTAAACTTGTAGGATTAAACATAAGGATAATATGCCTTAAATAACTATGTAAACCGCTAATATATTTCAAAAAAGTTTTTTGTGAATTCAAATCTATACCTAGTATCAATCACCTTCTTCTAAATTATTGAGTGTAACTTTTCACACTTTAACCCTTTAGTTGTCTAAAATTATGCCAATCCATAATATCCTTTTGCATATAAGCTGATGGATAAAATTGTCTTCTAAGTGCAACAGTAAAATCTATCCAAGAGGTTGAGACATTACCATGATTTTTCATATCCTCTTATGTTTTGGCTTCCCACCAAATCAAAGCAGCACTTTCCAACATTAATGAATCCAACTAAATCTTTGTTTCATCATCTTTAATGTTCTGAATCCTGCAATAAAATTCAAGTTGACAAACCCAATTATCAAGGCTTTCAACATTCACTTCACCATTATACATAGGTTGTTTGAATTTGATATCAATTTTTAATAAGGTATTTTTACCATGAACCATTGATCTAAGGCTCAAGTTATAGCTAAAATTTGAAAGTGCTCAAAATTTATTCAAACCTGAATGATCGAATAGAGTTTGTCACCAGGATTCTGGCGCAACTCGTTTCATCAAAATCTGAGTTCGCATGACTGAGTTATTGTCTGATGTTCGTTTTCCAAAAGAGGCAAAAAAGGGAGCATAACATGTACAGTGATGATGTGGTAGGTACAGTCAGCATTGCAGGGAATATTCTCCAGATTGTAGCTAGTGGCACTGTGACAAGTGTCGTCTTCAGATTCGTCAAATGGGTTTGTGAAGAGAGAAATTGTCCAATGACCTTCAATATTCTTCCTAAGTTGGAATTTGAATTTTTTTTTAAGGTTGTAATACAACCCAACCAGAGGATGCCACGTGTCCTCTTTGGTGGGCCATCTCCAACCTTTGGGTCGAATCATTTTGTCATATTAAAGTTTGGACATTAGACTTACATGGTCAAATTATATATATGTGTGTATGTGTGTGTATTGTTATATATATATATATATATATATATATATATATATATATATATATATATATATATATATAGATAGATTAAAGTTTTATAACCCATCTCTCGAAAGAATTGACTAATGTTGGAGGAGCTCTTAACAAACTTGGCGGAGGTTCAAAGTTGGAGGCAAGCTCCAAGTCTGGCAGAGGATCTCATTATAAATCCGTGTAAAAATTATATGGCGGAGTGGGGTTGAACCCACGACCTTCCGCCTGCCAGCCAAACTCATTACCAACTCTCCTAAACAGTGGTTCTTAACCACTAAGAACTCTGTAATATCTTATGGTTTGCAAGTCTGACGGATGGGGGGTTGGAGGGGGCCAACCCTGCGAACTAGGCCCCTCCCCATATGGCCATAAGCCAAAAACCAAGTGCATAACCTGATGAATCGGAAGAATATTAATCATGATTAATTACGCCGATAGGCGTAACCCCCTATCAGAAGGAGCATGTTTTGTGATTAGGCTAATTAATATTTTTGATCTGATGGTCTAGATTGAGAGATGCCGGTATATTCTGGTTGTCGCCACTCAATCAATGGATCAAATCTACCCCACTAACTTCCTTGCATATCTAAATCACATGTTTAAACCGTACTTAAATTAATTTTTTACAAATCTTGATTAAAAATTTACTATACCATTTATTAATAGCCACGTATCAAGATTAACCAGTAAAATAAAACTGAAACATTGAACCTTCTCACCGTTCTGCAATGTGTCGCTGTGCCTTTGACACGAGGCATAGTGGCAGCAGGCGGTGGAATTGTGGAATTTGATGCGAATGTACCCAATAATTCGTTCTAGCTGGATGTAATGCAACGCCGGAAATAGTCGATGCCTTGGCGATCTGCAACTGACTGCCGGAAGGGGTGTCTTCTTACCTGCCCGACGAAGTTCGACTGGACTGGCAGAGTGTGGCCATGGTCGGGCACAGCCGCGGTGGCAAGGTGGCTGTAACGCTACGTAGCCTGGGGCCGTTATGCGTGATGGTTCAAATTCTTAACGCATACGTGAAGGAAACGCTCGGATTGCTCTTGATCCCACCCCACAAAGGGTGTGTGAGATATTATTATCGACCCTTCAGAGATTTGTATGTTTTTGTTAGTAATTTTGAAATAATGAGAGTTTATGTATATTGATTGTACAGGTGAAATGGATCAGAGTTCTGTACTCAGACTTCAAAGCTTTCACCAACGATCAGGAGTTTTTAATATCACGTCCCATAGCTGGCGATCTCACATTCGATTATGTTGAAGGATTTGTAGCTGTAAACAAGGGTGGACTACTCAACTGTTGGAGGTATTCTTTCTTCTCGCCTCAGAATCCAGTCAAAATGAAAACCCTGAACACAGAAGGCCGTCTCTTGTACTGCCTGGAAATGACTATGAACTACATGAACAACGACACTATTGAGCAGGTATCGTAAATACTATTTTTGATCTAGTTTCAAGGAACATTTTGTAAGATTGATGTGAAATCATTAGATAATTGTGAAAGGTTACATTCACATAGTTCCCATTGTAACGAAGTTATTTTTAAAATTTTTATATTCCCATCAAAATACGTTGCAAGAATATAGGTTACATTCACATAGTTCCCATTGTAACGTCATTTTTAACAATTTTATGTTACCCTTTTTTAAGCTAGTTAATTCTTGAGTAAAGTATGTTTCGGTTTTCTGCCTAATTACAAGAAGATAATAATGTATCTTCACATGCAGTACTTTTAATTTTTATTATTTGGTGATTGTTTTTCAACCACATTAGTTTTTATCGTGCCTCTAGAATTTGTAAAGATGGTAAAATATTTTTTAAGACATAATTGTTTTTAACGTGGTTTCCTTCTTGTGCGCACAGGCCTGGAATTTGTCAGGAAATTATCGCTGTAGCGCTTTCTCCAAAAGCGAAAGGAGAGGTGAACAAACTCTAGAAATCTACAAAGTGCCTTTCAATTCAAAACCCTAAATTTGACGTGCCAAATCCTCTTAATACACACATTAATATGGCAATGGGGGATAAAATGGTGTTATCTTCTCCATTAGATTGACTCTAATTCCGTATATGCTATATAGTAAATATGTATTTATAATGGTTTTAAGATTGGTTTTTACATATATGCTTCCTATACACTATATATTTTTTATTTATATAAAAATATTTATTCATATGTTTTTTATATTAAAGAGAAAAATCAAGAATATTAATTTAAACTTAAAGATCTGAGTCCTTAACTTCAAGGTTGTTGAGAAGATTTGAGAGCTGAAGAAATTTGATTTTGGTGAAGAAAATTTGACCCGAATTTAACCTTGACCGAGTCGATAAGATTTGGGATTTGGACATGGAAGAGATTTAGGGATAGATGAGATCTGACCGGTGAAAAAGATTTCACTGGCTCACCTATATTTGACCAAGATTTGACTTAGTCGGAGAAATTACGTAGAAGAGATTTAACCCGATAACAAAGATTTGATACCGTAACTAATCTCAACTAATTGTGCAAAAATATTTCTTCACATATATTTATATATAAATATATATTATTTATTTGTATATATAATTTATTTTTTATTATTTTTAATATAATTCGTTTCTAACTGCATTTAAAATTATAAATAAATAAATTATTTTACTTTTAATTTATAAATATAAAATTCTACATATAAACTAAAATATGTAAGCTCAAATTTTACACTCAAACTAATTATCACTTAAAACTAAGCTCAATGTTAAGTCTTATGTTTTGATGGTCTAATTCATTTATTTTAATATCTATTTACTTTTTTCAATTATGAAATTGTGTATCAAATTAAAAAGATGTTTATAAAATATATTATTAAAATAGTTTTAATATGTTTATGTTTTATATTTATTTTGAAATTTTAATTAATTAAATATTAAAATAAATAATAAAAATATATTACTAAAATAATTTTGATTTACTATTATGGTGTTTCAATTTATTAATTTTAATATTCACATAATTGTAATTTATTCAAATTTATTTTCAAATTTTATATTTATTTTTGATATTGTAGTTTAATTAAATATAAAAAAATGAAATAATCAAATTAATTATAAGATAATTTTAATTTGTTAATATAATGTGTTTTTTTATTTATTTTTTTTACTCTCAATGATTCTAGTAAATTTGAGATTCTAATAAATTTAATATCTACACTTTAAAAAAATGAAAATATTAATAAAGATCTCTATATAAATAAAAATATAATATAAAAAATAAGAAGGTATATTTGTTTTTTTTTTTTAAATACACTTAGGTTTATTTAAATATTTTTTCTATTTTTATTTTAAATACATAAAATTTTAAATTATTTAATTTTTTATGAGAAAAAAATAAATTAATGACTTTTTATTTCTCATATATAATTTTTATTTTTATTATAAAATTATATTTTATTTATAAACGATATGTATAATATGTAGAAAGTTCAATGATTAATATCAAATAAATTTAATCATTTCCAAACACCATTAAATATTGATTTCAAAAATAAAAAATATAGATAAGGAATCAATATAATATCTAGATATTAGATATTGACTTGTACAAATTTCATGGATATTTGATTAGTAGCAACTATCTTTGGAATAAATAGAATAATGGCAATTTGATTTATAGAGGTTTGATAAGTTTATCTATACTTTTCACAAACTTAGGAGTGCATTTTTTATTTTATTTTATTTTTTTAAGCTATAATCAACCTTATTTAATAATTAAAATTATTAATCATAATATTATTAAAAATTTACAAAGGCATATAATATATTTTGATATTAGGATTAAAATTAACGCTACCCACTATTAACAAATATTAATATTAATGTCACTCTTAATATTAATTAAATGTTATTGATATTAGTATTAATTAATATTATCAATATTAATATTAAAGTTAATAATAATAATACATTAACTATTATTATACTTTGTTATATATTTATTATTGTAATAATAATTTGCATTAGTATTTGATATTAAATAATTAATATGTAGGAATATACTAATATTAATAAATAAATAAGTTTTATTATTAATATTAATTAATTTGAATAAGAATAAGAATATTATTTTTAATATTATTAATATTAAATCCTTGTGTTTATTAGTTCTTTTGGTTTATAATATAAATAATCGATCAATGTCATCCATGTTTAAATGAATTCCCTTGGGTTAACCAATTCATTTGGTTTATAATTTGTTGGGTGATGGTTTTCCCTTGGGTTCACCAATTCCTTTGGTTTATAATATTAAACCCTTGGGTTTATTAGTTCTTTTGGTTTATAATATAAATAATCGATCAATGTCATCCATGATCAAATGTCACATTCTGACAAACATTGTCTCAATATGAAAATCACCCATGACCAACCATGGTCATAGTTGGTCGGACGTCGCATTCTGACAACAATTGTCTCAATGTTTAAATCAATTCCCTTGGGTTCACCAATTCCTTTGGTTTATAATTTGTTGGGTAATGGTTTTCCCTTGGGTTCACCAATTCTTTTGGTTTATAATATTAAACCCTTGGGTTTATTACTTCTTTTGGTTTATAATATAAATAGTCGATCAATGTCATCCATGATCAAATGTCACATTCTGACAAACATTGTCTCAATATGAAAATCACCCATGGCCAACCATGGTCATAGTTGGCCGAACGTCGCATTCTGACAACAATTGTCTCAATGTTTAAATCAATTCCCTTGGGTTCACCAATTCCTTTCGTTTATAATTTGTTGGGTAATGGTTTCCCTTGGGTTCACCAATTCCTTTCGTTTATATTAAACCCTTGGGTTTATGTCATCCACGATCAAATGTCACATTCTTAAAATAATTGTCTCAATATGAATATCACCCATGGCCAACCATGGTCATAGTTCGTCGAACGTCGCATTGTGACAACAATTGTCTCAATATTGAAATCAATTCCCTTGGTTTCACCAATTCCTTTGGTTTATAATATTAAACCCTTGGGGTTATTAGTTCTTTTGGTTTATAATATGAATAATCGATCAATGTCATCCATGATCAAATGTCGCATTGTGAAAACAATTGTCTCAATGTTTAAATCAATCCCCTTGGGTTCACCAATTCCTTTGGTTTATAATATTAAACCCTTGGGTTTATTAGTTCTTTTGGTTTATAATATGAATAATCGATCAATGTCATCCATGATCAAATGTCACATTCTGACAAATATTGTCTCAATATGAAAATCTCTCATGGCCAACCATGGTCATAGTTGGTCGACGATCGCATTGTGACAACAATTGTCTCAATGTTTAAATCAATTCCCTTGGGTTCACCAATTCCTTTGGTTTATAATATTAAACCCTTGGGTTTATTAGTTCTTTTGGTTTATAATATGAATAATCGATCAATGTCATCATCATCAAATTGTCTGAATATGAAATCTATGCAATAAACCATGGTCATACTTGGTCAACGTCGCATTGTGACAACAATTGTCTCAATGTTTAAATGAATTCCCTTGGGTTCACCAATTCCTTTGGTTTATAATTTGTTGGGTAATGGTTTTCCCTTGATTCACCAATTCGCTTTGGTTTATAATAATATTAAACCCTTGGGTTTATTAGTTCTTTTGGTTTATAATATGAATAATCGATCAATGTCATCCACGATCAAATGTCACATTCTAACAAATATTGTCTCAATATAAAAATCACCCATGGCCAACCATGGTCATATTTGGTCCAACATTGCATTGTGACAACAATAGTCTTAATGTTTAAATCAATTCCCTTGGGTTCACCAATTCCTTTGGTTTATAATTTGTTGGGTAATGGTTTTCCCTTGGGTTCACCAATTCCTTTGGTTTATAATATTAAACCCTTGTGTTTATTAGTTCTTTTGGTTTATAATATAAATAATGATCAATGTCATCTGGCATGTTTAAATCAATTCCCTTGGGTTCACCAATTCCTTTGGTTTATAATTTGTTGGGTAATGGTTTTCCCTTGGGTTCACCAATTCTTTTGGTGTATAATATTAAACCCTTCGGTTTATTAGTTCTTTTGGTTTATAATATGAATAATGACAACAATTGTCTTAATGTTTAAATGAATTCCCTTGGGTTCACCAATTCCTTTGGTTTATAATTTGTTCGGTAATGGTTTTCCCCTGGGTTCACCAATTCTTTTGGTTTATAATATTAAACCCTTGGGTTTATGTCATCCATGATCAAATTTCATATTCTGACAAACATTGTCTCAATATGAAAATCACCCATGGCCAACCATGGTCATAGTTGGTCGAACTTCGCATTGTGACAACAATAGTCTCAATGTTTAAATCAATTCCCTTGGGTTCACCAGCTCCTTTGGTTTATAATATTAAACCCTTGTGTTTATTAGTTCTTTTGGTTTATAATATAAATAATCGATCAATGTCATCCATGCTTAAATCAATTCCCTTGGGTTCACCAATTCCTTTGGTTTATAATTTGTTGGGTAATGGTTTTCCCTTGGGTTCACCAATTCCTTTGGTTTATAATATTAAACCCTTGGGTTTATTAGTTCTTTTGGTTTATAATATAAATAATAGATCAATGTCATCCATGATCAAATGTCACATTCTGACAAACATTGTCTCAATATGAAAATCACCCATGGCCAACCATGGTCATAGTTGGTCGAACGTCACATTCTGACAGCAATTGTCTCAATGTTTAAATCAATTCCCTTGGGTTCACCAATTCCTTTGGTTTATAATTTGTTGGGTAATGGTTTTCCCTTGGGTTCACCAATTCCTTTGGTTTATAATATAAATAATCGATCAATGTCATCCATGATCAAATGTCACATTCTGACAAACATTGTCTCAATATGAAAATCACCCATGGCCAACCATGGTCATAGTTGGTCAAACGTTGCATTGTGACAACAATTGTCTCAATGTTTAAATCAATTCCCTTGGGTTCACCAATTCCTTTGGTTTATAATTTGTTGGGTAATGGTTTTCCCTTGGTTTCACCAATTCTTTTGGTTTATAATATTAAACCCTTGGGTTTATGTCATCCATGATCAAATTTCATATTCTGACAAACATTGTCTCAATATGAAAATCACCCATTGCCAACCATGGTCATAGTTGGTCGAACGTCGCATTGTGACAACAATTGTCTCAATGTTTAAATCAATTCCCTTGGGTTCACCAATTCCTTTGGTTTATAATTTTTTGGGTAATGGTTTTCCCTTCGGTTCACCAATTCTTTTGGTTTATAATATTAAACCCTTGGGTTTATGTCATCCACGATCAAATGTCACATTCTGACAAACATTGTCTCAATATGAATATCACCCATGGCCAACCATGGTCATGGTTGGTCGAACGTCGCATTGTGACAACAATTGTCTCAATATTTAAATCAATTCCCTTGGTTTATTACTCTCTTGAGTTTAAAATACTAATTCTGAGGGTTTGTTAATTTCTTAGATTTTTCAGTTTAAAATATTAATTCTTAGGGTTTATTTATCTTTGTTGTTTATAATATTCATCCGTTAGGTTCACTAGTAAAAAATGATGAAATTAATGACCAGGTGACTAAAAAAGTTAGTCACCGCTATTATTTCAAGTGAATTACTACTAAATTTGAGCAATTTTAAGTAACCGAACTAAAAATGACTAACTTAAATGACTAATTTAGTCTAGGAATAAAATATACCACTAGACAATAAGTGACTAAACTAAAACGACTAACTTAAATGACTAATTTAGTCTAAGGATAAAATATATGACTAGACAATAAGTGACTAAACTAAAAGCGCTAACTTAAATGACTAATTTAGCCTAGATTAAAATATATGACTAAATTAATAATGATTAATGTAACTATTAATATTATAGTCCAAGAATAAAAATATGACTAGTAAACAAGTATATGAATTAGTCATTTATGTCAATAATTTTTAATTATGTCATGCCATAAATGGAAAACTGTATTTTTGATATTTAAAGGTTACATTTCACTTATACAAGATTCTCTCAATCCATCCGCACTTAAAATTTTCGCTAGTCCAATACTCTTTCCATTAGGGTTTTTTGATAAGTACTGATGACAGCTTCTCCAAGAAACATTAATGCCGGATACCCCACTATTTGCTTCCCAAAGCGATCAATATTATTATACCCATGATTCCCCTCACACCAAGGAGTTCTTGATCCGCCCTATCGACCGCGTCGACACACCCGCACCCCCGGCTCTCCGCCTGCCTCGCCCAATCACTACACAACGCTCTCGTAACATTCTAACGCGCTTCACCAACACGACTTTAACTGGCGAGTGTCCCACAACAAAAGTGGAATTAAGTCAATCCACGTTTTATTTCATTAAAAAAATATTGACCATAATCGCTCCATCTTTTTAATCGATAAATACATATTAGTTATATATATATATATATATATATATATATATATATATATATATATATATATATATATATATTTTCTTTTAAGTCATTGAGAAGGTTCAAATCTAAGAAAAATGCTTATACAATCATTTTCACTATTTTCACGAAAAATAAACCTCTTTGACTTTCACACTTAATGATATGCAATGCAAACCTCTTTGCGATCATTGTAAGGAATGTCCATAAAAGAATCATAGAATTATAATACTTTTCCCAAATTATTGAAATCGATTTAATTGCCTTTGCTCTAACAATAAAATACTTACTATTTACATGAATATTGCAAGTGATATGGATATTAATACATATATTTTATACATAATTGAGAAAAATATTTTATAGGAAAGTTAAAGAAGTTATAATCATATTATTATCTATGGTTTATTATTTTTATTTATATAATTTTAATAATAATATTTACAAAATATTATATTATCAATGCTTTATGATTATTATTTAATAAATATATTTAATTTTTATATTTAACAAAACAAATATTAATAATGGAAAGTAAAAAAATAATTACTTTATAATAATAATAAAAAGTTTATGGTGTGTTTCATATATATCATCATTTTTACGTAAAAGAGTGTATTTTTTTTATTTGAGACAAGTTAAGACAAACAATAAAAAAGAAAAAAGAAAAATTTATTATGTAGGTGTTCGCTTTTTAATTTGCGAAGGTAAAAAATTCTCAATATTCTCCAAGATTGAATGTGAATTCATGTGTTGGAATTATTCTTTTTTTACTAAGGATTGGATATTACACACACAAACAAATATATATATATATATATATATATATATATATATATATATATATATATATATATATATATATATATATATATATATATATATATATATATATATATATGGTTATTAATTATATATATTATATTATATTTATTACATATATTAATATTTATTATATTTTTAATTCCAAAATTTATATTAATTAGATTCCATATTAAATCATGTCAACGAATTCAGTGTATGTTATGGCATTTTATTAAAGCCATATTACAAAGGATTTAATCAAAGTTTGGGTGATATGTATAATACATGATAAATATAACCCTGGCAAATATATATTCGGTGGTGGCATATTCATATGGTTTTAAGACTATAGTCCGATAATTATTGTTTGGAGTGGATTATTATATAGTGGAAAATCTCTATTATGTAGAAGTTCGCTTACAATCGATTTCGACAGAACAGAAAGGAAAGCAAGTCGAATGGTTTATTTCGTACTCTGTTTCTTCGGATCGGTTCAAGGAGTATTTTGGTTTATTTCGTACTCGTACCCAGATGCGCCCGGTTCAGGGAGACGGCATTAGAAACTAAGTCGGTTTTAAAAAATTTGCATGGGCATGCGTTGATTTTATCGAAAATGTTGGTATGAATCCCGACTTTGAAACTCGCCTTTCACCAACTGATCAAGTTTAATTAGTTCAGAAGAACAGTTTTGAGGGTACAACAAGTTTTTACCAAAGTCGAAGTTGTGAAAGACAAGGTTTGAGGACATGCCATTGGAAGTCCGTCAAAAGTTGAAGTGCGAGGAGGTCATGGTTGATTTCACTCCAATAACAGAGAAAAAATCGTTGTTCTTACCGCCATGTAGTTAGTTCTCAAATTTAGATAAAAAAATCGATGAAAAATCGGCTCGTGTCAAGGTTTGGCGCCAAAGTTTTGTTTCTCGTGAGGACTTTGGTCATTGGGAGAGTGGTTATTTTTAGGCTGCACTTTATATAATCGTAGGTTTTATCATGGATAAAAACACATTAGACAGAACTTCTGGAGGCTTTTTGAAGAGGCGTGTTCTGCAGCAACAAACAATTGAAGTTTGCATACCCGTAGTCACAAAGTCACTTTGACTTAATATTTTTCATTTCCCCGGCTTGGTATCCTTCTCCGTTTGTTTTAAGATATCATTTATTCATATGATTTTTTTGGTAAGGATCATTGTTTTCAATGGGTCAACTATGGTCCATCGCCTTTCAAACTAATATTTTTCACTTATTTATATGCCCAAATCCGGGCCGTTGTCCTTATTCGCTCACCGTATATGTTGATTTCGATTCAAGAAATGTACCGTTTATGATCCGAGGTGAAAAGTTTAAATAAAAACATGTACAGCCTCGAGGCTCGTACTACTAGACTCATATACACCTATATAGTTCTCGGGGTCCCACGACCAGTGGTGCCACATTCAAGTAGTGCCAGATTTCGTCAGGTTGAGGCAGTCGTCTATCCGTGAAACTAGGCCTTGACAAGATCCGTCATAGTGCGTGCATATGCATTAATATATTATATAACCATATACGTGTTCATATAGTACACAGGTTCAGTTGAACCTTAAGCTTCCTTCCTACAAAGGTTCCAAGAAGGCCCGATTCTCGCTATCACTTACTCCGGGAGGCTGTTACCATATTACGGTGGGATACGTAGTTATGTAAGTGAAATCAATGGTAATAGATCACCAACTTATTAATAGGAGACCACGACATGTTAGTATATTACGTAAATAAAGGTCGATGTACCACCGCTTATGTTTCCATGATTACACTATCAATATAAGATACAAGAATGAGAAAGCATGGACATGCTTAATGATTACAATAAGGACAAGCGTGAAATAATATACACATATCCTAGCTTCTACACATACTACTACTAATAGCATGCAAGTAATACTAGTTTCATTATGGTATAAAGATTAGGATATCACGCTATTACTCGTACTTTATACTAATAAAGGTGTGTACCTCCACAACAAAGGGTAAACATGGTCTCATAGTAACACAACTTGATCATCTTATCAACAGAGTGACTTAGAACCCTATCGTGATTAAGGCAAGAACCATAAAGCCCATTCCAAAGATCGCATTCAATTGAATCGGTAGGAGTACTTACAACATATGTATCACCCTTGGAATCACTCATAGTGGCTGTACTACCATCATTGCTTATATGCACATATCATAAGCTAAGACCGTATTCAATCTAACCTAATATGGAAAGAGCTATAAGGTAATATGTGAGTATTGTTACCATATGAAGTATCACACATCCCAGCAAAGGGTTATGATTGGATAGAGTGGAATCTACATAATATGGATCACATTCAACATGATGAAGAATATGCAAGTTAAGCCATATGAGTACTAAGAGCTTTCATTTACATATGAGTACCGTATCCTTGTTTCAAAGATTCAATGACCTTGCCCGATGCGTACGTTTACCACACTCTCCTCGTATAAACAAGCATATTCATCAACCTTAAGTGTCTATGATCTGCATTTTCTATGGATACATCGTATCATCCTAATCAAATCAATGGGAATCTAACCTATATGATGTAACATAACGTAAATACCGTAATCAATTAATGAACAATCAATATGAACTATTACATATGTGAATTAAAAGGCTCGATCCATTACATATGAACCATTACATATCGTAGTCAATTTTTCCTATGTTTTCGATCCTAATCTTAATCTAATCTCGCATCTCCTTTAAAAAGGCTTCAACCCCGCATTAAGAAGGTTGTACATAAACTCTTCGGTGAGGTCGCTTTCTTTCTTAATTCTCGGGATTTTCAAAACAAATTCAATACGTGCTTTCAACCTTTAATATAGTGCTTCCATTTTACCAACTCAACCTACACAAGGGGATTCATCGTAATACAATTCAACAAGCTTCAATGGTGTTCTCGTATTGTATCCCATATAGAATAAGTGACAAAGATGCCTTATTCGCCTCGTAATGTTCACTTTCACACCAACTTAAGGTGGAGTATGCCATGTATTCGAGATGAATAGATGATCACAATTTAGATTTTTGGAGTCTTCACACAGTTCAAAAATACGTAGGTCTGCAATTTGGGTGCGTATAGCAATGTGTCCTAAGTCTACATGAGATCACCCAAATGTCTCTTCACAACATGTCCGAGTTTATTTCTGTTCTCAGTTCAAGTCTAATACAACACAGTGTTCAAGGTGTAAGTCTAAATGTAACCTTAGCACATAGCCAGATAGCCTCAATTCACCAGTTCAAAGTTCGCCCACAAGCTCGACCTTCAAGCTCGTGAGATCCGAGTCAGTGATACTTACACAAACATGCTTTCCACAGTGATTTTCCATAGCAATAAGCTGCTGTGACTACACACACTAAAGCTCCGTTATGATTGTAATGAATGCTGTGCCCGAGGAATGAGTTAAGGTCCAAGGGTATATATGCATGTGAGGGACTTCCAACCTTAAAACCAAGTTGTCCACGGCAGTTTGTAATCTCTCGCAATCCGAGTCACAACTTGATGACTATCCACACCCATCGCCATAGGATTGTAATCCGAGCCCTCACAATTGTGTCTCCAAGGGGGGTCTATACAACAAGACACCCCACAGAAATCTACCTTGTAACAAATTCAAACTTCCCACTTTTCTCCTCGGCCTCTTGTCTGGCCGCATTCCCCGAAATAATCTTCAATGAATGGGGATGAAATGATTTCATGATCATTCCAAATAGCTTCGCCGTAGGAATTTCATGAACTGGGCTACAATGAAAATTCGGTGACTTCACCTAAAACATGACGGCTTTCAGATTCATTCTCGATGAATGTATGAACATCACGTCATTCCGTAGTCACGTAGGAATTTCCCATGAACTGGGTAGACAATGAAAATTTAATTTCACCCTAAAACATGACAAGCTTAGATCTATTCCCTCAGGAACTTTCGGGCCTTGGGCCAAATCGCAAATATTCCAATTATAGCAAACAAATACTTAAATTCACTTCAACCCAAATCACCAGTAGCTCAAGAGAATAAATACCATAAGGGGACTTTCACTCAACAATGTTCAACATGCAGGCACACTTTGTCACATATAAAAGATCCGAAATATTTTTATTACAAATAAAAATATGCTCCTTTATGTTCTAGGTCATGGTATTAAATCACAAATAATTTCGTTAATATCATAGGTGAAATCAATGAACAATAGTGTTGAATCCCTTAAACAAGAAGATAATACAAGCCGAAAGTGATGCAAGTATTTGGACAACTAAACACTTCATTTATATATAAGAGATGAAGTACATCTACATACCAACATCTTATTACAAGCTGACACAAGTCAATCTCTTCAAACCATAACTAGAGAAAACATGGAAAACCCTACTCACCAACTCCTAGCTAGGAATCACTTAACCAAATGCTACTCCAGTTAGAAAGCTCCTCCTTGGCACCTACACTTGCATCCCACAAGCATACAAGGCATTTCCTCATTTCCGCACTCCTCAACACATTGAGGAAGACTAGGATTTCCAATTGCACTTGGTGCCATTTTGATATATTCAGCACTCGTATGGTACATAAATGACAAATCTTCTAGATATTTTTGCCTCTATTAGCTTGGAATCAAGGTTGAAAATCTTGAGAATAGTTTTTTTATAAAAATAATTATTTAATGTATAAACCGGTTCATTGAGATCCGACCGTTACTAGTTAGGGACTCGGTTCCGTCTCAACCGGGTTCATTAGGTCCACCGGTCCCATTGCCACTGTCTCCAGCTTTAATAACTATGATGTAAACTTCAAAAATCAATTTCTTAGATTATTTGGAGTTAGGAGCTGAGTGATAGGGGCTTGTTAGAAAGAGGAAAGAGTCCTCTTTAAGACGGTGAAGGAGCCAATGCGAAAGGATGCTTCAAGGTGACAACAAATATTTTTCTTAGGATCGTTCCCCGAAATTATATCATTTTTGTTATAATTTCAAGAGTGCCCTCCAACAATTTTCCATGATCATTCATGACATCTATGTTATCAAGTATAGTCATATCCATGTCATTAAGTCCTCATGTTCTTCATGTCATGTCCCTAGACATTGTTCATGTCATCAAATGGTCCTCCATCAACCATGTCATCTTGACATCACATCAAGTCTAGGCATCTCAAGAATATCGACATCTCGTCAATGCCACATTGACATCAACCTACAAACCTTGATTAACAGCTTCAAGATAGACAACAAGATAAACATAGTGAGAAATTGCTCGCCTATCACACTTGTAATGTGTCTTATAATCGTGAATACATACTGAATATTTTTCTTTTGATCAACTGGAGTTTATTAAGAGAAATTTTTATCCTGTGTAATATTATTACAATCTCTGTGAAGGTCTTGAATGAGTATCAAAGATCATTCACATAATTATGAAGATGAAGACAGAATAATGAACATGACCCAAAGGCATATTTTCTCATTAGGTGAAATTCTTCAAGCTAGAAAAGCACTGTAGTCTCCTAAATAATGTACCCTTCCGCATGCTAGGAATAAGGAGAGAATGTGGTGTAACTTCTTCTCATTAATGCCCTCCATGCAAGTATTTAAAAAACATAATGGCCCCCTTCAAGTGCCAAAAAGGTGATAATTTGTAACTCGTCATGCCGCCATGAACAGTAAGTGACTTCAATTGGAGTGCCTCGTTTTCTACAATGAGCACTGGAACATGTCGAAATAGGCTTTAAAGGGAGAGAGTTCACTACCGTGAATCGTGACTTCATCATTTCCAAGTGCCTCCCCTTTAATGTAGTGATGCATCCTATTTGATGCTAAGGCAACTCCATTGGCGTGTTCTTCTCCCCGATCGTTGATGTAATGAATGTGTTTAAAAATTTCCGCAAGGGTTGTGCCTCCAAGAATGCTAATATATTTACCAAAACATTTATTTAATGTCGATAGATCGTTGCTCAAAACCAAATTTTTTGGCTGCTGCGCTCGATAGATCCTCGCGTTCAAAAGGTGCAAAAATACAACAAAAATATCTCTCTCAAATGGCGTCGATCCAAAGCTTTTCCTCAAATATGACTTTGTTGTTTAACCATGTGATTGTTGTGTATGGGTGTGTTCACACCGGTAAAAAATGTGTGCCTTTCTTCCTATACGTTGTTTCTAAAAGCTGCACAATACATCAAAGCCACAAATAGAGCTAAAACTTTCTTTAAAAATAAAGTTCAAAAAGAGTTGAAATTAAAGAGTTAACATATTAGTTTCATCTTTGATCATGAAATCAGTTGATGAGTCAAAGCCCAATTTTTTGACAATGGGAGAATACCATGCACATGATGAGAGTAACAATGATGGATAGAGCTGGCTTAAAAATATGCATGTCCATGTAATGATTGTCGTGAGAAAATGAGAAAAAGAAGTGTGATTTTTCAACATATGCTAAAATACAAGTATACAGCGGTACAAGCCCTTTCCCTCAAAAATTGTTATCCAGATAGACATAACTGTGCAGGCATGAGAGACAGAGTACTTATATGATGAAGAAAGAAACAAACAGTGTTGCAGGAACCTTTGTCAGTTAAGACTGAAGCTGATAGACCTACTGAATGAGGTTCTCCAAGGATGAATGAAGGGAACATGGAGGATGTTTAAAACTATGTAAAGGGTACTGCAATTTTAAGTCATTTAACAACAATCTTTAATTTCAATCTCGCAAGTGGTGCATGTATGGGAAAAATGAGAGTGTTGATGAGTTATCGGCATTTTTACAATGATTGCTACCACCGACCTGTCATCGCCAACAAAACGCCCACATATGTAAAGTGAAAAATCACTAAGCTAGGCTTAGGGTATGAAAAACATTCCACACATGTGTAATTAATGTATTATTTCTTTACAGTAACTGCAAGTGAGACCGAATGTCCAAAATGGAAGAAGCGGTAGGTATAGACCCGGTGGTTGAAATCAAATTTAGCTCCTAGAAGGGTTCTTCGCCATTCGACTAATAATCCCACGTGTTGCTTTAATGTACAAATGTCGCAGACATTGCCGAGTCATTTAATACATGCCCAAAACAAGACCACGTAAAACAATGATTTGTGGTCGTATCTTCTAAGATTTGGAAGGAATTTGACAATAAATACCCCATTTGGCCCAAGATCCTCGCAATATAAGACTGGTTGTAGCCTCAGATGGGTGAACCCTTTTCGCATCAAAGCACTAAATGGTCAACTTGGCTAATACCTTAACAACTATAACTTGCTTCATGAAGTTAGCAACGAAGCCATTTTTCTTGATGTTGTCATTGATCATACTTTCTGGGAAAAAAAGTGTGACTTCGTACACAATTGATGTTTATTTAGAACCATTATTCGATGGTTTAGTGGAATTGTGGAAAGGAATTGAAGCAATTCAAATTTAGGGATAGTAATTCAATTCAATTCACTTTTTAAGAGCTTTATTGTTTACAATCCACAAGATCTTCCCCATATGGCACTTTGATCATTCATGTTCAAGGGATACCAAGGTGATTGTCCAACTTGGCATCTTTAAGGGTTTTGTGAGTAAGAATTGTAAGAAGCTATACAAGTGTATTTATTAGACACTGCATGCTTACCCCCAAATGGAGCATCCAGCATTGTCACGACAAAAGTCATATCAGCTAGAAGAAGAGAATCGTGAAGCACCAACGTGGCAATAACAAGTGATTACATTATTGAGAATGGAGAAAAAAAGAATGCAATTTATTGAAAATGGTGGCATTCGTGGTAGTAAAAATGATCCACTTACCATAGTGGTAAAAGAAAGTTTATAATATTCTATAAACTACACATTTTTTAAGCACATAACCATTAGGCATACTAATTTTATGTATTAATTTCCAAGAGAAACATAGCTTTTGCTATTATAGAAACTCTTTTTGGTGGCATATGACATGTCATCACGCCATTCTTAAAGAACTAAAGACTGGCTTTAAATCTTTGGGTTGAAAAACATGGTAATGGAAACAAGAAACCTATTGTTCCTTATGTGTGTGGACAAAGGATCAATGTGCACACCTAAAGTTGATGTCTCTGCATCGATTTCTACCGGATATGGGTGGCAATATTAGAAGCCAAACTTCTGAAAATATGAATAAGAAGCCTCAAGACCCATGATTATCATGTCATAATTGAGGATATTTTACCTGTCAGTAATGATATCAAGTTTGGAAAAGTAATTTAAATATTGAACATAAGGTTGGGCTGACCTAAAAAAGAAATGAGTTTGCATGTGCCAGATCCTTCAACCTTGATACCTATGAGTATATAGTTGTTTATGTCCTCTGCTTATTGAACGAGAATTTCCCCACCAACAATATTCAATATTTCCATACCCTTTCTACATACATCTAGAACATGAACTAGAGCATTATGGCCCAACAAGAATGAAGATGGATGCATCTCATGAGTTTAATACATGAAGTTTTAAAAAAGTTTGTTCGCAATAAGGCAAAACCAAGGTAGCATTAGAAGTGATATTGAATGCAAGAGGTTGCAGTTTTGCATGTGTATATGAAGGATTTTAGCAATGTCAACTTGCCAGTGGCTTAATACCACTAGAGAGTTGCAGAAGTATTAGAAGGAAATGCAAAAAGCTGCCTAAGCTATCAAATGAGGAAAGAATTGCCATACATGCCTGCTCTTCAAAACACATCATCATTCGACATAAGTGGCGTAGGTAAAATATTATTTACATCATAATTCTATTGGTCACTCATTTAATAATAAATTATTATCACTCTTACTTTTTCATATTCTATGCAAAATGCGAAGAAGAGATTCAAAAATGGATGCATCCATCTCAAAAGCGTACACTTCAAGATTTGAACCTTGGAGATCGTTCTTTTCAAAATTTGATGATTGGATTGTCGATGTAATTAATGATGCACGACAAGAAGGTTAAGATATGACGAAGGAGGAAAACTATTTTCACAACCTCCAAGTATATGGTCAGTGATGTATTTGGTACCTATTTAAGAGTGGAAGAAAGGGACACAGGAAAGGCAAATTAGGATTGTACTGTTAGTGCGAATTTCATCACAACATCGAAAAGAACTTGTATGCGATTCATACAAGAAATTATTCAAGTTGATTATGGTGAAACTAGTCCTATATTATTAAACAAATGACCAAGCCATCTACAATACAACATGATGAGTATGGATTTGTACGTGCAAATACACGCCAAATTTTGGCCGAAGACCATCGATTAAGTACTTCTATTCAAATTAACCGTGTGCATTTTTAATTGGTGATGACAAGCCCAGATGGTCGACAATATCCAAATAGAGCCCCGCTCAAAAGGAAATTCATGGAAGAAATGATATAATGGTTGATGGGCAATGTAATAGTTTACAAGAAACATTGGAGGAAGAACTCAAGGATATTAATAGAGTATTTGAAGATGAAGCATTGATTCCTATGAAGAGACCGAGTTAGAAAACATAATTCGTTATTGTGACAATATAATGTATGAGGACAATGAAGGAACCCGCGTATGTATACACAAGTGATCAGGATTGTGATCCTCGACACTTACGCAAATGATCACAGTGATGATGATTTATCACCTTGACTTTAAGGGCATAAATTCCTTTTCACTATGCAAATGGATTTTATTGTTTTGGCCATGGGATTAGCCGATGGTTGTATTGAAACTCGTGTGAAATTACTATTCATTTTTCACGCTGTGTGAATTTTGTTTCATTCCAAAGGACTCTATCGTAGCATGAAGTGATTCAATTACCTTAAAGAGGATTAGATCCATAAATGAAATTGTCTACATGAAGTTATGCCAACTGAAGGATTACTTTGCAACTTCATAGTTGTTTTTTTTCCTCAGAAAATCCAGATTCTTCTAATGTTATTTTAGTTGTTAAACTGGGGGATGCGTATCTTATCATGATATTTGATTTTCTGTACTGCAAACCTCGAAGCTAAATGTAAGCCCATGGAGTCTGCTTACTAAGGGCTCAAAGTCTTAACATGGTTCAGAGCTCTTCACCAAAGGTACTAGATCGACGCCAGTATACACATATGGATCATTAATGTTACACCACTGGACAACCAATCAGACCTCCAATTTATAAATATGCTGTTGTTTTTACGTTATGTGATAAATATAAATATTACAATGTAATTAAAAAATAGAATCCATAATTCTAGATAAGGTGCTAATACCGATTAAAGTGTTCCTTCTATCAATTTAAGGATAATTCATTCTCACTGATCATAATGCATGATCGTATAACAGATATTTTACAATTGTTATTTATCCATGCACCAATATTTTTTTCTTTTAATGTAATGTAGACACAATACTATGAAGAAGGGTTGAAACGTAAAATGATCTTAGCAAAGGATGGTATTAAGGATAGAACACGGAAATGTGTTCTTAAAGAATGCATCACAAAAAATGAAGAATATTTCTATCTCTTGGTTTGGTGAATACAAGTAGTTACTCTTCGTCACTTTTTATTTCTATGCATATTTAATGAATGTTGTATATAATATATTTGATGATGTGTCATTATTTGATAATATATATAGGGGAAATTGGACCCACAGACAATGAGAATAAACAAAAAGCAAGAAAAGACATATCCTCGCCAACTGTGAGACAAAACGCCATGGTAATTCAATGCATGGAGATGAAGCTTCTCACAATTCTAATGATCAACTTCCGACATATCACTGATGATCATGTCCAAGGTGTTCGCGAAAAATTGGCACATTTCCGATGAAGCAGAAAGCAAAGAAATTTATTTACAGCTAGACAGTGGATTTTGAAGGTTAATATCCTGATATATCTAGGTGTAACCAAAAGCCACAATTATTAGAAAAGGAGCAATCAATTCAAATTTTTTTGCTACGTAAGCACACCAATCACATCTTTTCCAAGTAAGGTGTTAGGAACCACTACACCTTTCGAAGCTACAAGTATGAGTGATTTACCATCATCAACTAGTTTTTGGAAGATGTACTTGCCTTTAGTGAAAAGACAAAGAATTAGTCAAAGCCTTTATAGGTCCATGGAAGGAAATAAATTTAAAATCTTAAGGGAAGGCTTACTTGATTGAGGTAAAAGATGGTGAGCCTAACGTATCAAACAAGGCCAAGGCGGGGCCACAGAAAGGTACAAGAATAAGGTCTCATTTGGATGTTAACAACCAACTTTTGCAGATCAAGATCCAATAAATGTTGACTGAAGTGATCCAACAAATGGAAAATGTGTTTGAGACTTATTAAAATATCAGTAAATATTATAAGCGCAGAATGAGAATTTTGATGAATAACCTCAGCATAAATGCGTAAAATTAATCTTGGATGGAAAGATAGGGAGAGTAAATTGACCTCCTGCCCAATGTAAGATTTGAAGGAAAGTATGCGGTCAAGAGTATTTGTCAAAGAGTATAAGAGCGAAGAAAGCAAGAGAGCAAAAAGAAGGTTTCGATATTTTTTTGGTCGGTGGGTTACAGCCACAACAAATATTTGTAAAAGATACGAATTTTTTGTGGTTAACACAAAGCATTGTGTTATGTGTTTTGAGTTTTCTTAACATCCAACTAGTTGTGCGTTGAAATTATTTGTAGGTTGAAGAACAAAAGAGAACCAACAGAGTGAAATGGCTCATTATGCAGGCAGACGAAAAATTCCAAATATAATTATATGTCAGAAAAATCCAACAGGAAAGTTCTTTTTCATCTATTGACGCGATATATAAATAGGAGCTTTATCCACCTGAAAAACCATAGTATGATTATAATCATGCAATGCAATGTATAACCTGTTTGGCAAAGACAATGTCAACCATAGCCTCCTCCATTGAACCTCTTGTTGCTGCATGGAAAAAGAAGGAATTTAACATTGATTTAGATGAGGTAAGAAAATTATGGAATTTCCGCAACCAGTTAAGCCACACGGAATTTGTAATATGTTAATGTTTTGGTTCCATTTCCTTCAAATATGAAGCATCTTTATTGGCAATTTTTGTCAATCTCCACAGGAAGAAAAATGTAAATTCTGGGTGGTGCAAGAATGCTAAATGACTCAAAAAAAGGGCCATGAACATGTGAAGGTATGTTTTTGTAGATATCTACAAGAGATATATGCTTCTTTTTAGTGTTATTAATATTTTTATGTTTTAATATTATATTTATCGTTTTCTCGCTATGTTAAAACTTATTTTGTTTCATCAGAATATTTGATTTGTGCCTAATGAAATCACGCATAGGATGTTAAAGGAAAAATGGTTACTCTAGAGTTCTTAAAATATGACAAAATTGATGCACCGAACATTCCCAACTCCACAACCCGCCTGTATTTTATATTAACTCAAAGGAGTGCATATTATTCATTAATTAAATAGCTATGTATGTTTTTGCAATTTAATTGTAATTATTATTTTCCTAATATCTATGTATAATTTTTCATTTTTTGATGTTAAGTTATTAACTCCTAGATGACCTGCCCAAGTAGGTGACAAAGTGAATATATTAGATCCATATGACAAATAAGTTATTGCTGGCATTGGACGACCTTACCAATTTCTATCATACATGGAGTGCCACTTGGTCCAAGACGCAAATGTAAATACACACATGTCACAAGTAATATCCCCCTTCCGTATGAAGACAAATAAGATGTGGATGTACCCGTTTGAAGGAGAAGGAGTTTCATTCAGTGGGCTTAAGCAAGTATTTGGAAAAGTCATCAATTCAGATGGTCGTCTTGTTGTTGTTCATATAACTTCTCAAATCCAAACCACTCTTCTTTGATAACTCCGGATACAGAACAATCTTAATATTTGGACTAAGTTTTGAACCCTCATTTGGATTTTATTGCAAGTAAAATGTCAACTAAATGATCACACGTATTGTATGGAAGGACTTGGTCACCTTGACGTCAACTATAAATTCTTCAAAGCTTGTTGATTGCATTATTTACAAGTTGATAGTTTGGATGATACAATGGAAAACATGGGAATATATGCCTTAAGCTCATTGCTTTTGGTTTGTTTTCGCATGTCGCATGTCAAGGAATCATACGTATTTTGCCTAAATAAAACATTCACACAGCGTAAATGGTGTTGCCATCAAGCATAGTTTCATTAGACAAAGTGTGTGGTCAGAGTCCATTATAAATGCAAATAATGTTAAAATGTGGTGAAAATTTTTTTACAAGACCAAATTATTCTTCTTTATTTTTCAAAGTTGAGTGCTCAAGTTATTCACTTCGCTTAGAAATTGTGTATCAACAAATCCAAACCTCAATAGAGGCAAAGTTCAAGGAATTCGTTGCTTCACAAAAAGAATCAATGTTGAAGATCTTGCCCATCTACTTCTTTCGTACACTGTAAATTTACATAGCAAAAAAAGGTTTGAATGTAGTTCATAGCAATCTATCGATGCGAAGCGCATGAAACCAGAGAAACTCATGTAATTCGTAAGAGCTTTCAGGTCATGAATGGATTCATAGCTATTTGAGTTAGCCAACAGAACCAGAAATAATGTTGCTACCCTTCCAATTAGCAATGAAAAAGAAGCAATGGAGTCTACACTAGATGAGTGATGGGTATCGGTTGTATTCACTATGCTACTTCGCACAATCAAAAAATCAAACAAGCTGTATGATCCGTTATCATTTACCACCACAAGAACTTTCTTGGTTCAATACGTAAAAATCACACGAAAAACATTCAAGGGTGATTGGTCTTTGTCCGGACATTCCGAAGGGGGTAAATGATGTAAGACAATTATTTTCATGCTCTTTACCCAAATGGCATGAAATCGACCCACATGAAGAACAAAGACACAACAGGCGCTTAACCGATGATCACAAGTTCATGTCTCATATGACCTCCCTAGACAAGCACAAAGGACAGCATTATAAGTCAAGCCTAGGAAAATGGGGATACAATCTCATCAGCTCGTTAGGTTCTTTCAAATTGTGTTAGTCGTAGGAGGTGGGGTATATCAATCATAAAGTTTTAGAAAATCAGATATAAAGGCGATTGACGGATCACGTTTTTTTACGATAGCATAGATCCTAAACCCAACTCCAATGTAATGGGAGACTGTATTTATTTCTAGTCCCTAGGATTAGCCAATGAGAACTACAAGATTAACAAACCTCGCTAATATTCGTTTTCAAATTAGAAACATTTAATGTGCACAAATTTTGAGATTTGGACATCTTTTGCAAATGACTAAGAGCTCACAGACCTCCATGAACCATTCCCCAAATTGTATCTATGAAGAAGAATATAAGAGAAAAAAATGCAGATCATCAAGGATTCGGCTGTGGTGGCTAGGCAACCTAACGTTACTACACATAAACCACAAAAGGATACCAACAATATTCCGTAAGAAGCCTGCTTATCAATATAATTATGTTTATAGATTGTTTTAGTTAGGAGATGTCCAAACTAACATTTTAAATCGACACTCAAACACGAAAAAATAAAATAAAAAAGCAGAAGGAACAAATAACTAGATGCCACAATGATACTACGTATTCCGGTAATAGCTCACATAAATATAATTATGTTTATGTATTGTTTAGTCATGAGATGTCTAAAACTAACATTTTAAACCGACACTAAACAAGAGATTAGAAGGAACAACAAATAGAACTTAAAATATGTAAATTAACAGAAATGTGAGATCTAGGACTTTACCTAGATGTTATATACACACAAGATTCATAGCTCGCAAGCAATTAAAGTTCAAACATACTGAGCCTTTTTAGGTTTGTGTTGGAAAGTTCTCTTTTAGACTCGTTCATTGGCATTAGAAGGCCAAATTTGATTCGTTCTATATGTGTACTTTTCACTTTTCTTAATGCTATGTCCGACTTGTCCGAGGCACTTCTCATGGTATTTTCCGAGGCTCGGAACTTATTCTGATGCCCATTTTGGCCTACCCGAGGGCACCATCTCGAGGCATGGGCTTCTATGATTATTTTTAGCCCCTTTGCCAAGGACCCCACGGCCACCGTAGCATCTATTCAAATTTCGCTCACGTATTTTTATCTCGATATTATTTTTGCTCTATTAATGAGGTAAGTTTTTGGCCTTCTTCCCGAGGTAGCTCTAAGATCAAATTTCCCCGACCATCGAAGAAAAACATATCCGTCGTTACACAAGGTGTGAACACTGTGAACTTGAAGTTAATTTTCACGTTGTCTGGGAGGGTTCTTCACAGTTTGTCGGGTTTCGCCAATTCTTTCCGAGGAAATTTTTACTACAATTTTGAACCCTAATCCAAGGGCATTTGGATAGTCATTGTTTTCCTCGATGCTTTTTTGCCATCTCGAAAAATTTTAATATGTTGCAAGAAGCACCTGTCAAAGTTTGTTCAAGGGTTTTTTAGTTCGAAAGATATTTGCTTTCAACCACTTCGCCTATTGAATAACAAAGAAAGTTAAACTTAAGCTTATTGAATCATCTTGCGATAACAATCTCGAGCTCGTGCTATATAAAATTTCAAAATGATCAAGACACGGTGACATTATCAAAGATTAAAAAAATCAAAGATATATCAACATGTAAGGAAAGGGCGTAAGGAGACATCTCCAAATCGTTGACAAAAATATCCAATGAAGAAGGAAATCTGAAGTATATCTAAACCTTTCTAAGGTCTGATCAAGGGTCTATTCAAAGGGCTGACAGAAGTCTATAAAGAAGCAAACTTGAGTGGACTAAAGATCTATGCAAGTAACTGAAAGGGAATTGACTGAGTCAAGGTTTCTTCATTTCCTATGGTATGATCTTTTCAGACAAAGGAAAGGGAAGACTTGAGATCTCTCAAAGGCATCTTCAGGCACAACACTTGGCAGTAAGTGGCACTCTTCATATCAAGAATCTTGAGGTATAAGACATGTTATGTTCAAATTGTTGAGGCAAGAATTTGTTAGGAGAAGTATACAAGGAACAGACTGTATATATAAGCAGGGACAGAACCAAAGTGTTTTTGACCATTCTATAGCAGAGCTAATGACCACTTGTTGCTAAAGCATTCCAGATGGTTTACCTCATAAAAATTTCTTGCTAATTATGTAGACGGTCTAGCTAATTATGCAAGTTGGATACTGTTATAATTTACTCATCTGCAATTAGTGAAATATTCTTTATTGTTTTGCTTCAGCACTGAAGGCAGAAAACTTCCATAAATTCGAAATCTGGAAAATTTTGTAGAGAAATTGCAAGTCCATTAATATTTTTTTCATTTCATCACCCCACACTATTTTTTGTTGTTTCTTTGGGCTTTTCCTAAATGTGTGTTTTAGTGTGGAAGTGCCACATTGTTTTTATACAACAAGATTCTAAAGACCTATCCTTTTAGGACTTGTTGCTTTGTTTGGTCATTTTATCCATTTCAAGCCATTGATTTGGGTTGTTAATGAATCCATATAAATTACCAAGGTAGGACATTTAACAATGTTTGTAGAGTGTTGTGGATTGCTTTTTAATGGTATACTCTTGTTTGGTCATGCATATCACTTTTCATAATCTTGTGGGACTCTTATTCCATGTTCATGTCATTTGGGAGATAATTGATGTAGAGTGCAGCAAGGCTTGCCTAGAAATTGCATAGGAATCTGAGCACGTGCTTTAAAGATGTTAATTTCCTTTGTCATCCATATTACTTCAGGCCTATGCCTTTCACCAGATTATGTTTCTGCCCGATTTTATACGTTAAAACTACCTGTTATGGTACATGGTTGTCATTTGTTGTCTACTGTTTCTCAATGTGTATCAAGTCCTAAGGAAGGACATTTAGTGATTTTTGTAGAATGTTGTGTAACACCTTCCAAAGGTTTGCTATTTTAGGGTTATGGCCTTTTTGTTTTAGTTATGCATATTACTTTTCATTTCTTTTGGACTCTTATTCAATGTTCTATTTATCTAGTAGATATTTACTGTAGACAACAACAATGCTTGCTTAGATGTTGTGAAGGACTCTTAGCATGTGCTTAAAGTATATTAATTAATGCCTTATTTGTATGGTCCATGGATATCATTTTATTGCTCTATATATGTGCTCTCCAATGACATTTCAATGGTATTGATTGCAGGGCAATTACCTAGAACACTGTGTAACCTGGTTTGGTCAAAATTCCCTTCTCTCAAGCTGCCAGTAACGACATATTCATGTGAAAAGAGTTTAGTTGAGGGTGGAAAAGGAGCTTTTTGAGATGAAATGCCTCGTTATAAACACCAATGCTGTAATCAAGGGTTGTATGCATCATTCTTGTGTATTTTGTCTACCATATTCTAGATAAGGTATGTTGTAGAATTTGTTGTAATAATATTGTGTATTACTAGTAAATGAATTGAAGGTTCAACTAGGATCAGATTTCCCTTACACATAAGAAGGCCATCAAGTATATTGAGATGATTAGCTTCGATACAATTCATCTGTATATTAATTGTGAGAAATATTACATAAAACAGGGAATTCTCCTGTCTTGAGGAGGACCAAGTTTCCTATATCCCTATGTCGATATATGCAACACCATAGGGATATGCTATCTTCCCTCTTAGACTAATGAGAAACCCATTGACTCCTGCCAGTTCAGGGTTTCGTTTCAAGGCACCATCAAAACAAAAAATGAAGGCTTTTTGAGTCTGACTCCACTCATGAAATAATTGTGGAGTTATATGAAGCTGCCAACATGATTGTGGACATACTTACCTGGGTCCCCGGGTCGGGAAGAAGAACAAGAATATTTAAAATTAAATTGATCTAGCAATTGAATTTCTTACTTGTCTAGATCTTAATCTGGAATGAATTTAATCCCTTTTGAATTAAGATGTTTATATAGTAGTGCTTTAGCTTTAATTGCCACCATCTCCATTTCACTCATCATCTATTTGGAAAATGGCACGATTTTTTGCCAGCCAGATTTCCAACATACTAATTTAGACAATGCAAACTAGACCCTTTCAAAAGAGCCTTGTAATGAAAGGACCTTATGTAATGACTATGACATGTCCAAATTAGTTGCTTCAGTGAATTTGACTACTTGAACCGACTCTCAAGGCCATTTACCACCACTAACCAAGCCGCCATAGTGAAATGGAAATCTAAAAACAGGCAATGAGAAGATTCCAAACTAAAGGCAAAGAGCACACTAGGAGGGACCATGGATCCCTCTCCTTCTCATATTTTCTGAGGTTAATATGTTGTCATAAGATAGGGTCCAATAGAAAATATTAATCTTTGGCAAGGCATCTGAATGCCATATTTTGCTCCAGATTTAGGCTTTGTGGGGAAGTGAACAACAAGAAAGTTGTTGGGCATAGCTCTGCTTAACTGGATACTCAGCTAAACCCCACCCGCTACAGTCTGATTCCTATAGGTTCTTAAGGGCACAACCATGCAATTTTTGTTCCATTGAGGCCACCAAATGGAACAAGTATGAAGGTGGAGCCCCAAAATCTGACCCTCTCAATAATCCTAAAGCTCTGTCCCATGAAGAAATGGAGGGAATTTTCTCCTTGCTGTCCAATCATATATTTAAAGGAGTGAGATCCCTGAGAGTTAAGCAGCTGGTGACCCATGATGTTATACTTCCAAATATTAATATTTTACCATTTCCTAAAATCCAGGTAAACTGATCCATTATTATTGGAATTTCAGATTTCATAAGTCAAACATTTCTTGATCATTCAATAAATTTAGCATATGCTAGGAAAGATGGAATTTCCTTGTATCTTTATAAGAAGAATTGGGTGATTACAAGAACCGAGTAATGGTGTGGTTGGTCTTCAAAAGTAAAAATCATTTTCTTTCAAGAGTCTGTTAGGTTCTTCAATTGACCAAGCAAGACATGGCCTCCAAATATCCACTCCTCGATAATATAGTCCTAAAGTTCCAAGTGAGGAATATCCAAGGTCTGTTGAAACTTGAAGAAATGCACTTCTTTCATTGCTCTGTTTCTTACAATATTTTTGTGTAGATAGAATCTGAGTCACTTGGTTCATGTTTGTCTTTGAATTTAACTTACATAATTCCATAATGTTAGACTTACATAATTCCATATTAGTACTTACTATGCTCTTAACAATGGTATCGGTAATCCATTAAAATAGATTCTAGCCATATGTATATTCATCTTCATAAACAATCAAACAAAAACCTGTGAGTGAAATTTATACTTATCAGGAAACTATTCATGCTTTCAACAACTTTTTGTTTTTGGTATTTGATTGGTTTCCACCTACAGAATTTTCACTAGTGTTGCTAATGTATGAATCACAGGTGCAAGCAGAATGTAAAGGTCTGCCACTTGCTCTGAAGGTGATCGGAAGCTATTTGTATGGTCAGCCTCATCCGGCCTAGGAGGGTGCCAAGAAAAAACTCTTAAAAGGGGAATCAATATCAGATTATCACAAAGAAGGGCTTAGATGCTTGGAGACCAGTATTGATGCCCTGGATGAGGAAGCACGAGAGTGCTTCTTAGACTTGGGGTCATTTCCAGAGGATAGAAAGATATCAGTGGATGCATTATTGGATATTTGGATTTATGTGTGAAAGATGGAGTGGCACAATGCTTTTGTCATCTTGTTAGAGCTTGCAAGCAGAAATCTGTTGAATTTAAGAAGCAATCAACTTAAGGTGGTCCATGACGTGGGAGAGATTTAAGGTCATGCAGATTTTGTGTGCAGCTTGTGTAATGGGTTTATGAGATCACCTTAAGTCATGGACCACCTTACTTAAATCAAGACTTTTTCAATTTATTGGTTATTTTATGGAAAACTTATTTGCGGTCTCAAGAACATTTCAATCTATTGGTTATTCTATTCTATGGAAAAGTCATTTAGATTTTTTTTTAAAGTAGTTTAGGCCTTTGATTTTGGTTTAGTTAGTATTTTGAAATAAATTTTGATTTACAATAGGTTAGAAAGGAAAGTTCAACATTGAGAAAGAAGATAAGATATTGAATATTTTTGTTTCAAGATAAAAGCACTCTAATTTTATTATAAATTGGTTTGTTTGGGTTATTTAAATCAATTATATTAATCAAAATGATGGCATAGCTTAATTATTCTTCGATCTTTGTTTTGCAGATATTTCAGAGATGAGATGGCATGTTGGTGGGGGAGAAATTAAGGAGATAAGATGGAATGTTGGAGGAGAGAAGATGAAGAATAAACTAATTTGATTAAGGTAAGTGAAATGATTATTCTACATAAAACAACTAATCTCAAAAAGTTAATCCATTTCTTGTCATTTTTTCACTAAATTAGTTAGTTAAAAGTAATATTTAAAATGTAGTTAATCTAAATTTTGATAAATTAATTAGATAACTCTAAAGGTATGTTTATCTTAGAAGTCCTGAATGATTCTAAATAATTATATCCATAACCTATTTTGTATACTGCATTTCATTTTGTTCATTCATTTACTTTTTTTTCCATAGAGATTTGATGGAGGTAGGCTATTAACGCTACTAGCTATTCTCACAATCATAAACCTCACACTTCACACTCTGGTTGTGGGAAGTTCCTCTTCCTGTAATAGCTAAATGAAACTTTCTTACACGGTTCTTTAAAACTCATTCACCTTTGCTTAATCACTCATTCATCAGTTTAATTAAACCATCTATTTATAGGCTCCTTTCAACATATCCATAGATTCATACAACTTCAGAAACCGGACTTTATCGAATAAATTTATTACAGGTTACAAAGAATATTTACCGAAACTTCCTGAAGAGCTACCGATCTCTGCTTACAATGCACTAATTGCTCCAACGCTTCTCTAGTTGTTGGGACTATGTAAGTCAATGCCAAAACCAATCTTCATCATTTCTCTGTAATCCCTCATCGATTTGGATCTGCAACATGACTCTTATTTCAACTAATACTCTGTTTCTGCAACATTACTCTTATTTCAACTAATACTCTGTTTCAATAACAAGAGTTTGACTCTGTTCCATCAATTAATCAAGCTCAACTCTCTTTGACAAATCAACAACCCATCCCATCATTCTTCACATCGAACCGGGCGAACTGGTTAACTAAAACCACATCCTGTGGATCCTTCTCTGGTGGTAATATCGGTATTCCTGTTCCAACAAGTCTCATACCACAATCTTCAACAATTAAAAATACAATATTAGAATGATTTACACTAAATCACAATTTGACCAAACGCGCCCAATCAACCTCGTACCAGATCTCTGTCTTTAATTAAGAAATCAAACGGGTTTCTAATTACCTTTAGAAATGATCTCACATACCAACGATTTCAAGGTTTGCTTGAATCTTGAAGACGATGATTCAAATATTTGCATCTACTAATTTCTGAAAAAACCAGTTACTTCAGTGATTCCGTCCTGATGAAGCACATCATCACTCCTAGCGATCTCAGTCAAAACTGGAGACGATAATCCAATCTTCGCATTCACCAATAACTTGATCGGCAGTCACTCTAACTCATCCAAAACACATTCATATTTCCAGCGATTTCTCCTCCATAATTTTACCACAGACTGTTCATAACTTATTTTCTAGGCACACACATTATCAGCATTCTCCTTTGGTCTTGAATCATTACTCAACGCAGAGCAATACGAACCTATGCTAATGTCTCACAGTGATTCGATCCATGTTCCAGGCACATTCAATTAAACATTCCACATATCGACTCTGCAGTTCGATGTATCAAAATGTTCCACTGTAGCCACGAAAGGAACCTCATTTAATAACCAGAACGATAAATCCATCTTCAATGCATTTATGCCCTAAATTCACATTCATCAATAGCTGATATGAAAACGCCATATTTTCAGAATTGAATCACTTGAATTTCGAGGCAGGCCTTTGACCACTCACTCTTCTATTTGGGTTTTCACACTCTCCATCAAAAATGGATTTCAATTTCAAAACCATTCAGAACATTCTAAAGGAAATTCTTGTACCTATTTTCTAAGGTAATAACAGTCGTTAATAAACCCATTACACAATCTGCACACAAAATCTCCATTACACAAGCTGCACACAAAATCTACATTAAGGTGGTCCATGACTTAAGGTGGTCCATGACACAAAATCTCTCTGAATTTAAGGCAGTCCATGACGCGGGAGCTTACTGCATGAGTATGGCATCAACTTACAACTTAAGAATGAGGCCAGCAGAATACTGGGTAAGTTGAGTTGTGAATGCATATTTTTGTTTCTAGATTGGAGTGAATGCTATATTTTTGAAGCTTGACAATGCTGATTTTGATGATTGAGAGAATGCTAGAAAAATTCAAGATGATGGATCAGTTAAAAAGATAAGACATGCTGAAACAATTGTAGGTGCTTGCTATAACTCATGACATTGTTGACCATCTTGTCTTATAGCGTACAAGAATAGTCAGGGTCTTCTTGTCAAGTTTGCTAGGCTGTTGGGTAGTTGGTGTTGAACTTAGGATCTTGAAAATTACAAAATTTTGGTTTGAAGTTAACAGATTTTGATATGAATATTTTTTAGAGTAAAATGTAACTGCAGATAAACTTTTCATTTCCCTCTTCTGGGCTATTGGTGTGTTCTCTGTATGGATTGCTTCATAGAGTGTTTTTGTATAGCAGTTTATTGAAGGTGTTTGTATGACATATTTTAAAGTTGTTAGAAGGTAGTTTTGGACCAGCTTTACTGTGCTGGCCTTGTTACAGCTATTTTGAGAATATATATAGACACTTTAAAGATGTATATTTGCACCATTGGTTGTTTCTTCAGGTAAGAGAGCTGGTATTATCTGGAAATCTTACACTCATTGTTGAGCCTGGGAGATCTCTTGTTGCAAACTCTGGTGTTCTTGTGAGTCGAGTTGTTGGAGTCAAGACAAATGGTAACAAGAACTTCATTGTAATTGATGACAGCATGGCAGAGCGATGATCATTTCCAAATGAATATAGAAGGGATAATTTGTCCTACTTTTGTAGTCTCCTTGTTGACAAGAAATATTACTGGTATTGAGATTCCCAGATACTAAATAGACCATTCTTTCTCATGACAGGCACACAGTCTGAAAGTTGTGATATGAATCATAAAATGATTTTGAGATTTTGAGATGTTTCTAACTGATATTCTTCTTGATACACAACACATTGAGGAAAGGACAGGGAACTTCCAACTCCAGAAATGGTGGTTAGTTACAGGACAATAATTATCACACCTAATATACTTGCATGATGAGAAGGAATTGATTTTCTAATATGATATTGAATTGTTTCTAGAATTATTTTGTGATGCTTCTTTGAAGGCATACACTAGTGGCTTAACTTTGAGTGGCCATCCTCTTTCAGTGGGCAGGAATGGTGGTCCATGACGCGGGAGCTTACTGCATGAGTATGGCATCAACTTACAACTTAAGAATGAGGCCAACAGAATATTGGGTAAGTTGAGTTGTGAATGCATATTTTTGTTTCTAGATTGGAGTGAATGCTATATTTTTAAAGCTTGACAATGTTGATTTTGATGATTGAGAGAATGCTAGACAAATTCAAGATGATGGATCAGTTAAAAAGATAAGACATGCTGAAACAATTGTAGGTGCTTGCTATAACTCATGACATTGTTGATCATATTGTCTTATAGTGTACAAGAACAGTCAGGGTCTTCTTGTCAAGTTTGCTAGGCTGTTGGGTAGTTGGTGCTGAACTTAGGATCTTGAAAATTACAAAATTTTGGTTTGACGTTAACAGATTTTGATATGAATATTTTTTAGAGTAAAATGTAACTGTAGATAAACTTTTCATTTCCCCTCTTCTGGGCTATTGGTGTGTTCTCTATATGGATTACTTCATAGAGTGTTTTTGTATAGCAGTTTATTGAAGGTGTTTGTATGACATCTTTTAAAGTTGTTAGAAGGAAGTTTTGGACCAGCTTTAAAACAGTCTTGTAGCAGCAATTGAAAGTAAAAAAAAAAAAACCTTTAAATACCCCTTTCTAGCACATTGAAAACCTTTTGATGATGGATTTAGAGCAGGTTTGAATATTTAGTTTCGACAGTTATTTGAATCATTTGAAGAGCTAGAGCAATCTCCTTGGAGCGACTATTGAAGGATCTTTGATACCATCATTACTATACCATTATTCTGGGACAATATATTAGTGTTCCTTTATGTTAGTGTAACTTTCTTTTAAATTTTAACTTCCTATTACATTCTTTGAAAGATATATATGAACTAAAATTTCCATATATTTCACTTAATTATTGTTTTCCCCACTCCCCGGCGTTACTTTGCACCTCTTGGTGCAAATGCTAGTTACATAGTCATTACAAGGAAGACCTATCTAGTTACACTCTTCAACATTATAACTATATATAATTTTGATGTTTCTAGGTTGGAGATTGTACTATTTTCATTGGAGGATGCTACTATTGATGCGCACAAGGCTTTTGAGTTACTTGGTAGGATTCTCGCAAAATTGGTTGTTGAAGGGATATTCTTTATTAAAGATATAACAAGGGAAATCAAGGATGGAGGTACATGGCGAGGAAGCTTATTAGAAATGAGGGGATTTTGAGGTATTTCTCAAGAAGAAAATTTCAAGGTAGTCTGCTCACAATTTTAATGCCTGATCAATTTTGTGGTTTATTTGGATCTCTCATGTTGACTAGTGAACGGTTGGTTAGTTTTTAGCTCGTGCTCACATTCGTTGGTTCCTGAGCACTTTATAACAAAAATAGGCAAAGTCAAACAACACAAATGGTCCACTAGCTCTTTTTTCATTTGCTAATATTATAATGAAGTTTTATTAGAGGCATTGTTTGTTTGTTTATTTTGATTAGAAAAGGGTTTGCTCTTAGTTTTATGTGATTTTCAATTTATCGTATGTAGCATGTTGAGAAATGGGAAATAATAACGTGACATTTATTTTGCAGAAATTGATGTTAAAGGAAAATTGCTTTGACATTGTTGATGTTAAGGTATATGTTGTATAAACTATTTGTAGTCTAATTTATATTATATTCTAGTGTTCATTGTTTTTCATTTCTTACAGTGCATTATATTTTCTTTTGTTTTCAGAAAATGAAATCAGTATTGATGGTAAGAAGCATGAATTGAAAAAAGAGAAGAGCAAAAACATTGGAGCGAAAAATGCAAAAAGAGAGGAGAACTGGTTTGGTGATACCCTTAGAACCAATATCTCGCATAAGACACATATATAAAGACTGATGATCAAGTCTTCAGAGTTGGTGAATTCACTTGTAATGCCTTGACAACACAACGATAATGTTTTGAAGTGATGAAACATCATTTCATGTGTAAATTGTAGTCCAACTAATATAAAGTTGGAAACTCATATTGTAATATTTTAACATTTCATATAATATAATTTATGTGGTTGAAATTATTTACAGTTGCACTTGATGTTGTTTAGTATTGTAATTAAAATATGCAACTTTGTGTTTTTAGAATGATTATTAATGAAATGCATATAAACTACTAAATTAGTCGTTTATGTAATGGATAAATGACTATTGCAAATGATAAATTTGTGACTACAAATGATGACTAAATTTTTCATATATACGACTATTAGTAACTAATTTACAGTATCTTATAACACGACTAAAATTTAGTCACATTTCTTCGGTCATTAATTGGTTTCAAACAATGACTAAAATTTGCATATATATGACTGTTAGTAGCTAATTTACAGTATCTTATAACACGACCAACATGTTGGTCATAGTTCTTTGGTCATTAATTGGATTTCTTGGGTGATCATATAGTAATATATTTTGTTGTGTATTTGGTCATTAATTGTGACATTTAATGACCAAATCAATGACTAAATGAATGACTAAATTAGTGACCAAATGAATGACTAAATCAATGACAAAATGAAAGACCAAATGAATGACTAAATGAATGACTAAATCAGTGAGGAAATGAAAGACCAAATGAATGACTAAATTAGTGACCAAATCAATGACTAAATCAATGACCAAATCAATGACCAAATATACAACTAGATGACAAAATTGAGATAACCAATTAATGACTAAGCTAAAAACGACCAAAAGTTGGTCGCGTTATAAGATACTGTAAATTAGCTACTATTGGTCACCGATCGAAAAATAGTCGTTTATATGCGAATCTTAGTCATTTTTTTAGTAACAAATTAGCCATTTTGTACTAGTGGTTTATGATATTTATCCCTTGGGTTCGCTGATTCCTCTGCTTTATAACATTAAACCCTTGGGTCTATTAGTTATTTTGGTTTATAATGTTAATAATCTCGTTGGTTTATTAATATCTTATGTTTAAAATACCGATTCTTATGGATTATTAATTTATTAGGTTTTTTAGTTTAAAATATCAATTCTTACGGTTCATTAATCTCTTGTGTTTTTAATATTGATCCCTTATGTTTATAATATTTATCCCTTGGGTTCACCAATTCCTATGGTTTATAATATTTAAACCTTTGGTTAATATTAATAATATTATAATATTACTAATAATCATTTTAAATAAATATTCAAATATTTATTAATAATGATTATTAGTAATATTATAATATTATTAATATATATTATTAATAAATATTCAAATATTTATTAATAATGTTTATTATTAATATTATAATATTATTAATATATATTATTAATAATATTTTAATATTTATTTAGTAATATTAATAATATTATAATATTACCAATAATCATTATAAATAAATATTAAAATATTTATAAATAATGATTATTAGTAATATTATAATATTATTAATGTATATTATTAATAATATAACCAACTATGATATAATATATATTATTAATATATTATTAGTTCTTTTGGTTTATTAATAATATAACCATCTATGATATTAATATATAAATAAATATTAAATTATTATTTATTATTAATATTATTTTTATATTAATATATGTTATATATATTTCAAGTTTATTTATAGTATGTATATAGTTAATACTTTTAATATATTAATAAATATTTTTAATAAATATTATTAATACTTATTATAATATTATTAATATATATATAATGTTTTTGTGATTTTAATCATAAATAATATATTTAATATATTGATATTCTTATTAATATATAATATATATATTTCAAGTTAATATAATAAAATTATTATATATAATATTTATTTATTGATATATAAATTAATGTGATGGGTAGTGGATATAGGCCTATCGGCGTATATCAACCACATTGGTAATGTGGTTGTAAATCTATTTTATATACGTCTATTGGTGTATATCAACCACATTAGTTTTTACTAATGTGGTTGTGCTAGTTAATTGTTAAACATGTTTTAACCACGTTAAACTGTCATTAGTGCTAAGAACATGCTTATCACTAAACTGCACTTACCCACCTACCTAATCTGGATTAGCGTTAATTAACCATAGTTTATGCTAGCGGATTTTTAGAGGAGAGCACTATTTATGGCTGAATTTCCAATTTTGGAAATTTAATTGGAAGTTCCTCCAATTTTAGTGGAGAAATTGGGGCAAAAGCAGTTTTGGTCATAACTCATCCAATTTTCACCCAAACAAAGCTCAGAAAGAGGAATTCTAGGCTAATTGGCATGTCAGGAACTCAACGAAGTAGGTTGTAGAGGCAAAAAAGGTCATCTACATTTGTTTTAGTGCATTTGAAGATTTTTGAAGGCTAGGGCCACCAGGTGTTGGGGTCATTTCTAGAGCATCCAGTGTCCAAATTCAGCAAACAAATAGTCATTTTTGGGAGATTATGATGTTTCAAACTCATTGGAACATGTTCCAAGAGGTTTTGAAGCTTGTAACAGAATTTGAGCACACTTGAAGCTAATACAAAGACCCACACTATGAAGTTGGACCAAGGAGATGTAGACCAGGAGGGGTGAACTCCTTTATCAGAATTGTGTGTGTTAAGTTCTGTTATGTGTGTTTGATATGTTTAATATTTCTTCTGTTCTTTCATTTAAAATTATGCTTTCTAATCTTATGACAAACTCATAATTTCACTAAGTACATTGTTTGACAATCACATGTTCATAAACAAACCTATGTAGGATAAGTAAAACAAAGCAAAGAAAACTTTATATCTGATATGAAACTAGCACAACAATAACTAACATTCATTTTCAGATCAAGTTGGTATTAGAGCACAAGGTTTCTTGCTTTTTTTACATGAAGGATTTTTAAAAGTGCAAATTTATTGATGCTTACAAGGTTGAGATTGCAAAGAGGAGAAGGGAAACTACTGATAGATAGTCCAGAAGTTAGGAAAATAAGGAAGAAGGTTGAGAAGGCATCATCCTCACCTAAAGGAACACTCAAGGCAACACTTGAAGCAACTCAAATTCCATCTCCAGTAGTTGAGATAGAAAAGGAATTAATTGTACAAGAGGCTGAGGTGATTGAAGAGATACAAGTTGCAGAGATTGAGCTTGAATCTACAGCCAGAATGTCAGGTCATGAAGGAACTCATGAACATTTTGAAGAAGAGGATGTCAAGAGGGAATTCAAAGAAATGCAAAGGATGGTGAAAGTTATGTATAAATATTTTATGGCAAATGAAACTAGAGAAGGTTCAAAACACCCTCATAGAGAAGAATATTCAAATAGTAAAAAGGAGGAAGAGAGGAGCTCAAAAGGAAGTGGAGGAAAAACACCTCCCTCTCCACTGCCATCATCATCATCATCCTCATCCACATCTTCATCTTCCACATCCACTACAAAAACTCATACCCATACTCATTCCAAGATCCCAAAAGGTAAGACTTTGTTCCTCAAGTTGGACATCAAATTTGAACTTCCTACATACAATGGAGAAGTTAATTATGAAAGACTAGATAACTGGATTCGTCAATTGGAAGTTTATTGTAGAATTCAGAATCTACAAGAAGACGATATCAAAATCCAGTTGGCTTCATTACGGCTAGAAGGAGCAGCACTAGTTTGGTGGGAGGCAAATGCACAAGAGGAAATGTGAATCCATGGTAAGATTTACATTTCTTGGGTCGAATTCATTTCTTCCATTAAAAGACAATTTTATCCATTAGCCTATATGCAGAAAGAAATAATGAGTTGGAAAAACTTTAGACAACTCAAAGGTCAAAGTGTGCAAGAGTATACACAAGAGTTTAGGAAAAGGGCTTTATTAATTCAAGTAGACTTAAATTCACAAGATACACTCTTGAAATATATAGGAGGTATACATTCCTACTTAAAACACACTATCCTTATATTTAACCCAAATAACTTAGATGAAGTATGTGTGTAAGCCACGCATCTTGAAGCAAGGGGTGAATTTTTTTCTAAAGAGGGTAGTAAGAAGAATCCATTCAAGGGTAAGGGAAAATAGAAAGGAGGAAAATGGAAGGGAAAGAATAATGCAAGTGTTAAGAAATATAGGGATAAAATTACATGCAAACATTGTTCCAAAGAGGGGCATGATGAAGCACACTGTTGGAAACTACATCCCAAATTAAGACCAAAGAAACCAAATAACAAAGGGAAACAAAAGACGACTGCCACCACACAAAAAGATCTTGGATCCAATTCAGGAGATGAAACCAAGATAGTTTCCATGGTTAACAAAGGAAAGGAAGCTATAGAAAGTTCTAGTACCTCAAACAGTCAAAAAAACACTCCAAATGAAGATACAAGGATAGAATTATTCCATGTTAGAGTAATTTCTAATCATACAAATATTGATGCATTGTTTGGTACAGGGTCACAATCAAACTTGATTTGAGAAGACTTCGTTAAAAAACTAAACCTTGAAACTGTACCTCATCATAAGCCATACCATTTGGGTTGGATAATTAACATTGCAAATTTACAGGTGACAAGGAAATGTATTTTCAGATTTGTTATTACTACAAAATTTGTCGATGAAGTTGAGTTAGATGTGGTTCCACTTGACATTTCAAGGATTATCTTGGGTAGTCCATATTTGTATGACATGAAAGCGGTCTTTTATCGTCATGAGAAAAAATATAATTTGATCAAAGATGGAGTGGAGTATATTGTGAGATCTCATTGCAAGAAACTGAATATCTCTTTAGTTAATGTAGGGCAAATGAAGAGGCTAGTAAATGCAAGTAAAAATTTTGTGTTTCTCATGATCAAGAAAAAGGAAGATGTTGACTATGAATGTTTTGATGGATGTGATGAAAAATTAAAATCTGATTTGTTTGATGTGGTAAGTTAGCATGGTGAGATGTTTCAAGAACCAAAGGGGTTACCACCCAAGAGGAGAATTCAACATGAGATTCAGTTGCAGCAGGATGTTTCACTTCCAAATATTGGTATGTATTGCATGTGAATTATGGAAAGTTTTGAAATCAAGAAGCAAATCCAGGAGTTGCTGAATAAAGGTATCATATGCCCATCTACTTCACCATGTTATTCTCCAATAGTTTTGGTTCCAAAGAAGGACGAGACTTTGCACATATGTATTGATTTCCGTGCACTGAACAAAATCATGGTAAGGAATCGCTATCCACTCCCACGCATTGATGATTTGCTTGATAAGTTAAAGCATGCAAATTATTTCACTAAGTTAGATTTGAGAAGTGGTTATCATCAAGGTAGGATAGCTAAAGAAGACATTTGGAAAACTGCTTTCAAAACTAGACAAGGATTGTATGAGTGGTTAGTTATGCCATTTGGCTTAACAAATACACCAGCTACTTTTATGAGAGTAATGAATGATGTACTTAAAAAATTTCTAGATGGCCTTGTCATTGTTTACTTAGATGACACACTCATATACAAAAAATCAAGAGAAGAACATGTCATGCATGTGAACAAGGTACTTGATGTTTTGAGAAAAGATCAATTTTTTCTTAAGATGTCAAAGTGTGAATTTGGTAAGACTTCATTGGTATATTTGGGACACATTGTTGGAGGAGGCGAGTTGAAGATTGATCCTTCAAAATTTGAGGTCATTTTGAATTGGCCCAAGCCCAATACAGTTACCGAGGTAAGAATCTTTTTAGGGGCAGCACAATATTGGAGGAAATTCATTGCTAATTTTTCTTCCATTGCAGCTCCATTACATGCATTGACAAGAATAAAGAAAGTCTTCCATTGGGGAGATTTGCAGCAGAAAGAATTTGATTATTTAAAGAAAAATATAATTTCAATACCAGTTCTAGCAATTCCAAAACTTAAACAACCATTTGAGATCCAAACATATGCAATTGATTATGCTATGGGAGCAGTGCACATGCAACATGGTAAGCCTATCTCATTTCATTCTAAAACTTTTAATGGAGCTATGATTAAATATCCCACCTATGATAAAGAGTTATATGCATTGGTACAAAGTGTAAATAAATGGAAGCATTACTTGATGGGGAAAGAGACCATTATCCATACCGACCATCAGCCATTGCAGTACTTGCAATCACAGTCAAAGTTTTAGCAATCAAGACATTTAAAGTGGATGGGTTTTCTACAACAATTTCACTTGGTTATCGGGTACAAAAAATGAATCTACAATAAGGTAGCTGATATGCTCTCTAGGCCTATTGTAAATTCAGCTATTATTCTCAAGCACAATTCTATTATGCATGAAAGTTACATTGAACAATATGTGAATGATAGTGATTTTCAAGATGTGTATGAGAACTTGAGTAAGGGAAACCAAAGTGAAGAGTTAGATTATCACGTGCATAACATTTTTTTGTATCACTTGGGTAGGTTATGTATTCCACAGGGAGAAAGAAACAATATAATAAGGGAGGTTCACAGATCATTGATTGCAAGACATTTCGGTGTAGGCAAGACAATAGCACATCTCCAAAGGTATTGTTATTGGCCACGCATGAATGAACGTGTTTCTCATTTTATTAGAGGATGTTATTTATGTGCAAAAAGTAAGCCTAGCAATAGGAAGCTTGGTTTGTACACACCACTTCCAATTCCTTCTCATCCTTGGGAGAGCATCTCACTGGATTTTGTAGGAGGCCTTCCTATGTCAAGGAAAGGTCATGATTATTTGTATGTTGTGGTAGATAGGTTCAACAAAATGTGTATTTTGATGGCATGTGAGAAAAATATTATAGCTGAACAAACTGATAATATTTTCTTTCAAAATGTATGAATCCATTTTGGTCTTCCTACTTCTATTGTAAGTGATCGAGATTCTCGATTTGTTGGGAATTTTTGGTCAAATTATGGGACATGATGGACACAAAGTTGAAGAAAAGTACAACATTGCATCCACAAATAGATGGTCAAATAGAGGTGGTAAATAGAACTGTTATTCATCTTCTAAGAGGCTATTGTAGCAAGCATCCCAAGTTGTGGGACAAACAGTTACACTACATACAACATGCATACAATCGGGAAAAACATTCTTCCATAAATACATCGCCATTTGAGGCATGTTTTTGTTACTTGCCAAGATTTCCATTGGAATTTATATTTGAGAAAGATGTTTCTATAGACGAACATATGACATAGATAAGGAAAGAAATTTCATTGAGAAAATTCAATCGATACATTACACAGTGCAAGAGCAACTTGAAAAGAGTCAAGGCAACTCCAAGGCAAGGCATGAAAAACATCGGGTTGATCACAAATTCCAAGTTGGTGATGAAGTTTGGTTGTACATAAGCAAAGAAAGATTGCAAGGGAAAGGTAAAAACCTCAAACCAATCCATTATGGACCATTTAAAATTTTGGAAAATATTGGTACAAATGCATTCAAGCTAGATTTGCCTCCTTATATGCAAATTTATTTTGTCGTTAATGTTGATAATTTGAGATTGTTTGAGCCTCCTTTGATTGATGCTCAAGGAGTGCATGTTCAGTTACCATCAATAGATGATTTATCGCCAGAATATCTTGATGAACTTCAACAAGATCTCATACTTGACAGAAGAATCATAACTTGAAGAAGAGGGAATGTTGAATACCTTAGAGTTGGACTCAAAGGCCAGAATCCTTCAAAGGAAAAATGGTTGGAGATTGGAAAAGTGAGGGAGTTGTACGCTCACTTGCTGAACAATTGATAGTATATTTTGGGGTCCAAAAGGCTTCTAGTGGGGAATAATGATATAAGGCTCAAGTTTTAGCTAAAAATTGAAAGTGCTCAAAATTGCTTTGAACCTAAACGACCGGATAGAGTTCGTCGCCATAATTTCGGTGTAACTTGTTTCATCAAAATCCGAGTTTGTATGAATGAGTTATCGTCTATTGTTCATTTTCCAAAATAGGCAAAAAAAGAGCAGAAAATGTATAGTGATGATGTGGTAGGTACAGTTAGCATTGCAGGGAATATTCTCCAGATTGAAGCCAGTGGCACTATGACAAGTGTCTTCTTCAGATTTCTCAGATGGGTTTGTGAAGAGAGAAATTGTCCAATGACCTCCAATATTCTTCCTAAGTTAAAATTTGAATTTTTTTAAAGGTTGGAGTACAACCCAACCAAAGGGTGCCACGTGTCGTCTCTGGTGGGCCCACTCCAACCTTTCGAATCATTTTGTCATATTAAGGTTTGGAAATTAGACTTACAAGGTGGAATTATATATATATATATATATAAGTTTTATAACCCACCTCTCGATGAATTGACTAATGTTGGAGGAGCTCTTAACAAACTTGGCGAAGGTTCAAAGTTGGAGGAAAGCTCCAAGTCTAGCAGAGGATCTCATTATAAATCCGTGTAGAAATTATATGGCAGAGTGGGGGTCGAACCCATGACCTTTCGCCCGCCAGCCTAACTCCTTACTAGCTCTCCTACATGGTGGTTCTTAACCACTAAGGACTCCGCTATATCTTATGGTTTGCAAGTCCGATAGATGGGGGGTTGGAGGGGGCCAGTTCCGTAGGCCAACCCCCTCCACATATGGCGAGAAGTCGAAAACCAAGCGCATAACCCAATGAACCGACGAAATATTAATCACGATTAATTAACCGTTAAATGTGGTTTAAGCACGTTAAACTATCATTAGTGCTAAGAACGCGCTTATCACTAAACTGCGCTTATCCGCCCACCTAATCCAAATTAGCACTAATTAACCATAGTTTATGCTAGTAGAGTTTTAGAGAAGCGCACCATTTATGGCAGAATTTCCAATTCATTGGCAGAGCATCCATAGTCCAAATTCAACAAAAAATAGACATTTTTGGGAGATTATGATGTTTTAAACTCATTGGAATAGGTTCCAAGAGGTTCTGAAGATTTTAACAGCAATTTGAGCACACTTGAAGCTAATACAAAGGCCCACACTATGAAGTCGGACCAAGGAGATGTAGCCCAGGAGGGGTGAACTCCTTTATCAAAATTTTGTGTGTTAAGCTCTGTTATGTGTGTTTGTTGTGTTTAACATTGCTTCTATTCTGTCATTTAAAATTATTCTTTCTAAGCTTATGAAAAAATTATAATTTCACTAATTACATTGTTTGAAAATCACATGCTCATAAACAAAACTATGAAGGATAAGTAAAACAAAGCAAGGAAAATTTTATATCTGATATGAAACTAGCACAACAATAACTAGCATTCATTTTCAGATCAAGTATGTAGATGAGTTTGAGTAACAGTGGTTGTGGAAGAGGAAGAAGATGAAGCTAAGGATGGATGTGAAGATGATGGTGGAGAAGAGGGTGATTTGCCACCATTTAATTTTGAAGGCTTGCCATCATCTCCTCCTTTTCCTCCAGAAGAACCCTCTCCTTTTGAAGGCTTGGGACTTTCACCCTGCAATCTTTAATTTCTCTCTTCATAGAGAACCTTCACCATTTCAGTTATGTCAAAGAAATATTTTCTGAAAGCCTTCTCTTCATTTGACATATTATCATCTCCTCCTTCATGTGACATGCTTGCTGAAGCTTCAACTGCAATTTGAGGGAGAATTTGTGGTGGATATTGTGGCAAACTTGCTCTCCTTGTCCTTGACCTAACTTGAGGACTTGCAACTACAAATTTTCCTTATCCTCTCTTGAGCTTCAACTTTGTAAGAATCACAAACACTTGCAAACAATTAAATCCTTACAACAACAAAGAAAACCTAAGCTCTGATACAAAACTTGATATGTAAGAGATCTTAATGAAAATGTGCTTGGGGGTTTGTAAATTGCAAGTGATTAAAAATTGATTTTTAAGAGCTTTATGTTAAATTTTTAAACACTTCAAGCATGAATTTAAAAATCCGAAATAGGAGAAACAAAAAACAAATGCACCATAAAAATAACCACAATACAAAAAGTGATGAAGGAGTTCACCCCTTCTGGGCTACATTTCCTTGGCCCAGCTTCAAATGGCTTGGCCCTATATCATTATGCTCAAAAAGGTGATTACATACATTTATAGTGCTCAAATGGCTTCAAAACATGTTCTATCGCCTCTAGGACTGTCAAAAATTCATGTCTAGCCTCTTTCTTCTCCAAAATTGGTCAGAAAATGAAGAATTTATGAGCCTCCCTAGATTTGTTTCTAATCGCACCACAAATCCCCCAAAATTTGGAGTTGTCCTACAAATTCACCCTATAATCCGCTAACCGAGCGCCATTTTGGAGAAAATTCACGAAAAATTGTCGGATAGTTAATTTGCATAATGTCGCCTTAAACTCAAATTTAAAATCGTAATGTTATGTTTTAATTAAATTTATTTTTAATTAAAAAATTTCAGCAGGATTTGTCACGTTGCACCCCCGGTCCTGAACCATGGTCATGTGCAATGTTGTTTGGGGGGGCCAAGGCTAAGCCCTAGCCCCTTACCCCCATACTCCGCTGACTTAACCTTTAAATAGAGATTTGTAGCCATGGTTTAATAAGTGATAATGATGGTCTGACGGTGAAAGAGTTGCGTTGTTTGATGCTAGGTCCAACGGTCAATTCTGTAGAGGTGTACTTTGGAACTTAACAAAGTTTTGGTGGTCTCGTGAATCCACGTGGCAACCTCTAGTTGGGCCACGTGGCATCATATGGTTGTACACCAAAAAAACAACCAAAATACGCCAACCAACACCACCTGATTGGCCGAACGAACCTAGTCAATCTTGCCAAGACAACCATGCCTAGTCAGTTGTACGGATTACTTACTGGGAAAACTGCACAATTTTTTTCAAAATTTTGCCTGTTTGGGAAAATGAACAGAACTCGTTTCCAGGAGCATACCGTGTTGGTTTTCAGCGAAATGAGTTGCATCAGATTTAGAACAACGATATCTACACAGTTGTTCTTTTTCCACACCATTTTGACAACTTTCATTTTTTAGCATAATTTTGAGCACCTGATTAGGGAGGCGTTCTCGTTGTCCCACCCATTGATATAAGTGGCAAACATGGAAACACCTCCCCCCTCACTTAAATTTAAACAAATCACCTCAGCCTTGAATAAACTAATCCATAACTATAATTCCTTCCTGCTCAGTATGAACATGAAATTTCATTCAGTGCTTCATTCCTTTCATCACACTCAACATCCAAAAAATTGTTACTCTTCTCGTCCTAGTAAGTCGCTTTTCACATGCGATGAGAAGTTCATGAAGGATTTTTTTCCTTTGTGGTGGTAAGGAATTATTTTCATGGATGGAACCACATTCAATCTCACACATTGGAGGGCTCCTTGTTGGTTTATAAGCTCCATCCAATGGATTTGAGCTCATACTATAATTTTGGACCTCACATGACAATTCTAGCTTCAAGTATATATTCATTATGAACTTTAGTTATTTGTTATTGATTATTTTGGTCATTATCCTTTCCTATCCATCTAGAATTATTTTCAGGAAACCACAATTGTTTCCCTCTAAAGTTGTTGGTTCTCCCCTTCCTTTTATGTTTGTCCTCCTATAATGCTTCTAGATCTCTTGGTCCCTTCCTTGGGTATCAAATTTGATTTGCCTAGTTTTCCTTATTTAGTCTTGTTCTTCTCAGTATCTTTGTTTTAGCATCTCTTTGTTACCCTCCCTCACGTTTTCTCTCCTCTCAAATCTTTAGCCTCCTCGCCACTCGCCAAGCATAAGTCCTCCATAGTATCTATTGTGTTTATACTTGCTCCCCTTTTTAACTCTCTTCTCTCCACCAGTTGTTCCAAACAATTCCCTATGAATGGGATCATGTCAGGAGGGGTGCCATCTATTACAGGGAAATGGGAAATTTTAGAGCCAAGTATAGAGTGGAAAATTTGACCGCCAGTTTCAGGCCCATACTCCTCTCGAGATTTAGGAAGTGATTACAACTATAGAACGAGAGATAGTGGATAAGCGCCAATGCTAAAAATAATTTGAAGTGATTGTATAAATTGTGGATTAGGTTATAGACACATGTCACTCACATGGTTGTTTCAATTATTATATGCATATTGTGGACCTTTATTAACATCTCAAACCTTGATGGGTAGGGTGCTAATAGATCATAATGAGGCCCGAGAGGAAATTCTCGTCTAATTGGATGAGCTCTAAGTTGTCTTGCAATCCATGGAATAAAAAATAAACAAATTCAAGGCTCACCTAGTATTATATTGATCTATAAAATTCCATGGATATTCCACTGGACAGTTCATCACAATAGATATGACAATATCATATTAAAAATATGAAATTCTACACTATTACAATTTTATTTAATTTCTAGATATGTATATTTTACTGTAATTAATGCATGCATGTGAATGTAAATTATGTATAAAAGTAGAGAACGAAAAAATAATCTCACGCACACACACACATAAGGCACAAAATATTCTAGGGGAAACCCTTTCGGGAGAAAACCCAGTTGGAAGGTGAGGTTGCATCACTCTCTTTCTTTGTCTAGAAAATAAGGCTGCAAATACAAAAAAGTAAAGTATGTGGCCCGTGGACTGATACAGTGCAAAAATCCTCTCTTTGTTCTATACCTCCTATCTCTCCTAGCTATCTTTGCTCAACTATGGAACAAAATTCTCTCGAAAGAATGGAATGCTTCTTCCTCCTAGTCACTTGGTTATAACACAACCCGATATCCTAGTAGTGGTTAAATTTGACTACGTTAACTCTTAACTAGAGTTACAAAATAGAATATTATAGAGTATTTTACATCACTAACCCATGGATATCCCCTTTTCCAAGAATAATGGGGGTCGACACGATATCCTCCCGAGCTATAGGTGTGTGAAATCAGGAAGGTCAACTTTTGAGTGGCATAACTTGTGCATTTAGAATTTGATTGACGTGCTTCTTGCACCATTGGAAATATATATGTGTGTAGAATAGCATAAAATAGTGGCAATTTTTTACCCCTAGAAAACATCATTTGATGCCTCAAAATGCTCTCGGAAGGTTTTAGACCCTGTTTCGCCAAACTGGGTCCCGCAGGTAAAAATGGTCTTGTGAGTCGACTAATCCACTTTTTCCACTTTGAATGCATCAAGATGGATGAAAAACAATATAATTATCCAATCTAGATCATATATCCTGCACCAAACTACTCACGAGATGGCACCAAGGGCCATATCCTAGTTGAGGCCTCAGACTCCAACAAATTCTAATGGACTCTTGGTTAGCTAGTTTCTTCTGTCACAATTTTTTTTTTTTTAGTTAGAGTATCGAAATTGGGGCCTTGTGGTCATACCTTTGCAAATGGTCTTTTTCTATTTTGGTACAAAATTAGTAGACTCTTTATTTGATTTTTTTGGAAACTGCAATTATGTGTTTAGTCTAGTTTCCCTAGAGGTACTCCAACAAAGAACTATGAAAATTTGATGTAAATATTTCTTATTGGAATAGAAAATTAACTTCAGAAAAAATAAATTATTATAATTATTGGTACTTGATTTGCAGATTTTAGTCATGTTCCCTCTACCCTCATCATAGTAACACCTAAGGCAAGACTAGGCAATTACATATGCTGTATGATTTCGTTGAATTATGTATCTAGGTTCGGTCTTCATAAATATGAAATGTACTCTTGATTCTTGTTTAATGTAAAAAGAGCTAAAAAATTATTATTATTATTATTTGTAACATGGGTTTCATGCTCAAGGTCAATTTATTTGTAGATAAAGCACCCATTAAGTTCTTCTATGGTTTTTTATACAGTCAAGAATTCAATTGAGTCATTGTCATATATGGAAGACCCAATTGGTCACTTTATATCATGTAAAAGAAATTTATTTAGAGTCAAAAGAGTCAAATTTCCTCCTCTAAGACTAATTTGACTTGCATAAGATAAGTCGACCTAAGCAGAGACAAGTTGACCTCATGGAAGGGTTTTTTCAACCTCCATAAGAAGCCTATATATAAATAAGAACTCAACATCATCAAGGATAATCCAACAAGTTAGATCAAGGATAAAAATAAGATCTAGAAGGAGCGAAGAAGAGAAGAATCTAAGGAAGAGAAAAGTCTAAGTTTTGTAAGCTAGTTTTGCGTCACATAATTCCACAGATGTGAAGATTTTAGGGCACATATTGTAACTACAAATCTGAAATTTGAGACCTTTAGAGAAGTTGAATTTTGGTGTCATAAAGTTCAAGCATGCAATAAAAATTTCCAAGAAGGAAGAAGCAAACCTAGAAAAGGAGAAAAGAATAAAATTTCACCAATTTTTTCCCACATGTGTGAGTTAGGGTTTCTGCAACATAGGCCAAAAATTCCAGTCTTGAAGTAGCAACCAAAATTTTGAAGAAGAAGTCAAGATTTGAAGTTTGGATCAGGTTGACTTTGGTTGAGTTTGTAAAATACAAAGCTCATCAAAAGAAGAAGCTGAATTGGTCTTGGAGGGCTATTTTTCAAGGGTCTTAGGTCTTGGAATTTGTCATTTGAAGATTCTATAAGAAGAGATGAATTCTTGTGGGTTTTCCTCTCAAGAAGAGAGGTTTTGGCCTTGAATAAAAATGTGCATTTTGTGTCCTCTTGTCTCATTGATATTTATAGTTTGGTATTTGTTTGATGATAAAAGAACACTATAATAATAAAGTAAAGAAGAATCTAACTACACGTGCGTCAATTTAAGTAAAAGAACATGAAAAGCAGTTATCAAAGTAAGAGAAATCACCCTAATCTAGACACCCTTGATTTCTCAGCATGGTAATAGAGCTAAGGTGAAAACAACAAGGAAAGGTAACGTCGATATTATCCAAATGAAGAAGGATACATAAGGGCTGAGCAAAAGGAGATCATCAAGGAAAACTAAGAAGCATCAAAGAGGACTATCAATCTCATCACAAGGATCATATCGAAGGAACAAAACTTTGAAGAATAATACCTTAAGGACCCCACCTCTGCTCAAAAGACTCTACATACTTGAAGTATTCATGGAATCCTTCACATTATACACTACATAAAAAGGGACAAAAATAAGCACTTGCTCATCATCAAAGGAATTAAAGTGAACTCCATTACATTGAAGAAAACATCACTTCTCTCACATATTTTCTCATCTTGAAGCATTTCCATTCGTGAAGAAGGAATATCATCATCAAGAAGGTGTCCAATTGAAGACATCATAGTCAAAGGAGCATCTTCACTTTACACTTAAGTATTTTATATTGTATGTCTCAATCTACAATTCAAATGACTTCTTTTCACAAGGATAACAACAAACTTGTTGGGACATTGAATTAACTTGCATGGAAGTAGAGAATAGTATTTGATCCTCTTAGAAAATTAAGTTAATGAATATTTCTGTAGTAAATTCCCAATTAGCCATGAGCTAGTTGGAATATTAAATTTTTCTTTTTATTTCTGTTTAATGAATAAGAGGACAATGGAGGTCCATAAGTGTCCTTAATAATGAATAAATCAATGCCAATGTGAAAAGGAAACATCTTGGCAGCTTAATTGAGCACCCTTAGGTGTGAAAAGGGGCTGGAACACCTTGACTGGGTCAACTTTGACCAAATCAACAACATTGTCATGGAGTAGTGGCATTCAATGAAAGACATCGCAATTTTAGATGGAGATGCTTTGCATGGAAGTAGTGCCATTATTGGATAGGGCTTGGCATTTGGAAGCTCAAAAATTATATAAGGAAGAGGATGGAAGCTATATTCATTATGTTGATGTATATGATATTTATGAATATATGGTCTATTTAGACACATAACTTTCTTTGGATGTTTAGCTAAGATTGCAAGTGTTGTTTAGCACTATGTGTTTCTGATCGGAAATCCCACCTCTTTCATTGAGTAGCTCTTGGAAGAGTATTGTACTTCACTTCCACTTTCAGGCTTAGGTCCAAGCTTCATCTTATATTTACATCGCAGATCCTATTCAGGGTTGAGTTGTTTTGCAGGTTGCAGCAGTGGAGACCACATTTGGGTCATTTCAGTAATTATTTTCAGTGGAGAAGGGTTCCTTTCCATTGGGAGGATAGTAAGGAAGGCCCTTTAGCTTATTTTTTAGATCTTGGCATCAGGTTATATATTTATTTTCTCCTACAGTGCAGTTTCATTCTAGATCTGCGTTATTTTGAGGGAGGAGTTGCAGGGTGGTTTTAGTACACCATTTTGGGAGGAGGTTTTCTAGTGAAGGGATCAACCTTTCATATATAGGATCTATTGGAGGAGGTTTCATTATTTGTTACTTCATATAAGCCCCAACTTTCCAGATCTATTATTGCAGTGAATCTTCAGCTCTAGGGCTTTGATTCAGATCTTGTACATTGGGGTATTGTTGCAAACCCTTTTGGGGGTTCTTTTCTAAAGGTTGTATAGAGCCTAGATCTAAATTTTGCTGTATCTTTGAGGCATATAACAACCATAGATATTTGTATGTTCATATGCAATATGTAATGTTCCTAAATTAGCTTCAGCTAATTGGAACATTAATTTTTCCTTATTTATTTTGTATTTCATGATTAATGAATAAATGGTGAAGGAAGACATGTAAAACTCCTTAAAACTAAGAATAAAGCAATGCCTATGTGAACAGAGACATATCTGGGCTATTTAAATTATATCTTGTAGGTGTGAAAGGGTCTAAATCACAAGAGGGGATCCTATTTGACCAATTCAAATAGCGCAGTCTACATGCATTGAACCTCTTTGAGGGACAACACAATTGTAGAAGGAGGTTGTAATGTGAAAGGGGTTAAATGATTCAAGGTGGTTTAGGGTTTGGAAAGATTCCTATCTTATAAAAGGAAGAGGAGGGAAACAAGGAAAGGGTTGTTGAAGACATTATTTCTGAAGGTCTGTCTGCTTAGACATCCCTTGTTGGGCATTCTTGTTTAGGAATCCCACCTCCTTCCTTGACCAGCGCTTGGAGGAGAATAGTGCTAAACTTCTCCACTATCAGGCTTGGGCCAAGTTTCACCTTACATTACAGCGCTGCTCATGTTGAGGGCTGAGCTGTCTTGTGAGTTGCAACAAGTAGAGATCTAGATCTACTCAGATCTAGATGATAGCAGTGGCTCTTCTCAGTGAGTGTGTCATTTAACCTCCTGGAAGAGTTCATTTGCTGAGTATACTTTAGATATTCATCCTGGAATCAGGCCATATCATATTAAGAAACTACAACTTTTTTTCTATCCCTAAGACAACGTTATTCGCAGATCTACAACTGCAGGGTGTTCTGCTTGCATTTTGGAGGAGAGATCCCCGGTGATTGGATTCATCCTTCACTGTGGTGATCCATAGATTGGCCAACCAATCTATGTTATGTTTCAGATCTGATATTCTACATGTTCATGATTCAGTGATTTTCTGAATCATTCTATAGATCTGCGTTCTTAGATCTCAGATCTACTTCCGATGCTTCATGTTTTGAGAAAAACCCCAAGGGGAATGTATAGATCAACTCTTCTTGTACATGGATATGTATTGGATATATATTTTTATGTACTGATCTGATATAGATCTGAAGAATCAATAAAATACTGCTTCATCCCTGAAAATTATACTGTCACAGTTATGCAGTCTTTTTACATGGTTGTAGCACCTCTTTCTTGAGGATTTCTTCTGTATTCTTTCATTCTTCTTCTGTAAAGTGTATGAGTTATGCCCTTGATATTATTTGTCAATATTCAGACCTTATTTTAGTCATATCCTTTAGAAAATCATGCTCACATGCTTCAGTAAATTTCTGCATAATTCTAGTCTTGGAAAATCAGAGTTTTCTAGCCTAGTTAGGAAAGGAGGAATTGTTTAACTTAGAAATTTTTTGTTTTTGTTTTTGTTTTTGTTTTGAAATTCGACATGGGATTCCCTCATAACCCTAGCTATCATATAAACCCACTTTCCCATCTTATTTGTACGCATATCTTTGAATACACACGTTTTAGGGCATAAATCCTCACTTTTCCCCACCTTTTTCGTTGTAAAACACTGTATAACTTTTCTGCTGTATATTTTATTGAATTTTAAGTGTTTTTAAACCTGTATGAGGTACATGGATGTAGATACACATTTTTAATAACACAGATTATTCCCAATTTGTAGCTGTTGCTGAAAAAAGGATATTACAGTGGTATCAGAGCAAGATCTTTGGCTCAGCCTGTGGCTTCAAGCCAAAGTGTTGAATCCCTGAAGGAGGAATATTTCAAGCTCTATATATAGAGTCTGCATATGTCCAGGTAGCCTCTAGATCTCATCCTTTTTTCAAAGGTGACATATCCGGTAAATGCCCCTGCAGTCAATCTCTGGAATAGAATTTTGATTTTCCTGAAAAGGGAACTTTGCAGTAGTATTATAGCAAGGAGAAAGGTCAGAATGATGAATAATATGGGTTTATTCTCATTATCTTTTAGATCTAAGAAGAAAATCTCCAAGGAGGTTGAACAAGAAGAATAAAGAAGAAGCAGTGAAACTCCTAAAGAGTTTCAAGAGTAGAAAGATCCTTCGATCAGATCTACAAGATCAATACATGAGGAACATTCTGAATCCTCATCTCATGGATATGTGCACTCAACCATATCACCAAATCTTCAACGTTCTATCTGTGATTTCTTTATGAAGAGGAAGAAAGGAGGCGTGCCTAAGAAGGAGACTCTTAGAGAGTATTTGGAAGAGTATGAAGCTCAGTCCAAGGAGTTTAAAGATAACTTGAACTTCCAAGGATTCTGCAAGATCAAGGAGGGCAAAGCCACAAAGGAGGAGCAGCATGGAAGGGGTAGATTTTATCTATCTATATTTGATGGATCACCTAAATGTCCAATCAGGGTTTGGGTGAAGAAGCTAGATGACTTTGTGCAACAACATCAAGTTTCAGAGGTTGAAGCCATCAAAGCAGCAGCGCTGCATTTTGAAGGTAAAGCATATGCTTGGTGGTTGTTTGAGTATTTTTCCTTGAAGAATGCTAATACACCTACTTATGCAAGGTTTATTGAAATATTGATAGAAATGTTTGTTGAAGCTCCATGTGTATCATCTTCTGTTGATATTGTCAAACCACATAAGATGAATCTTTTGCATGAATTGGAAGGGTCTATGAATCCAACTCCATTTCTGGAGACTATGGGAGAAGGTGTAAGTTTGTTTGATGCCTTGCCAAGGGAAATATCTCAATTGAGTTAAGGGTCCTCTTCTCAAGAGGAAATCATGAGGGTTTCTCCTTCAATAGTTGACCAAGATCTAATTTCTCTCATTGATGATGGGACAATTTCAGTTAGAAAGTAGGAGATGATAACGCAGTAAAAAAAAAGGCACCTCAAGGACCTCATGAAGAAGAAGTTGGAGCACTTGCTCTAAGGGAAGAAACTCTTGCACTCTTGCAAGGAGTTCCACAAGATCTTACACATAGAGCTCTTGGTACAACACATGAGCAACATGTACCATCATTGTCAAATGATGAGATCTTGGAGATAGAAGGAAGGAAAGAGGAGGAAGGGCATCACAAGATGGAGAACATGAACCCTTCTCTACTTTAGAGCTTGGAAGCACAAAGAAGGCAAGAGGACTTATGCATTGAAGGTAGGGACAAATCTGTCTACCTACATCCACATTCCACTCTATGCCTTGACACCTCTTTGCAAGGAGGTACTTTACCAGGAGCACCTCTTGATAGGAGGAAATCTAAAGTGTTCTCTCAACTATGGGCAGCATATACATACTTGGATAAGGAGGGAGCCTTGGGAGAAGCTAGCACAATGCATAGAATTTCTCATGAATTTAGGAGAGAGATGAGCAGTTTCCTGAAAGGGGCATTGCTAACTCCCACTCAGAAACCTGCGCTAAGAAAGGAGAAATCAGAGATCCATGATGGCATGAGCATGAGGGCACATGGAAACTCCATATATTTGGGATAGCCCATGATCTCTTCATTCAAAAAGGAGATTTCTGAAGATAGCAATGGGATCCTAACCCTCTTGTATACATGGGCCAAAAGGAGAAGTTTTTGGAAAACAAGGACTTTTCGAGGGGAAGTTGATTTCCATATGCTCCAATCTTGTCTTGTGCAAGAATAAATGCAAATGGGGCAGCAAAGGGAATATTATGATGCTTCAACATATGATTTTGATATCAAGGATGTCAAATATGGGAGCCATGAGAAGACAGGGGCTGCATTTCAGACCTCTACAGTGCTGTCATTCTTGGAGAGCTTGTATCCTTGTTGGGATTCCCAACTCATGATGGAATACTCCAAGGACCTTTTCACATGGGGGGTTCTTGAAGGGGAAGTAAAGGATGAGAGGTTCAAGGTGGTGGATGGAGTTATCTATTTTCTATAATCTTATTCTTTTGGTTAATGACTCCAAACTCAAGGAGGGAATATTTGATGCCATCTATGAAATCCTGCTTTCCAAACCCACTGGATTTGTCAAGTCATATCATACTCTTTTGGGTGGTTTCATATGGGAAGGATTCAAGGAAGAGGTGCACTCTCATATGAAGATGTGCATGGACTGCTTGGTAGAGAAGGAGGAGTATATATCTTGGGAAGAGCCACCATTCACACCTCCTTATTCTTTGAGTGAGAGAGGGAACTCATCCATGAGTTACCCCACTGATGTGAAACAAGTGTATAGAGAGGCTTGTAATTATGAGCATTATAATGTATCTCCTATATGCTTATATTTCTCTAACACTCATTTGCAGGGTATGGTGCCAAGATGGGGCACTAAGTATGATGGGTTTCATGGGCCACTCAAGGCCATGAACTATGTTGATGCAGGACATTCCTTGGGGAACCTTGGAAAGCTATTATATTCCTCATGGTGTGATTCTTTTACACCACCCATGATGTACATTCTCCAAGCATTCCCAAGGCATGAGGCAGCAAACAAGTGTTGGGGAAAGCACTTTTCATATCTTATTCTATGATAGTTGAGGATAAAATTGCGCTAGTTGCACATGAGGGAACATCTTCCTTCTCATTTATCACACATGGTAGCTAGCATGATTCTAATCATGATCCCACAAGCTGAAGATGTCCTTATCTTTTTTGGGGGCATAGTTGGAGGAAAGGCACACTTGTTGAATGTGATCTTGGGGGAAGGAGTTCCCCATTCTTTTTGCATTGCATGCTTCAATGGGAGCATGAGATTTTGTATGGCCACTATGATAGATCACTTGTCTCTTTGTAAAGTGAGCCATATGTTTGTTGGTAACATGCCTCTCATATGTATTGGGGAAGAGTTATTCTATGGATTGCCAAGCTGGGAGGTGATCCACTTCATTTGGATGATAGCATGGAGATGGGAGTCTTTCATGGATCATGAAAATCCCCATGATTGTCATCACTTCTATCTTGAGGAGGCCATGGATCAGCAAGAAGGTTTCCATAACAACCTTCCATTTCTTCATGATGAGAGCCCTTGGGTTTATTCACCAAAGGCCAACTTGCATATTGAGGGAGGACCATTGGAAGACAAAGCTATTGCAGAATATTTAGAGCAATGGTGGAGACTAACAGATAAGGAGGCCACAAGAGAGGAAGGGGAAGTTTTGCAGCACCCTTGCAATTCCTTGAGGACAGGAAACATTTGGGAGGGGGAGACTGTAATGTTCCTAAATTAGCTTCAGCTAATTGGAACATTAATTTTTCCTTATTTATTTTTTATTTCATGATTAATGAATAAATGGTGAAGGAGGACATGTAAAACTCCTAAAAATAAATCAATGCCTATGTGAACAGAGACATATCTAGGCTATTTAAATTATATCTTGCAGTTGTGAAAGGGTCTAAATCACAAGAGGGGATCCTATTTGACCAAGTCAAACATCACAGTCTAGATGCATTGAACCTCTTTAAGGGACAACAAAGTTCTAGAAGGAGGTTGTAATGTGAAAGGGCTGAAATGATTCAAGGTGGTTTAGGGTTTGGCAAGATTCCTATCTTATAGAAAGAAGAGGAGGGAAACAAGGAAAGGGTTGTTGAAGACATTATTTCTGAAGGTCTGTCTGCTTAGACATCCCTTGTTGGGCATTCCTGTTCAGGAATCCCACCTCCTTCCTTGAGCAGCTCTTGGAGGAGAATAGTGCTAAAATTCTCCACTATCAGGCTTGGGCCAAGTTTCACCTTACATTATAGCACTGCTCATGTTGAGGGTTGAGCTGTCTTGTGAGTTGTAGCAAGTGGAGATCTAGATCTGCTCATATCTAGATGATAGCAGTGGCTCTTCTTGTGAGTGTGTCATTTAACCTCCTAGAAGAGTTCATTTGCTGAGTATACTTCAGATATTCATCTGGCATCAGGCCATATCATCTTCAGAAGCTACAACGATTTTTCTATCCCTAAGACAACTTTATTTGCAGATCTATAACTGCAGGGTGTTCTGCTTGCATTTTGGAGGAGAGATCCCCAGTAATTGGATTCATCATTCACTGTGGTGATCCATAGATTGGCCAACCAATATATGTTATATTTCAGATATGATATTATAAATTTTCATGATTCAGTTATTTTCTGAATCATTTTGCAGATCTGCATTCTTCGATCTCAGATCTACTTCTGGTGCTTCATGTTTTGAGCAAAACCCCAAGGGGAATGTATAGATCAGCTCTTCTTGTACATGGATATGTATTGGATCTATATTTTTATGTAATGATATGATATATATCTAAATAATCAATAAAATTCTGCTTCAGCCCTGAAAAGTACACTGTCACTGTTATGCAGTCTTTTTACATGGTTGTAACACCTCTTTCTTGAGGATTTCTTCTGTATTATTTCATTATTCTTCTGTAAAGTCTATGAGTTATGCCCCTGATATTATTTTTCAATATTCAGAACTTATTTCAGTCATACCCTTCAGAAAATCACGCTCACATGCTTCAGTAAATTTCTACATAATTCTAGTCTTGGGAAATCAGGGTTTTCTAGCCTAGTTAGGAAAGGAGGAACTATTTAACTTAGAAAAACTTATTTTTTTTGCTGAAATTGGACATGGGATTCCATCATAACCCTAGCTATCATATCCAACCACTTTCCCATCTTATTTTTATGCATATATCTGAATACACACATTTTAGGGCCTAAATCTTCACTTTTCCCCACCTTTTACCTTGTAAAATGCTGTATAACTTTTCTGCTGTATATTTTACTGAATTTTAAGTGTTTTTACACTTGTATGAGGTACATGTATGTAGCTAAAAATTTGTAATAACACATATTATTCCCAATTTGTAGCTGTTCCTGAAAAAGGGATATTACACTGTAGCAGTGCCTTTAAAACAATGTTGTAGCAATATTCCAGCTCTTTGATATATAGTAGCAGCACCTCTTTTGAAGGTTTTTTCAATTTGAGGCTTGTTCTATCTTGTTGTACATCTTATGTCTCATTTCTTATACATATTTTGTTGTTGTTATAATGAATGAAATGTCTCCATATTGGCCTCTTTCTTTTATATGATGTTTAACACTGCTATTCCAAAATTTTGCACTATATTCCTACTTTTCCCATTTGGGAATATTATAGTGGTATCAGAGCATAATATTGGCACAACTTGTGCATCTTGAAAAGCCAATATGTCATCTGAAGAAGGAGATCCTCTTGCTGATAGAGAGAAGAGGTATCAGAGAAGAATACACTGGAAGTTTGACTGTAGAAATGATAAAGAAGACAGGGGTAAAAGCCCTTTATCATAAGGAGAAGATGAAGAGAAAGAGTTTCCTAAGATTCTTCTCAAAGCTATGCAAGACATTGCTAGAGAAATAAAGGAGATGAGGATGGATAGATACAAGGAATCCTGTAAAGGATTTCAACATGGTGAAGGCTCCGACATTTCTTATCACTGGAGTGATCAACTAGTGCAGTAGCAACAAGTTTCCCAACACTCTAAAATGCCTACATTCTTAGCAGTGGGAAATGAAGGGTTTCAAGAACAAGAAACTCTTGAAGACTATTTCATGGAGTATCAGTCTCAATCTCAGATATTCAAGGAACACTTGAAGTTTCAAGAATTTTATCAAATCAAGGACAATAGGAGACCCAAGCATCACAATAGAGGTGGAGGATTCATTTAGAATCATGATCTACACCGCACTATGGGCAGATTTTTCTTACCCAACTTTAATGGGTCATCTAAATGCACTGCCAAATCATGGGTAGAGAAGCTTGACATCTACTTCTAGCTGAACAAAGTACCAGATATGGAGGCCATTAAGGTAGCAGTGCTGTACCTTGAGGGTGAAGCACATAATTTGTGGTTCCACGGCTTGTCTACATTGGGTCATGCCAATGTGATTGCATATTCAGAGTTCACAAGGAGGTTGGTGGAGACGTTTGATAGAAGAGATCTCGAGGCACCATTCATGGGGCTAGCAAAGCTCAAACAATCAGGTTCCAGAAACTTACATTTATGAATTTCTTAAACTTTCTGTTATGGTTCCTGATTTATCTGCAACAAGAAGGGCCTATATGTTTGTCAATGGGTTAGAAGAACCTATTCATGGGTTGGTTAAGTCTACCAAGCACACTACCCTTCAAGATGCCATTGAAAGGGCTAGAAATCTACAAGATGCCTTGCAAAAAGCAAAGGCAACATTTCAGCAAAAGCCCTCTTTTCCATCAAAGGGAAAAGATGAGAAGGCTCCTCTTTCAAAGGAGAGAAAAAATAAAAAACCTCTTGATGATGATGTCCGAAGAGATTTGAGGAGAAGGAAGATTTGCTTCACATTCGAAGAATCATAGGCACCTAGACATAAATGTGCAACAAGAAATACACACTACATAGAGGTCTTCTCAGATGATGAGGAGGAATAAGAAAAAGAACTAAGAAGAGGTCACAGTGCCGACACAACAGGAGATGAACCAACACCATCAAGACATGGGAATGGGGAATTTTCTCCAATTGGAGGGGCTCTTGCATCATTGAGAGGAGTACCTAAGTACTATATCTTGAGGTTTCGAGGTTCCATCTTAGATCAAAGGGTTTCTATTTTGATTGAAAGTGGGGCTACCCACAATTTTATTGATGCCCAACTAGTGTAGAGGAGGGCAATACCCATTGATGATTTTGAGGGATTATGCTTTGGTCCCAGGAGATGGAAGTATGCAATGCATAAATTATGTTCCATCCTTATCTGTCACCATGGGGAAATATACATTGACTGATCACTTCTTTGTGGTTGACATACCTGACACCAATGTGATATTGAGTGTGTAGTGTTTGATTAATTTGGGGAAAGTCACCACAAATTGGGAGACTTTGCAGATGGAATGGGTGGATAAAAAGAGTGGTAAAACTCAGATGATTAAGGGCATGCACACAAATCCCTCACATACAACTTCCACACAGAAATCAACTATGGATTTGCGTAGTGGAAGTAAGTACTTAACAATCCCATCTATTATGCATATGACTTTGGCCCATTGGAAATTATTATTTTGTGGAAAACCACCTGGGAGGCCACCCAATCCAAATTTGGTGAGACATTTCTCACATCATTATGCACCATTCATAGATCCAGGAGGAATGGGATCATTAGGAGGCCATGATACAATGCTGAGAGTCTTGGGTAGACTCAAGGAGGAGGGAGACATTCTCCCAACATCATCATTACCCACTCTCATTTCAGATTTTGCGATGTGGGGGGAGAAGCATGGGAAGGATAGAAGCCTTCCAACATATACCTTTGGCATGGGATATGTCAAGGAGAAGGGCATCCATATGAAATATGTTCTTTGTGATAGATCATTAGCGCTGTCACTATGGAAGATTGATCCATATTGGAAATCCCAAATATTGGTGGATTATTCCAATGATCTTTTTACATGCATGATACTTGATGACCAGCTTCAAGAGGAGGGATATTCAGTCCAACACGAAGTCATATATTATCATGGTAGGATATTCTTATCTAGATCCTCCAAGCTCAAGGAGAAGTTTCTACAAAGAGCACATGGATATTTTCTCTTCAGCCATACTTATTCCATGAGAGCCTACAACACTATCATGGAGAGCTACACTTGGGAAGGCTTTGAAGAGAAGATATATCAGCATTTGCAAAGATGCATGGACCATGTGGAGATGGGAGAGATACATAACTCAATGAAGGAGTAATCACAACCACCTCTTTCCTCTTTTGGAATGAGAGGGGATTTGTCTATGGACCACTCCATTTGTATGAGTAGAAATTTTGGTAAGGAACATGTTTGTGTACATAATGTTTCATTTGATGATTATTTGAATTCCTTTACCATGTATATGTAGGCCATTGCTCCAAGGAGGAGCATTATTCTATATAAAATTCATGGCCAACTTTGGGCCATAAACATTTTTGAACATGGCCACTCCCTTGGAGGATATAGGGAGATGTTGTATCATTGTGGGTGCACTCTAAAGGCACCAAAAATTTATCACCTTTTTAGCCATTGTGAGAAGACTTGGGAAAAAATTAAGTGGTGGGGAAACCACTTAACATACCATTATCTGATGTAGTCAAGAGATATATTGCGCTAGTTCCATATGTGGGACTATGACCCACCTCCATTTTTGCATATTTCTGTTTGCATGTACTTGGTTTTGATCCCATACATTGATGATGTGCTTATTCTTTTAATGGGAATGATTGGAGGGGGGATGGGAGGAATGGAAGTGCCCTTTGGGAGAGAGATTCTCCATGTTCATTATGCTACATGTTCCAGGGAGAACATTGGGAAAACCATGTTTGTTTCATTGGATCTATTGCTTCCTTTTGGGATGGATCATTTGCATTTCAAGAGAACTTTGGAGGAGAATTTCATGGAGGGATGGATTTGGGGACACTTAGCTTATGAGGGAATCTTATCAAATGATTATGTCACCAATGATGGAGGAGAAGAGTTTCAGGACTCACCTTGTTAGTTTCTTGAGGATAAGCAACATTTGGGAAGGGAGGACTATAATATTCCCAATTAGCCATGAGCTAGTTGGAATATTAATTTTTTATTTTGCTTTCTGTTTGATGAATAAGAGGACAATGGAGGTCCATAAGTCTCCTTAATAATGAATAAATAAATGCCAATGTGAAAAGGAAACATCTTGGTAGCTTAATTGAGCACGCTTAGGTGTGAAAATGCACTGGAACACCTTGACTGGGTCAACTTTGACCAAATCAATAACGTTGTCATGGAGTAGTGGCATCCAATGAAAGACAATACAAATTTAGATGGAGATGCTTTGCATGGAAGTAGTGCCATTATTGGATGGGGCTTAGGGTTTGGAAGCTCACAAATTATATAAGGAAGAGGATGGCAACCACATTCATTATGTTGATGTATATGATATTTCGGAATATATGGTTTGTTTAGACACATAGCTTTCTTTGAGTGCTTAGCTAAGATTGCAAGTGTTGTTTAGCACTAGGTGTTCCTAATCGGGAATCCCACCTCTTTCATTGAGTAGCTCTTGGAAGAGTATTTTACTTCACTTCCACTTTCAGGTTTAGCGTCAAGCTTCAACTTACATTTACAGCGTAGATCCTATTGAGGGTTGAGTTGTTTTGCAGGTTGCAACAGTGGAGACCACACTTGGGTCACTTCAGTACTTATTTTCAGTGGATAAGGGTTCCTTTCCATTGGGAGGACAATAAGTAAGGCCCTTGAGCTTATTTTCAGATCTTGGCATCAGGACATATATTTATTTGCTCCTACAGCGCAGTTTCATTCCAGATCTGTGTTATTTTGAGGGAGGAGTTGCAGTGTGGTTTCAGTACACCATTTGGGGAGGAGGTTTTATTGTGAAGGGATCAGATTTTCATCTAGAGGATCTATTGGAGGAGACTACATTATTTTTTACTTCAGATCAGCCCCAACTTTCCAGATCTATTATTGCAGTGAATATTCAGCCCTAGGGCTTTGATTTGGATCTTGTACATTGGTGTATTGTTGCAAACCCTTTTGGGGGTTCTTTTCTGAAGGTTGTATAGATCCTAGATCTACATTTTGCTGTATATTTGAGGCATATAACAACCATAGATATTTTTATGTTCATCTGCTATAGCAGTTCCTTTAAAACAATATTGTAGTAGTCTTCCAACTCTTTGATATATATTAGTAGCACCTCTTTTGAGAGTTTTTTCCATTGGAGGCTTGTTCTATCTGGTTGTACATCTTATGGCCCATTACTTATACATATTTTGCTACTATTATAATGAATGAAAGGTCTCCATATTGGCCTCTTGATTTTATTTGATGTTTAACACTGCTATTCCAACATTTTGCACTATATTCCTGCTTTTCCCATTTGGGAATATTACAATGTCATGGGATCAATCACCAAACCTTCTTAAGAGAAATATCAAGCACTAAAAAAGTATATGAAAGGAGAAATAAGGGCTCAAAGAATCGTCATAGAGTCAATCAAGTATTCTCTCATACCTCATGTAGCAAAGATGAAGTCATCTAAAGAGATCTATGACAAATATGTGGATTTATTTTCTGTAACCATTGTAGGAGAAATCATATCTTTAAGAACCGAACTATACAATTTTAAAGTCTCAAGGGAAGAATGGGTAGCTTCATATTTCATGAATGTATCTCAAATTAAAGACCAAATACAAGAACTTGGAGAAACAATGTCTGATCTAGAGATAACCACCCTAATTCTCAATGCATTACCCGATGAATGGGGGAGCTTTGTATTAGGCATCTATGGGAAGAAGGAAACCACTCCATTTAGTGATTTTTGGTCATTATGAAAAATCGAAGAGACTATACTAAAGGAAAATAACGATGTTGGATCAAATGAACAAACACAAGCATATGCAACAATGACAAGGAAGAAATGGAAATTTGAAAAGTTTTATCATTGAAAGAGGTTTCAAAAGAAAATTGACATGTCTAATATTCAATGTTATGAATGTAATGAATATGGTAATTTCAAAATTATTTTTCCTATAAAAAGGGAAAGAAAAAGAGAAAGGAAAGAAATGAAGCCCATCCATAGAAGTGGAAGAACTAGAAAAGAAGAAATAAAAGGAGGAAGTGAAAACCCTTTATTATGACTGAGATAACCTCCTTCACTTAGTTCTTTTCAGTTTATAGAATATAGTAGTCATGATGGAAAACATCAAAAGTATGGCAGGATGCATTATAGCAGAGATTGAGATGATATCATCATATAGGCATGGAGGGATAGTCTAAGTAGAAGTCTATATGGTTGAATCAGTCATAGTACATGATAGAAAGGAAGTAGCTCATGGTATATTCATTGAAATCATATACTGATAACCAAAGTAAAAATTTGAATGATTGACGCAAACCATCTAACAAGATAGGAAAATAAAAGTTTTTCACACCTCATCATCATTAAAAGAAGCATTTTCAGAATGAGGATCATTAGGATCCTCCATTGTAATATTTGTTATCAAATTCACCTCTACTTAGAAGAAGTTGCACATAGGTGTCCTACATTCCACATAGTTTGGGATCCATAGTTTAGAAGGATGATGTTATGATGACAAATATGTGCAAAATATCAAGTTGGTTGAAGTATTTTCATATTCAAGCAAGGAAAGGAAATTTCTAAGAAGTAAGTCTAGATGAATTGTATATTTGGTAATATATAGATGAAGTCATGCCATCATATGGTTGTAGATAGAATGGTTAGAATGCTCTATCTCATGAGAATGATGAAATAATAAGAAACTCTTCCATTAGAATGATACATAAAGGCATGTAGACAATGTGCCTTGAACTCTTATACATATTTACAAGACGAAATCAACATAATATGACCTCACGTAGAATATGAGGTGGTTGGAAAATATGGTTCCTATGATGAAGGAACTATGTATAGAAAATCTTGAGGAAGCAATATGTGAAGAAGGTGAAATAAGAGTTTGTGAAAGATGTATCTATAGTCACGTAAGATAATATAAGTGATCAAAATATGATAAAAAGAAGGATTAGCTATGAAATATCCACGAATAAGGTATGAATGCCCTGATATGTATAGGGAGAACCTTGGTAATATATGTCTTGGATATGGATTCATACAGTGCGTGAAAGGATGCTGATTTTGTAAGAAGCATATTTCATGAAAAAGGGTCATCATAAAGAGGTAACTTTAATTTAATGTTCATTTTTATTTTTGAGAAAGCATCTGGTTGGATTTTAACAGGGCTACTGAAAGAGGGTTGTAGAAGTTCATCTATAACTAAGAATGGATGGAAAATATTGAAATAAATATGACTTGGAAAAGGTAGTAATATAAAGGATAGTCAGATGATGGCAAGAATATCACTTCCTAGTGAAGAGAAGGATTACATGATTATTGGTTTAACATTATGTTTCGTTGAAGGGAAGTGATGAAGAAGATAGTCAATGCCCAGTTTCTGGAAGAAGAAGGATTCATGATGAAGAAGATGAAGTTCATCCATGACATGATAATGTAAAAAGGAGGATCCCTACAAGTAACTAATAGTACCATTATCTCCACCAAAGAGCATATAGTTTTTGTTAAAAATAAGTCCCTAGTTAAGAGGGAGATTGGGAAAGTACCTAGGTAAGAGGAAGCTTGAGTATATTCCTTTGATAGGAATGAGTATATTTTCTCTAGTTGAGAGGGAGAGATAGACACATCATTCTTGTCTTCATTATGAAGAATAAATGGAGGATTAGGTAATCATATGCAACTGATATTGATATTTTTTGAGGAAGAGATAGGGAATCCAATAGGTAAGAGTAGTCAAAGATGAAATTCTGTGAGGATGTGGTAATCCAAGACAGGAATGGTCCTAGAAGGACATACGTTGTAAACATCTGGGTGGGGTATGTCCCTTCAGAGACAATGATGAAGGTGTCTATAAATCATTTTTCTCCCCAACATTGTGCTCTAATTTTGTCGAGAGATAGGGCTATTATTCAAGGCCTTGCTATGCGATAATGTTGGTTGATATGATGAGATACACCGATATAAGATGATAATATAACTTATGACATGGCTTACCAATCTGACTCTTCTTATGAGAATGTCCAAGTACCTTGTACGTATTATGAACAGGGAAAATTTTAAGGATGGAAATTTATTTTAAAGATTAGAAACCTTGGAAAATCTTACTAATCCATAATATGAAAACTATAAAATTCGTGATGATATTTTAGAAAAAAATATTCAAACTTCTAATGATTTTATATAGTCCCTATAAAATTTTGGCAATTTTTAAGGTAAATAATTTTTTCTTACAAAATTTGGGCGAATCATTTCAAAGAAAAAATGGGAATTGGCGAATCTTTTTTTTTTGGAAAAATCATGGAAAATTAGCCCATCTATGAATATTAGCCCCTAAAAGTTTCCCTGATTATGAATACCTCTCTAGCTAAGAGAGAGTGTTGAAGTATGTAACTAGGTTTGGTTTTAATAAATATGAAATGTACTCTTGATTCTTGTATATTTTAAAAATAAATAAAAAATATTATTATTATTTTTTGTAGCATGATTTTCATGCTCAAGGCCAATTTATTTATCGGTCAAGCACCCATTGAGTTCTTCTAGGGTTTTTCATAGAATCAAGAAGTCGATTGAGTCATTGTCATATATGAATGACCCCATTAAGCTCTTTGTATCATGTAAAAGAAATTTATTTAGATTCAAAAGAGTCAAATGTCCTCCTCCAAGAATAAATTTTGTTGCGTAAGATAATTCGGCCTAAGGAGAGACAAGTCGACCTCATTAAAGGGTTGTTCGACCTCCATAAGAAACCTATATATAAAAAAGAACTCTACCTCATCAAGGATATTCCAACAAGTTAGATCAAGGACAAAAATAAGATATAGGAGGGAAGAAGCGAAGAAGATAAGGAAGATAAAAGTAAAAGTTTTTGAAGATATTTTCAGGTCACATAATTCCACATGTGCGAATATTTTAGGGAACATATTGTGACTACAAATTTGAAATTTCATACCTCTAGAGAAGTCGAATTTTGGTGTCATAAAGTTCAAGTGTGCAAATCGAATTTCCAAGAAGAAGAAGCAATCATATCAAAGGAGAAAAGTAGAAAGTTTCACCATTTCTTTCCCACACATGTGAGTTATAGTTTTTGCAACAGAGGCCAAAAATTGCAGTCTTGAAGCAACAACTAAAATTTTGAAGAACACGTCAAGATCTAAAGTTTGGAGTAGTTTGACATGGGTTGAATTTTTAAAAGACAAATATTATGAAAAGAAGAAGTTGAATTGGCCTTGGAGGGGTATTTTTTAAAGTTCTCAGGTCTTGTAATTCGTCATTTGAATATTCTATAAGAAGAGAATAATTATTGTGGGTTTTCCTCTCAAGAAGATATTTTTTGGCCCTGGCCATTAGCCTACATTTTGTGTCCTCTTGTCTCATTGATATTTATAGTTTGGAAGCTGTTTGGTGATAAAATAACACTATAATAATCAAGTAAAGAATAAGATAACTACAAGTTTTACACCAATTTAAGTAAAAGAACGTCACAAGCAGTTATCAAAGTAAGCGAAATAATGCTAATCTAGTTTCCCTTGATTTCTCAATAGATTTCATAGATAAATATGTTGGAATATGTCACATTAAATTAGGCATTAAAAAAAACATGCACATATATTAAAAATGGATTTGAAATCACACAATTTGAAGTCATAAGTATGAAGTGAACCTTATTTATATAAAATAAATAAACCATACATCGTGTCCAAAAAAAAAAAAAAAAAAAACATACAAACCTTTTCTTTTTTGGTCTTGACAAATAGAATTGTGCTTATAGAATCTTTTGTAGTCTATGCCAAAAGTTTTGAGGGGTATTAAATTTTTACCATAGGTAAGAATTTCAACAATTTAAATGTTAACATGATCACTATTTGTCCATATATTGATATGTTTTGGGCCTTTTTGTATATTTTAACCCTATATAGTTAATTGACACAAAAAATTTCTTAATAAAACATAAAACATGCAATGACTAACACAAACGTTAACAAAACATTTTTATCTTAGAAACACAAACTGGGAAAACCAACAATAATTTTCAATATATTCATCTGTACAATATCACAAGACAATATGTATGTATATATATGTGTATGTGTGTGTGTACATAACCCATGCAATCCACAAACTGCCAATCCATCTTCCCTAGACTATAATGCAATCATAGTCCCTTAATTAAAATTATAAAACCATGGGAAAAACCACCATGTGCCACTGAATCATTAAAGGTGAAAACCATATGATAAAAAATACCAAATGGAAACAAAAAACAACCCATTCTTTTTTTTGGGATGTTGCCCCTAAATCCCTATGTGACAAACCTTTGGTTAATATTCCTCATTACAAATAATTGTAAATATTTAATGTAATAGCTAATAGAAAGGGACTCAAATTAAATTTTCTTGGGGAGGGATATTGCTTAAGGAATTGGTTAATTTAAATACCAATCATGGGTTGGCTGACTGGTTTTATTTGACTGTGTAATAAATTAACTGAAAGATAAAGGATAGGCCCATGTGTATTTTAGGAATATTCACAAGCAATAAAGGACAAGAAACTAAAGGAAATGATGGGATGTGATGTCCAAGATAGAGGGGGTTTCATGGATCCTCAAGAGACATGCCGTTAGTCTGTTGAAGTGTGCAAGAAAGAAATGGAAAAGGGGATTTTTGGTGAGTAATCCAATGCATACATGAGAGGGGGGACAACAAAATAATACAGAGAAAATTTTGAGGTTTGAATGTGAATACACAATGAATAAGTATGGGAAATATAACAAGATAAGGAACCCCAAGGGGGCTTGCTGGGTGAGAATTATAGAGATCAATGGATTGCATGAAGGATGAATAACCCACTGGGTAGCTTGTGGATTGATGAAACTACTAGTTGAGGCAAGGACACTTAGGTATTTGTGAGGGTTGATGAACCACCAAAAGTTTCCTTGGGACTAAAATATCTGGTGTTTGACTCACTAATGAAGTACCTGGAGAGGTGATCTATTTACCCAAAAAATATCTTATCCAGTTGATGAAACTTCCATTGTAAGTCGACTCTCTTCTCCTGAAAGTGAGCTATAATTCTCTAAACTATAATATCCTAGGATGAGTGCTAATAATGTCTGTAATGCCTGGAAAAGCTAAGTGAAGGATTTTGTAGCTAGTGGGTGAAGGTAGTGTGGACTCGTGGCATCATGTTCTAGTTGTTATTGTTAGATACATTTCCTCTTAAGGTACTCCACCTCAAGCACTGGAATTTGGCTTGGGGGTGACATCTATAGGTGTGTTTGTAGCTTATATAAGGTAGGTTGGAGAGTCGAAGTACCAATCTCAGTTGCTACTTTATTTAGCTGTATGAGATATGTATTTAATCGTGTTTCTTATATTTGAATGAAATGTATATTCTTAATTTATTGGATGTATGCTTATGTTGTTAATGAGGAATGTGATTTCCTGTATAAATGTGGAATGTTTATTTCTTGTATAAGTTTCTAAGGAATGGATGAATTCATGTACATATTGTGTGGGAAAAAATATTTATATTTATTTCATTTAATTAATGAGATTGGTCTATTGGTCAGGTGTCTATTGATTTTATTATATGCTCTATGTATATGAGTTGTTATAAATAAAAATAAAAGAATGCATATAAATATATATGGTTGGGGAAACTGGCTAAGTTCCTTGTGGGTTGGATAAGTGCATTAAGATGCATGTATTTGTGTTTTCATGGTGCATTAATGACCCAAGATTTATTTTTTTCCTAGAGAACTCTAGGAGTGATTTACTTGTGTAATTCATCATGGTTTAGTTGATAGAATGAGCGCAGTAAAAATTAGGGGAATTTTGAGGTCTAAAATGGGCCTCCTAAGGAAATTATAAAATAATAGTGGAAATAATAGAATAATATTTGATTACATCATCAAATTTTAGAGGAAAAAAAAGAAAAAACTATTTTTTCAACTCGTATTTTCAACTTATCTCGCTATGGGTTTACTCAAATTTCGAGCGGAAACACTCGTTAGATGCATAATTCGATTTCTCATCCAAGGAGTACCCATGTTGGATACTTTTGATCGAGCTTGATACTTGAAAAATAAGAAAGAGATGAAAAACGTGATTGCACACACGTTTTTCCATGTATTTCTCATTTTCATGTAGCAAGGTCCATCGAAAGTATGCAACATGGGTACTCCTTGGATGAGAAATTAAAGTTTTCATCCAAAAAATATTCCCGCTCGAAATTTGAGTAAAAACTTAGGGAGATAGGTTGAAAATACGAGTTGAGAAAGTTGTTTTATTATTTTATTATTTTTTAATATTTTTACTTTTTTACTCCAAAAATGGTGAATCACCCCCCATGGTTGACATCATCATCTTGAATCCTATTGGTTCTTATAATTTTTTTTTTTTTTTTACATTTTTCTTATGAGGCCCATTTTAGACCTCAAAATTCCCCTAATGATTATGGTTTCTAGAGCTAGGATGTGCCAATAAGAGTCTATGAGATATCTAGTTTTGAATTCTTAATCTCGTTGAAGGCAGGTTTTCTCCTCGTAGGTATTTAGATCAAGTGTGGTCTGGCCTGTGAGAAATCAAATGGAAAATAAAAAAAGTTTCTAAGTATAAAATTCTTGCAATGTAGGTCAAGTTTGCCTGTGGGACTCGATAAATCGAGGGTCAGGCTAGTTGATAAAAAGGCCTAACTCGGGTCGAGTTCATGCTCGACTAAAAGGTGTGAAGGCCGAGTACTTAGGTAGGGCTCGCTAGTTATGGGTCAAGCTAATCGTGACCTAGTGGGCAGTTGGTACTATTGGTATAGTTAGTTAGGGCCTCTAGGTTGGGGGTCAGGCTAGTCATCTAAGTCAAGATCAGAGTTGGTTGGTACCCATGTTAGGTCCCTATATTACTAGTATAGTCCCTTATTGTTGTTAGTGTAACCCCCTTATTGTTATTATTATACCCCTGTAACCCCCATATTGTTATTATTGTGCCCTTACATTATTATTGTTAGGTCGGCTAGGATCACATTGTGGCCCCACTAGGATTATATTGTGGCCCCATGGACTCCTATATATAGAAGGAGGTTTTGTTCATTTGTATCATCCAAGAATTGTTCATTTATGTAATGTATTGGAGGTTTCCCCCTCGAAGCGGCTTATTTATAAGGCGTTGATATCTCTTTTCTTCTATTTTTGGAGCTGGTTTCATAACATTTGGTATCGTAGCTTTGAGATTCTAGGGTTTTGCTGCTCCATACAGGTCAGCGTGGCATTTTCGCTATAAATTTTTTTCTACGAAGGTTCAGACTCTCAAATTTTTAGAGTTCAAAGCCAAAAACCTGATGAACATCATCAAAAAATTTTAGAGCTTGGTTCGCAAAATTTTCGGAGATATGATCTGTGCAAGTTAGGTCATTTTGCAGGCTCCTGAATTTAACCTAAACAGGTCATCGTGGTATTTCCATAATAAATTTTTTTATACAAAGGTTCAGAAGCTGAAATGTTTAGGTTGTGAAGCAGAAATCCTGAGGAACAATGTCGCAAAATTTCAGATATTGGTTCGCAATATTTTCGGAGATATTATCTGTGGAAGTTAGGGCTTGTTGAGGCTTCTGAATTTCATCTCAAAGAGGTGATCGTGGGAAAATATTCATAGCTCTCTCTCTGAGCATCGGATTGGAATTTTGTAAAAAGTGGTTGTAAGTACACGGACTATAGTTTTTTTTCTATAAATTTCAAAGCCAAAGGAGGAAGCAGTGAGACGTGGCAAGTCATACAAGTTCGCTCTATTGAACTAGTCCAAACTTGGGTCATTGCGGGAGATTGGACATAACTTTTCCTTGAAGAATCCAAATCAGATCAGACCTATGGCATTTGAAAGAAGCTTCAGAGGGCTACTACAGGACTGAATTTCAGATATTCAGGATCCAAAATTATAGAGATAATTAAATTTCAATATCGAGCTCCTCAAAAGCAAGTAAAAGGTGTGTATTTTATTTTTATTTTTATTTTTCCGAATTGCATAAGTCTTGTTTCAATAATCAAGTTGAATTGATTCCAAGGGCATATTGTAGAATAGATATCAGCATTGGATTCTAAAATGGCCCCTAAAAATAATTCAACACCCATTAAGCCTTTAGAAGGCTCTACTATGACTCATGAAGAAGAAGAATGGCAACATGACATATCAAAATTACAAGAGCAAGTGCAACAAATTTCTCTCTCGCAAAGAACAACAAAAAATGAAATGGAAGTTTTGAAGAAAGGCGTGGAAACTAATATGGATGGTTTGAAGGAAGGCATGGAGGCTAAGATGAATGATTTGGAAGCTAATATGAATGGCATGGAAGTGGGCATGGAAGCTAAGATGGATGACATGGAAGCTAAGATCGATGAAAAAATTAAAGACAACATGGAAAACATGAAGAAGGATCTAAAAGTAGACATTGAAGGTTTGGAAAAGTTGATACAAGAAATGTTTCCTAATGGTGAAAAGATAGTAGAGGAAACTCATGATGAGAACAAAATAAATGTTAATCGTGATTTCATAAACTCTACTGTTGGAGGGAAGAACCAGCATATTCTAAAAATGGATATGAGGAATTTTGATGGAAAGGATATTTTAACATGGATACTACAGATGGAGAAATATTTTGATCTCAATAATGTGCAAAACACACAAAAGGTACGCATTGCAACTTTACATTTAGAAAAAAATACATTTGTATGGTATCGATGGCTTTGCTCTCGTAAAAAAATTGTCACTTGGTCAATTTTTACAGAGGAAATGATAGCACATTATGAGGATATGAAGAGCAACACCTTCTTTGGCCAATTGATAAATCTCAAACAAAAGGGTTTAGTGGGAGAGCACTTTGAGGACTTCCAAAAATTGAATATAAGGGTAACTGATATTTCAGAGGAACACAGGATTGATCTCTTCATAGGTACTTTAAAGGATAACATCCAACATGAAGTTCACGTTTTGGAACCTGATTCATTGGAGAATGAATTTTGGTTGGCCAGAAAATTTGAATGTAAAATTATGGCGACAAGGAAGCCTACCACTCACTTCTATAAAGAGGTAAGTGTTGCTAATCCTGGATTTGCACAACCTACAAGGTTGACACCACAACAATTGGAAGAAAAAAGAGAAAAAGGGCTTTGCTACAGTTGTGATAGCAAATACACTAAAGGTCATAAGTGTGCTGAGAAGAAATTATTTTACATAGATTGTGAAGAGGAAGAAGAAAATGAACAAGAATATTCAAAAGAAGAGGGTATACACCACGAACCAACCCTAGAAGAGGAAGAAATGAGTCCAACCATATCGTGTAATGCATTGGTAGGAATTACCACTCCTCAAACTCTCAAGATAGAAGGAAATATCAAGAAGAAAAAGGTAATAGTGTTGATTGATTCAGGTAGTACCCATAATTTTATTCATTGTAAGGTAGCCAAGGAATTGAATTGTTTCCTATACCAAGCACCAAAATGTCAAGTGATGGTTGCAAATGGAGGAACTATAAATTGCTCTGGAAAATGCCATAATATCAAGCTAACCATGGGGGAATATGTATTGAATAGTCCAATGCTTTCCATTCCTATGAGAGGTGCTGATGTTGTACTAGGAGTACAATGGTTACAATCTTTGGGGACGGTAGCTTTTAATTTTCAAGAACTTTTCTTGAAATTTTTTTCAGAAGGAAAGGAAGTCGAATTACGGGGTATTGCGGGGAAGCCAGGAAGGATAATAAGTTCTAATGTCATGACAAAGCTTCTAAAGAAAGAACAGCGAGGCGTAATTGCACAATTATGCTCACTAGAAGTTCCAACATCAAAATCATCTATTTCTGCAGATCTCCAACAAGTCTTGGACAATCATTCAAAGGTGTTTGAAACTCCCAAAGGACTCCCACCTATTCATGATCATGATCATACTATTCATTTGATTCCAGGAAGTGTTCCTCCAAACATCAGGCCTTATAGATATCCTTACTTCCAAAAGAGCGAAATTGAACGTATGATTGCAGAAATGTTAGAGGCGGGTATAATTCAACCTAGTCAAAGTTCTTTCTCTGCTCCTATAGTATTGGTACACAAGAAGGATGGATCATGGCGAATGTGTGCGGATTATAGGGAGCTCAATAAGCTCACCATTAAAGACAAATTTCCCATTCCTGTGATTGATGAATTATTGGATGAATTACATGGAGCAATTTATTTTACCAAGTTGGATCTTCGTTCAGGATATCATCAATTTAGAATGAAGAATGAAGATATTCCAAAAACAACATTTTGAACTCATGAGGGTCATTATGAATTTTTAGTCATGCCTTTTGGCCTTACTAATGCGCCTTCTACATTTCAAGGGTTGATGAATTCCATTTTCAAACCCTTCCTTAGAAAATTTGTGCTAGTATTTTTTGATGATATACTAATCTACAGCAGGTCTTGGAAGGATCATGTTGAACATGTTGACAGGGTGCTCAAACTATTGCGGGAGAAACAATTATACGCAAAAAAATCCAAATGTTTCTTTGGAGTACAAGAGGTGGAATATCTGGGTCATATTGTATCTCACGAGGGTGTTAAGGTAGACCCTAACAAAATTAAAGCCATTAAGGAATGGAAAGTCCCCAAAACCATAAAGCAGTTGCGAGGATTTCTCGGGTTAACAGGGTATTATCACAAGTTTGTTAAGAATTATGGGAGAATAGCAGCACCTCTAACAACATTATTGAAGAAAGATGCATTTTCATGGACTCCTGAAGCAACTAAGGTCTTTGAACATCTTAAAGAAGCAATGTGCCTAGCACCAGTCTTAGCTACACCAGATTTCAAAAAAACCTTTATTATGGAATGTGATGCCTTAGAAAATGGAATTGGTGTTGTTTTAATGCAAGAAGGAGATCCATTGCTTTTGAAAGTTGTCCAATCAAAGGAAATTATTTACAGAAATCTATTTATGAGAAGGAAATGTTAGAAATACTGCATGCACTAAAGAAATGGCGAACGTACCTAATGGGAAGACAATTTAAGGTAAAAAATGATCATGATAGTCTTAAACACTTTTTGGAACAAAGACTATCTTCAGAAGAGAAGCAAAAATGGGTCACAAAGATGTTGGGTTATGACTTTAAAATAATCTACAAAAAAGGGAAGCTAAATGTTGTTGCAGATGCACTCTCAAGAAATAATGAAGAGGTGGAATCATTGCTTTGTGCCATTTCTATTATCCAACCAGATTGGATAACCGAAGCAAGAGATGAATGGAAGAAGGACGAAGAAGTGTGGACACTCATTCAAAAGTTGCAGCAAGATCCTAGTACATCTGATACATTTAGTTGGAAAATGATTCCTTATGGTACAAAGATCGCTTATATCTTTGTAAGAATTCCCAACTAAAACAAAAGATTCTTTTGGAATTGCACACTTCTCCTTTAGGAGGACACTCAGGATTTTTAAAAACTTACCACAGGGTGAAGAAAGAATTTTTTTGGGATGGCCTTAAATCTCATATTCAAAATTTTGTGGCGGAATGTTTGGTTTGCCAGCAGAATAAATTTGAGACAATTAAGACCCCGGGTCTTCTACAGCCTTTATCCATTCCAAGTCAACGTTGGGAGGAGATTTCAATGGATTTTATCACAGGTTTACCTAAGTCCAAAGGAAAGAGTGTCATCATGGTGGTAGTTGATAGACTTACCAAGTATGCACACTTTTGTGCAGTATCTCATCCATTTAAAGCAAGTACAGTTGCTACTACATTTATGGACAGAATTCAAAAGCTACATGGAAGCCCAAGGGTTATTGTGAGCGACAGAGATCCCATTTTTACTGAAAATTTTTGGACGGAGTTATTTTCTTGTTTGGGTACTCAATTAGCTCATAGCTCATCTTATCATCCTCAATCTGATGGTCAAACTGAGATAGTAAATAAATGTTTGAAAGGATATCTTCGTTGTTTTGTATCTGATAAACAAACACAATGGGTCAAGTGGTTACCTCGTGCTGAATGGTGGTATAACACTTCCTTCCATACTGCAGCAAAAATGACCCCATTTATGGCACTTTATGGATATCATCCACCATCCATCACATCATCTTTAAGAGAAAATTCGAAGGTTCAAGCAGTGGAAGATCACATTGAGCATCAAAAAGAAGTTCTCCAACTCTTAAAGGATAACCTGAATTTGGCACAAAATCGAATGAAACAACAGGCAGATCAACATAGTAGTGAGAGAAGTTTTGATGTAGGAGACTGGGTATTTTTACGGCTACAACCATACAAACTAATGTCCCTGAAGCAAACTAAGAAGGATAATAAATTATCGCCCAAGTACTATGGTCCTTAAAAGGTGTTGCAAAATATTGGTACTATGGCATACAAATTGGAGCTTCCTGCATCTTCATGAGTGCATCTAGTTTTCCATGTTTCATGCTTAAAGAAGGTTATAGGTGAAAATCTTCGTGTTCAAACAATATTTCCAGAACTTGATGAGGAAGGAAAAATCATATTAGAACCTGAAGCGGTCACAGAAACAAGAACTCGACAGCTACGAAATCGATCAATTTTAGAGTATCTCATCAAGTGGAAGAACTTACCTACTAAATATTCTACATGGGAGGATGAGAATTTTATACAGAAGCACCCAGAGCTACTCAAGCATTGAGGACAACACTTTTTTGAAGGAGAGGGGCATGTTAGGTCCCTATATTACTAGTATAGTCCCTTATTGTTGTGAGTGTAACCCCCTTATTGTTATTATTGTACCCTTGTAACCCCCATATTGTTATTATTGTGCCCTTAAATTATTATTGTTAGGTCAGCTAGGATTACATTGTGGCCCCACTAGGATTACAATGTGGCCCCATGGACTCCTATATAGAGAAAGGAGGTTTTGTAATTTGTATCATCCAAGAATTTTTCATTAATGTAATGTGTTGGAGGTTGCCCCCTCTAAGTGGCTTATTTCTAAGGCGTTGATATCTCTTTTCTTCTATTTTTGGAGCTGGTTTCACAACATTTGGTATCAGAGCTTTGAGATTCTAGGGTTTCGCTGCTCCAAATAGGTCATCGTGGAATTTTCGCTATAACTTTTTTTCTACGAAGGTTCAGAATCTGAAATTTTTAGAATGCGAAGCCAAGATCAAGAGGAACATCGTCACAAAATTTCAGAGCTTGGTGCGCAATATTTTCGGAGATATGATCTGTGGAAGTTAGGTCTTTTTCAGGCTCCCTAATTTCATCTCAAAGAGGTGATCGTGGGAAAATATTCATAACTCTCTCTCTGAGCATCGGATTGGAATGATGTAAAAAGTGGCTGGAAGTACATGGAATTTAGTTTCCTGTCTATAAATTTCATAACCAAAGGATCAAACAGTGACATGTGGCAAGTCGTACAAGTTCGCTCTACTGAACCGGTCCATAATTAGGTCATTGTGGGAAATTGGACATAACGTTGTCGGGAAGAGTCCAAATAAAGTATGACCTGTGGCATTTGAAAGAAGCTTCAGAGGACTACTATAGGGCCAAATTTTAGATATTGAGGATCTTCAATTATAGAGAAAATTCAATTTCAATATAGAGCTCTGCAAAAGCAAGTAAAAGGTGTGTATTTTTTTTTTCCGAATTTCATAAGTCTTGTTTGAAGAATCAAGTTGAATTGATTCCAAGGGAATATTGTAGAATAGATATCAGTATTGGTTTCTAAAATGGCCCCTAAAAAGAATTCAACACCCATTAAGCCTTTATAAAGCTATACTATGACACATGAAGAGGAAGAATTGCAGTATGAGATATCAAAATTACGGTACTAAGTGCAACACATTTCGATCTTACGAAAAGAAACTGAAGATGACATAGATGGTTTAAAAGCAGAAATGGAGGCTAATTTGGATGGTTTTAAGGATCAAATAATAGCTAATATGGATGATAAATTAGTGGAAGATCACATCGAGCATCAACAACAAGTTCTCCCACACTCAAAGGATAACCTAACTTTGGTGCAGAATCTAATGAAACAACAGGAAGATCTACATCACATCGAAAGAAGTTTTGAAGAAGTCACAAAAACAAGAACTTTACAAGAACGATCTATTTCAAAGTATCTCAACAAGTGGAAGAACTTTCCTGTAGAATATTCCACATGGGAGGATGAGAATTTTATACAGAAGCATAAAGAAATAATCAAGCGTTGAGGACAACACTTGTTTGAAGGAGAGGGGCATGTTAAGTTCCTATTTTAATAGTGTAGTCCCTTATTATATTAGTGTAGCCCCCCTTATTGTTATTGTTGTACCCCTGTAACCCCCATATTGTTATTATTGTGCCCTTAAATTATTATTGTTAGATCGGCTAAGATTACATTGTGGCCCCATGGACTCCTATATATAGAAAGGAGGTTTTTTAATTTGTATCATCCAAGAATTTTTCATTCATGTAATGTATTGGAGGTTGCCCCCTCGAAGTGGCTTATTTCTAAGGCGTTGATATCTCTTTTCTTCTCTTTTTGGAGCTGGTTTCATGTTAGGTCCCTATATTACTAGTATAGTCCCTTATTGTTGTTAGTGTAACCACCTTATTGTTATTATTATACCCCTGTAACCCCCATATTGTTATTATTGTGCCCTTAAATTATTATTGTTAGGTCGGCTAGGATTACATTGTGGCCACATGGACTCCTATATATAGAAAGGAGGTTTTGTAATTTGTATCATTGAAGAATTGTTCATTCATGTAATGTATTGGAGGTTTCCTCCTCGAAGTGGCTTATTTCTAAGGCGTTGACATCTCTTTTCTTCTATTTTTGGAGCTGGATTCATAACATTTGGTATCAGAGCTGGTTTGGATTCTAGGGTTTCGCTGCTCCAAACAGGTCATCGTGGAATTTTCGCTATAAATTTTTTTTCTATGAAGGTTTAGAAGTTGAAATTTTTAGAGCGTGAAGCCAAAAGCCTGAGACAAATTTTCACAAAATTTCAGATCTTGGTTCACAATATGTTCAGAGATATGATTTGTGGAAGTTAGGGAATTTTGCAGGCTCCTGAATTTAACCTAAACAGGTGATCATGGAATTTCACTATAACATTGTTTCTACGAGGGTTCAGAAGCTGAAATTTTCATAGAGTGAAGCTGAAAGCCCGAGGAATCCCCTGTAGAAATTTCATATCTTGGTTCACAATATTTTGTGAGATATGATCTGTGTAAGATAGGATTGTTTCAGGCTCCTGAATTTCATCTCAAAGAGGTGACCGTGGGAAAAATGACATAACTCTCTCTCTGAGTGTCGGATTTGGATTCTGTAAAAAATGGCTATAATTAAATGGACTGTAGTTTTTGGCATATCAATTTTAGAACTGAAGGATGAAATAGTGACATGTGGCAAGTCATACAAGTTAGCTCTACTGAAGTAGTCCATAATTAGGTCATCGTGGGAGATTGGGCATAACTTTGCCTTGAAGAATCCAAATCAGGTCATACCTGTGGAATTCAAAATAATATTCAGAGGGCTATAGTAGGACCAAATTTCAAATATTGAAGATCTAAAATCACAAAGATAATTCAGTTTCAATATCAAGCTTCTCAAAAGCAAGAAAAAGGTGTGTATTTATTTTTTTTAAATTGCATAACGTTTGTTTGAAAAAGCAGTTTGAAGTGATTCCAAGGGAATATTGAAGAATCCTTATCAGAATTGGGTTATATAATTCCTCCAAAATATAATTCCATGCCCATTAAGCCCTCAGAAATCTATACTATGACGCATGAAGAGGAAGAATTGTAGTATGAGATATCAAAATTACGGTACCAAGTGCAACAAATTTCAATCTTACGAAGAGCAACCGAAGATGACATAGATGGTTTAAAAGTAGAAATGGAGGCTAAGTTGGATGGTTTGAAGGATCAAATGAAATCTAATATGGATGATAAAGTACTCGAAGATCACATCGAGCATCAACAACAAGTTCTCCAACTCTTAAAGGATAACCTAACTTTGGTGCAGAATCAAATGAAACAACAGGAATATCAACATCACATTGAAAGAAGTTATGAAGCAGTCACAGAAACAAGAACTCGAAAAGTGCGATCAATTTCAGAGTATCTCAGCAAGTGGAAGAACTTTCCTACAAAAGTTTCCACATGGGAGGATGAGAACTTTATACAGAAGCATCAAGAAATAATCAAGCGTTGAGGACAACACTTGTTTGAAGGAGAGAGGAATGTTAGGTCCCTATATTACTAGTAGAGTACCTTATTGTTGTTAGTGTAACCACCTTATTGTTATTATTGTACCCTTGTAACCCCCATATTGTTATTATTTTGCCCTTAAATTATTATTATTAGGTCAGCTAGGATTACATTGTGGCCCCACTAGGATTACATTGTGGCCCCATAGACTCCTATATATAGAAAGGAGGTTTTGTAATTTGTATCATCGAAGAATTGTTCATTCATGTAATGTATTGGAGGTTGCCCCCTCGAAGTGGCTTATTTCTAAGGCGTTGACATCTCTTTTCTTCTATTTTTGGAGCTAGATTCATAACAATGTCCAACATTGTAGATGATCTAGTCAGAATGGTGACATGGTCCCATAGTGGCATGAAACATGGTACAAAAAATATACCTTTTTGTAGGTCCAAATGGGCCAAATAAGAGTGACATGTTGTATTCTCAGAGGAGGCCACATGGAGGGTATGACATCAATATGGCATGGGCTTGAAATCATTCAAAATCAAACCCAGGAAAGGTTGGGGGGTCAAAGGTAGAAACCTAAACAATATGCACGAGGGGTTTCTTGCATGGAGTTCGACTTCAAATTCCTCATTGGTGGGGCCCTAGGCCTGATGACGTGGTTGTGCCATGGTGGAATTGTGTCGAGGTGGACCAGTAGAGGAGTGGTGCCTCCACAAGAGTGAAGGTAGTTGGAAAAATGGGTATGGCAGAATCAATAGATGTGATGATTTGGTAATTAGATGGCTATAATGAAATGTGGACCCCCCCATAATGACAGTGAAGAGGAGAGGGGTCCACACTAAACCTCTGTCGATGGATCAGTTTGGGGATGTCATGATGATGAAGGTCGTTGGATGAAAATGCTAGAACCATGCTATGGAACTAGGAACATGGAACTCCCTCGTGTCGTGGTAGAGGGGTGGGGTGTCCTCATTTGATGTCTTACATCGATATATTTGTGGGCCAACACTTGTCGGATGGACAAGTGAGTCAGGAATGTTGACTAGTGGTCTATTGGCATTATGTGGGGTATGGTGGACCATGTTTTTATTATTATTATATATATAAGGTACACCATATATAATAAGTTCCAAATCATTGTTTTGTCCATGGTGGTTAGGTGGAATCATGGCATGCCACTAGGTTGTAAGTGCCACTGTGATGACAATGGACGTGGGAGGCATGCCACATGGGAACCACATGGGGGTCACATGGGTGCCATGTGGAAAGTGAAGATGAAGCTTCATGGTTTATTAATTAAAACATTTGGAAGTCATAAATTTTGATTCTAGAACTTGATTTTGGTAAAATTTGTATCATCGAAATCGTCTCAACGAGGTGAATGGAGTGGTAACAACTATTTTGGATTTTGAGGAGTTTGAAAAAGAGTGAAAATTTTAGACCCCATTTCCATGATAGGGCTATGTAGTTCAGTTGATCATAGTAACTAGATCCTTCTACCTTTATTAGGGGCTTGGGATAGTAATGGGTATGTTACAAAGTGGTATTAGAGCAAAGGTTCAACATTGGACCTTTGAAGGCTAAAGAAGCCTTAGAATAATATGATGAATGTTAAAAATTTGACTATTTTGTGGATTTATATTATGTGCTAATTGATGTATTTTGTTTATGATGCATGCTTGTAGTATAGTACTGATGATTTTCTTATTGATTTTGATGTACTAACTTGAGATGATTGTTTCAATTGGTCTTACACTAGCAACTTCATATGAACAAGCCAAGGTGATGATTTTGTTATGCAATTATGTCATGATATATCTAAAAAATGTGTGTGTGAATGAAAAAAAATCAAATGCAGTAAAAGATAGTAAAGGAGAAGGGAATGAGTAACAGGATGGTACAATACAAGTCTTATAGGTCACAACATGGGCATGGCGAAGACTCAATGGGGAAAAGAGGAAATGAAAAATCTTCTGAATAGATGGATAACTTGAAGAGAATAATGGTTGAGATAAGGAATTGTAAGGAAAATAATGAAAAGTTGGCAAGGGAACAGGAGAGGAAAGCTGAAGTAAATTTAGTCATACTGCAAATCCTCTCATATTTACAAACAAATAATTAGCACGAGTTGGGGGCTAGTCATAGGGACATGCATAACCATTTGGAACAAGAAGAAATAACTAATGGGATAGATCAAAGTAGATCTATGAAAAGGCACAAATATTCAAGTGAAGAAACGGTAAAGGGAAATACTCCATTAAGTACCCTAGAAAGAAATACTATCACTCATGGGAAACACTATGATATCACCAACATCAATATTATCATGGGGAAATAAGGGAAATAGGCCACATGCTAGAATAATTTAAGAATTCCAAGCCTCATAAATTTGATGGTTAGATGAAGAAATATGAAGACGCGAAAGCTTGGCTACTTGGAATGAAAATATGAAGGAAAAATTAGCCACCTTTAGTTTGAAGGGAAATATAGACATACGGTGGGAAGATTTGAAGAATGTAAAAGAAATAAGAGAAGAGAGGTTGTCTCAGAATGAATTTGAAAGGCTTTTAAGGAAGAAATACCTATCAAATATGTACTTCGATAGTAAGGAAAAGGATTTTTATGAGCTCAGAATGGGACAAATGTCAGATGAAGAGTACACCACCAAGATTTTGGAGTTGCTAAGATACATTTCTTATCTCAAGGATTAGAAGCCGAAGGTTCAAAGGTTCATTAGTGGGCTACCACAGTCCCTAAAATACTAGATCAAATTTGATGAGCCACAAACCTTGGAGGATGTAGTTAGATAAAGCAATACTATGATAAATCTAGGCGTATGTTAGAAATTAAGGCCGAGTTGAAGGCAAAAGGAAGTTTCAAAATTAGAGGGAAAAAGCAAGGGATTTCTTATCAACTCCTGGGGATAAGGAAATAAGTTTCACCACCAATAGAGGTGAAACTAAATAGAGGCTTAATGATGCTAATAAAGATTTATTTTATCAGTCTATAAGAGAAGAGGCCAAAGGTTACATAAGAGGACCCTTTAAGTGATATAATTTCAAGGATAATCACTTAAGAAATAACTATCCACAACACAGGAATGATGTCTCACGTTTTCATAACATCTAGGAAGTAGAAATAGTTTGGGATGTGGCTTCGAATGTGCCCAGAACCTATGTAGATTTGGAATATAGGCAAGAATGTCACCTAGAGTCAACTATAGAGAGGGATGGTTAGATGTGGAAACATAATTGTCTTATTTTCATTTGAAGAAGTGTGATTAAATTATAAATATTTTTTTCAAAATTTGAATTACATTGTTGTAGTTGGTTGTAGTAAAAAGAGTTAATGGAATTGTGGATAGGGCCCAGGTTGATATTTACTTGGGAAGCATTGAGAAACACTAGAACTCACAGGGATACGGTTGTTGTCACTATTGAATATTTTTATGCATTTTGTGTTTCCGGACTAGTTTTACGCTTGATTTGTTATTTTACCAATTGAATTACGCTCATATTGAGCCTACTATTTTTACTACTGACTTGCGCATGGCCATACTATCTTGCTTATGTTTGTATTATTGGTGAGTTGCTATGAAAATTTCGTTTATTTGATTCTTTCCTCATATGTCTTGGGTCTTGGGAAAATTTTTTGGATGTGGGAGAAAGTAATGGAGCTTTAAGGAAGAGATAGTGAAATACAAGAAGGAAAGAAGACCTGAATGAAGCTAGTGCGTGAATAAAGGGTAGTTGAAGGAATGGAGGAAGTGTATGATAGGAAATTAAGATGTTTCGGTCCATACGAAGAAATGGAAAGTGATAAATGAACCATGGGAATGGCATAAAAATAAAGGTTTCCTAAAATTTTAAATTGCATGATCGATATGTACATGCACTGAAGTGCATCGTTTGTATCATGATGCAATGAAGGAATGTAAGCGTTGTTTGGTATGACAATATTTTGGTTGAGAACCATCACAGTAGCAGGGTTTGAAGCAAGAAAAAATAAATGAATCGGATAACCAATCCTTGTTCAAATTGGGATCATTGATCCCAACATCATGCATGCCTTTCATGGCTATAAGAGGTTCTCTCAACCTTGACTTCATTGACATATATATTCATGTGTTGAGTTCATGAACATGTTAATGAATAAATAATTATATGAAATTTCATTGTGGTTTTCACGTCATTTAGAAGGCTCATTCTTGGGAAAGAATGATTGGTAATGTTTCTAAGTCATATTGTAGGGATTGTCTCGCGGAGATGTCTATTCACGAGGGTAGGGATGGGATTTCTTAGATCGGGTCAATGAAGCTGGATGGAAAGAGGAACTATAACAACTTGAACATATAAAAGTACTAAAAAAAGCACCAAAAAGCTACAAAAGAGCCACCAAGAGATGGTTGATTTAATGGATGTTAGATCCATTGAGTTGTTGGGTAAGCAATTTTGCATGTGAAAACTAGCTATAAATGTTGTACAAAGTTGTGTATATAAAGATCCATATCAACTATGCTTGTTTTAAAGCATTTTTTTTTTCATACATGGCTATAGAAAGTTGAGAGTGTTGTTCCCCTAAGGGGGAGAGGTATGTGACAATCCCTAGTTAATATTCCTCATTACAAGTAATTGTAATTATTTAATGTAATGGCTAAGTGAAAGGGACATGGATTCTAGTTCCTTGGGAAGGGTGATTTATTAAGGATTTGATTACTTTAAATATCATTCATGGGTTGGATGAGTGGTTTTAAATGATCTGGCTATGTAATAAATTAACTGAAAGATAAAGGATAGGTCCATGCGTCTTTTAGGAATAACCGCAAGTAAGAAATGACAAGAAATTGAAGGAAATGATGGGTTTCATTGTCTAAGAGAGGGGGGGTTGTGTGGAACCTTATGGAGATAGATGATTAGTATATTAAAGTATGAAAGAAATAATGGGTAGAGGGGATTTTTGGTGAATACTCCAATGCATACGTGAGTGGAGGGATAGAAAAATAATACAAAGAAAAATTTCCTCCAGGGTTGGAGGTCTAAATGTGAACACAATGAATAAGTCCGAGAAAGTAAACCATTTAAGGAAACCCAAGGGGGCTTGTTGGGTGAGAATTATAGAGATAAATGGATTTCCTAAAGGATGAAGAACCCACTAAGGAGCTTGTGAATTGATGAAACTATTGGTTAAGATAGAGACACGCAGGTGTTTGTGAGGGTTGATGAACCACCAAAATTTGCATTGGTGCTAAAATATCTAGGGTTTGACTCATTGATGAAGTACCTAGAGAGGTGATATCTTTACCCAAATGATAGCATATCCAACTGATGAAACTTCCCTTGTAAGTGGACTCTATTTTCTTGAAAGTGATCTATAATTCTCTGAATTATGGTATCATGACAAGAGTTTTAATCATGTCTGTAATTATTGGAAAAGCTAAGTGAAGGCTTGTGTAGTTGGTGGGTGAAGGTAGTGTGGCCTTGTGGCATCCTATTTCAGTTGTTATTGTTGGCTAAATTTCCTCTTAAGCACTTTACCTCAAGAAATAGAATCTATCTCAAGGGTGACAAATACAAGTAAATGTGGTTGTATCCTATCTAAGGTTGGGTGGAGAGCCGAAATTTATGTTGGGTATGTGTTATATTATTTTCATGATTAGTCGCACGCGCAACAGGGGGGTCACAGGTGGGGCGGAACCCCCCCCCTATTCGGGGTCCAGTGTAGTGCCCCGGGAAAAAAAATTGGACGCTATTTTTCGGTGGGAAGACCTGCCCTTAGTTTTGTGCATGGGTTTGCACATGGTTTTGGGGCATGATGGTTTTTGGCCCCTGGTACTTTATAGATCTAGTCAAGGGAACTACGATTATGTTCTAATCCAGGGTTAATGGATTGGGGTTTATGAATGCTTTGGCATGTATCATATATGTGTTGTAACACTAAATAGAATATAATGAAAAATCAAGCTGGTAGTCCCGATTTGGGATCCAGGGGAAAATCTCAGTGTATATCTGTTTTATGTTTTATCCTCTCTCTATTGTTTGTTTTCTGTTTTTAAGATTCGTTTGAAAATAGTTTCTATACAGGGTTAAAACCTACATTTGGTATCATAGTTGTTTCAGCTTCAAGGGGATGCCTTTGCTACTGAGGGGTTTTTGCTTGGGCCTGTGGTAGACCCTGTTCAATGGGAGATCTATGGGATCGATTCTTGTAGTGAAAGAAGATGGTGAGCAGTGGAAAGATAGATATCGAGAAATTTAATGGTCATAGTTTTGAGTTGTGGAAGCTCAAGATGGAGGATCTGCTGGTGGATAAATATTAGTGGATCATGGTAGATCCAGGTACTAAACCAACAAAAATGTCATATGGATACTGGAATAATTTGGATCGAAAGGCAAAGAGCACAATACGGTTGTGTGTCTTAGATTCAGTATTGTTCAATGTATCTGGGGAAGCTACAACGAAGGCTTTGTGGGACAAGCTAGGGACTTTGTACCAATCTAAGTCTCTGGTGAATAAGTTGTTCCTGCAGAAAAAGTTATATAACCCAAGGATGAAGGATAGAGACTCAGTAACAGAGCATCTGAACGCTTTCAATACTATGGTAAGTCAGTTGTTATATGTTGATAGTAAAATCTCAAATGAAGATAAGTGCGTCATTTTGTTGTGTTCTCTACCATATTCGTGGGACAGTCTGGTTATTGCAATAGGTAGCAATACAAGTACCTTGAATTTTGATGACATTGTCTCAGCCTTGCTGTCGGAGGAAATGAGATAGAGAAATATGGAGGGAAAAAATGGATATTCCTTATTTTACGAGGAAGATCCCAAAATAGAAACAAGACTAAGGTTTCGTGTGGGAGATCTAAATCGAGAGGGAGATCTAAATCTCTAGGAAATTTTGTAAAGGTGTGCTAGAAATGCAGAAAGGAAGGGCACTACAAAAAGGACTGCAGATCTAAAGCTCTTGAGAAAGGAAAGAGATCTAATGATGCTCCTTCTGCAAAGGAAAAAACCACCTTGGATGAAGGTGGGGATGTGTATTTGGCTTCTTCTTCAAATACACATGTAGATCATGAGACATGGTTGATTAACTCAGGTGCATCCTTTCACTTCACTCCCCATAGGGAGTGGTTCTATGAGTATGAGAAGTATGATGGTGGTGATGTATTCTTAGGGAATGATAGGAAGGCCGAAATCGTCGGACGTGGAAAAGTCAAGCTGAAGATGCAAGGTGGAAGGATTAGAACACTTCCTAGTGTTTTACATATTCCTACATTGGCCAGAAATTTGATTTCTATAAGCAATATGGATGATGCAGGTGTAAAAACAGTGTTCGAGAAAGATACCTGCAAGATGGTTTAGGGAGCACTGGTATTAATGCAGGGAGTTCAGATTGGAATTCTATACAAGATTTAGGGTAGCACTATTATTGATGGGTGCAATAGTTCTATGGTTCCTGAAAGTGGAGTGGAAATCCTAGTGGTATCTAGAGAAAAGACCATGCTATGGCATCAAAGGCTTGGAAATATTGGAGAGAAGGGCCTTTAGATACTGAATAGAAATGGTATGGTAGAAGGTATGTCTAATTTCCCTTTGGATTTCGATTTTTGTGAACATTGTGTATATGGGAAGCAGAATCAGGTGAGTTTTCCTTCTGGTGCTAAGAGGGTGAAAAAGATATTAGAGCTTGTGCACAATGATGTGTTTGGACCTGTGTCGGTTCCATCATTGGGAAAGTCTATGTACTATGTTTCATTCATAGATGACTTTTCAAGGAATACATGGATATATTTCTTGAGAAAGAAATCTGAAGTCTTTGAGATATTTAAAGAATTTAAGGCTCTGGTGGAAAACCAGATAGAGAAGAAGATAAAGGTGTTGAAGACATATAATGGTGGAGAGTTCTACAAGAAGGAATTTGAAGAATTATGTAAGAAGTGTGGTATAGCATGACAAAATACTAATCCATAAAAACCTCAAAAAAATGGAGCTGCAGAAATAATGAACATAACGTTGATGGAAAAGGCAAGAAGCATGCTCAGTGGTACCGAGTTAGGACAAGAATTCTGGGCAGAAGAAGTGGAGACTGCATGTTACTTGGTTAACAAATCACCTTCATCAGCGTTGGAGGATAAGACTCCACATGAGGTATGGAATGGTAAGAAACCCTCTCTTTCACATCTGAGGGTATTTGGATGTGATTCATATGTACATGTTCCAAAGGAGAAAAGGACCAAGTTGGATAATAAATCTGAAAGGTGCACCTTTATTAGGTATAAGGATGGTTTAAAAGGTTACAAGATTTGGAACCCAGAAACAAGGAAGGTTGTGTACAGTCGAGATGTGGTGTTTAGAGAGGTGAAATATGTTGTTAAAAATGAATTCCTACCAAAGGAACCTGAAAATATATAGTTTGAGCTAAAGGAGGATGAACCAGACTCTACAACAGAAGAAGATTCAGAAGAAGAATAGCCACAGACTCCATCTGTGAGAAGATCAGTTTGGGAAAGAAGGAAACCAAAAAGGTATAGTCCATCTAATTTTTGTTCAAATTTTTCTTTAACTATAATTGATGATGATCCTAGAACTGTTAGGGAAGCAGTGGATTCAAAGGATGGAAAACTCTAGAAGGAGGCCATGGTTGATGAATGGGATCCTTGAACAAAAATTAGGCATGGAATCTGGTGGAGTTGCCGGATGGAAGGAAGCCCATTGGGAGAAAATGGGTGTTTAAGAAGAAGACGAATGTAGAAGGCAAGGTGGAGAAATAAAAAGCTCGATTGGTAGCAAAAGGTTATTCCCAGGTCCTGAGAATTCATTTTGGTGATATTTTTTATCCTGTTGCTAGGGTTACTTCTATTAGATTAATTTTATCTATTGTTGTTGCATTTGACTTTGAGGTAGAACAAATGGATGTGAAGACAACATTTCTTCACAGGGATCTGGAAGAGGAGATCTACATGAATCAACCTGAAGGATTTACGGTGAAGGTTAAGAAAGAACTGGTATTCATGTTAAAAAATTCCTTGTATGGTTAAAACAGTCACCAAGGATGTGCTATCAGAAATTTGATACCGATATACGAGGAATTGGCTTCAGCAGAAGAAAAGAGGATCACTCTATGTATTTTAAATTAATTGATGACCGTGTTATTTATTTGGTCTTGTATGTGGATGATATGTTGCTGATTGGAATTGACAAAGAAATTATCAAGGATTTGAAAACCCAATTGTTCTCCAAATTCAACATGAAGGATCTTGGTGCTGCAAACTATATTTTGGGCATGGAAATTAAGAGAGACCGGGAAAAGAGGAAGCTCTGGTTAAACAAGAGGAAGTATGTCAAGACAATATTGTAGAGGTTCAATATGCAGGATAGTAAACCGGTGAAGGTTCCTATTCCTGTAGGTGTAAAGCTATCTGTTGAACGGTGTCCCAAGACATAATAAGAAGAGGAGGATAGGTCCCGTGTTCCATATGCAAGTGCAGTGGGTAGCCTGATGTATGCAATGGTATGTACTAGACCGTACATTGCACATGAAGTGCGAGTATTGAGCAGGTTTATGTCAAAACTAGGAATGGGGAATTGGACAACAGTGAAGTGGGTTTTCAGATATTTGCGTGGCACTAGTGATTATGGTTTGTGCTACCAGGGAAGACCAAGATTGGATAGAGTTTTGGAAATCCATGGTTTTGTTGATGCAGAATGGGCTGGAGATCTGGACCAAAGAAGATCTACAAGTGGGTATGTGTTTAGCCTATTTGGAGGTGAAGTCAGTTGGATGAGTAAAAGATAGTTTTTAGTGGTTCTTTCAACTACAAAGGCAAAATACATGGCAGCCACTCATGCAAGCAAGGAAGGAGTTTGGTTGTAGAGATTGTGTTCAAGTATGGGGTTGGTGAAATGAGCTATAAGGATAGACTGTGATAGCCAAAGTGCAATTTTCTTGGTTAAGAACCCTGCTTATCATTCAAAGAAAAAGCACATTGATGTTCAATATCACTTTGTGAGAGATATGGTTAAGTATAAAAGGGTGTTGTTCATAAAGGTGGACACTTTAAAGAATGTTGCAGATGCATTGAATAAGTCTGTGAGCACTCAGAAGTTCTCTTGGTGTAGAGAAACAATGGGTGTTGCAGAGCTGGACTAATGACTAAGCTCTCCTGTGGCCCCCTGCGGAAAGAAAACATCAAGTGGGAGAATGTTGGGTATGTGTTATATTCTTTCCACGATTAGTCGCATGTGTGGGGGGTTACAGGGGGTTATATTCTTGGATCCTATTTGCGGGCCCACCCATGGCTTTGTGCATGGGTTTGCACATGGTTTTGGGGCATGATGGTTTTCAGCCACTGGTATTTTTTGGATCTGGTCAAGCGAACTATGATTATGTTCTGATCTAGGGTTAACGGATTGGGGTTTATGAATGCTTCAACATGTATTTATATGTGTTGTAACACTAAAAGGAATATAATGAAAAATCAAGTCGGTAGACTCGATTTTGGATCTAGGGGAAAATCTCTGTGTATATCTGTTTTATGTTTTATGATCTCACTATTGCTTATTTTCTATTTTTAAGATTCGTTTGTAGATAATTTCTGTACAGGGTTAAAACCTACAATCCCGATATTAGTTGCCAATTTATTTGGATGTATAAAATATTATTTACTTATGCTTATTATATTTGACTGAGATGTACAATTTTAATGTATTAGTTATATGCTTATGTTGTTAATGAGGAATGTGATTTCCGTTATAAGTTTATGATGAATGGATGAGTTCCTGTACGTGTTGTGTGGGAAAGAATCTATGTGTTTATTTCATTTAATTAATGAGCTGGGTATGTGTTGGATCAGGGTTCCCTGGGTAAAGAAAATTTGGATAAATTTTGGTTAAGTTTTTGTTTGTAATCACTGCGTGCAGACGTCAAGGGGCTTCGGGGCGGGTCAAAGTCCCTTAATTATTTAACGGTAAAAGGGAAAACCATGAGTTTCAAACCATGGTTTGAGACCATGGTATGTGAAAATTTGGAAAGATATAAATATGTGAGAGTCAAGTGAAGAAATATATCTCAATCATCTCATGTCTAAGATATGATTTTGTATGCGTGAATAGTTTATCTGAGTTTTGTCTAGGTAGAAAGGTTCTTGCTGGTTGTGTGCATGGAGACCTAAGTTCTGAGGTGTGTGCAAGGACCCTGCTATTGTGTGCACAGGTGGAAAATTTATATTTAACCGAAGATATCTTAATAAAGAAGACAATTTTGGAAAACTTAGACTTTATATGATTCATCTTGTTAACTATCTTAGATTTTTTATGCACATTATATGTTGCTTATTATAGATCTAGATCTGTTATGTTGAATGCATTTGTATTTCCATGATTGATAAGTCAAGCTGGTAAATTGCATCTATCCACAAGTATTGTTATGCTTAACTATTAGATCTAAAGGTAGTAAGTTGTTTTATGGAAGTATATATCAAAGTAAGGGTTTATACTATAATATTCAATGAATGCGCAAGGGATAATTATGTTTATCACTATCTATGTATGCACAACTACTTTTCTATTTGTTTGTGTAATATTCCTAATTAGCTCTCAACTAGTTGGAATATTAAATTTTGCTTTTGTCATTTAGATAGATGATAAGAGGGTAGGGAGACCCATAAATCTCTTTAGTAGGAATAAAACCACCACTTCTCATGTGAATGTGGATCACTTTATCAGTTGAATAAAACATATTTAGGTGTGAACAGGGGCTAGAGCATGTGGACAGGGTCAAAGTTGACCAAATAAATAATGCTATCATGGAGGTATTGGAGAGTTAATGGAGGACAACACAGTCATAGAGGAGAAGTGAATGCATGAGAGTAACATATTTAATGAGTGGGACCCAGTGTGAGGAAGCTCACCAAGCATAAAAGGAAAAGGATGGCAGCCATAGAAGGCATTCTCATTATTTATGACTTCTTTCACACTTAAGTTGTTTAGCGGAGTCTGTTGTGATGTTTAGCACAAGGGTGTTTCTGAGCTGAAATCCCACCCTTATCCTCGGGGGAATTCGAGTGCCTACTCAGTAGAGGTCTATTGAGCTACATTTCCACCATCCTGCATTAGGCCAAGCTTTATCCATCATCCACATCGCAATCTCCTTCAGGATTGTGTTGTTTTGTAGGGCAGTAGCAGTGGAGGAGTGATAGATCTAGTCTTGAGCTTGTTTTCCAGTGGAGGGAGAAACCCTTCATCCAGGAGGCTATCAAGGAGGGTCCTTGAGCATCATTTGTTCATCTGTAATCAGGATAATCTACTTCCATCACCTACAACATAGTCCCCTTTGTGAAGTGCATTATTTTATTGGGCAATTGCAATGGAGGGCTTAGTGCCCCAGTTTGTGAGTTAGAATTTCAGTGAGGGGAGAAGCCCTTCATCCGGGAGATCTATTGGAGGAATATCAACCATTTCCATATCAGATCAGCCACCTCCTATCAATTTCTAGTTTCAGAGCTTATTCATCCCTAGGTTTGCATTTCATCATTTTTGTATTTTGGGTATTTCTGCAAACCATTTCTAGGTTGTCCTAGAAATGTGCTTGGGAGATTAGATCTATATTCCCCACACTTTTTGGGCCTTATATAATTAGATACATATATATTTATATTTCTCTTCTATAGCTGTACTCATTGGGACTGTGTTGTCTTGGTTGTCTGGGATTTTGAGTAGCAACAACACTCCATGTTTGGGTGTATTTGATCATTAGAGGCTTATCTTGCCTAGTTTGAGTGATTGTTCCTCAAGATATTGTACTTATTTTTTGTTGTTATACATAATAAGATGAATATATGATTGGCTCATGTTTGATGTATTAATATTTACAAAAATTCCCAGTTTTATGTTCAATATTGCTACTTTTCCTGTTTTGGAATATTACAGTGGTATTGGAGCATAATCTTGGCTTAGCTTGTGTGTACAACAACTATGTCATCAGAAGAAAAAGAGCCTCTCATAGCAATGGGAAAGAGGTATTTTCATAGGAACCAAGGATATGATTATACAGACCCCAAAGGAGACAAAGGCAAAACTCCTATATCAAGAGAGGAGGATGAAAAGGAGTTTCCCAAGCTTCTTCTCCAAACCATGCAGGATATTGCTTGAGAAATAAAGGAGATGAGGATGGAGAGACATAAAGGATCCCCTAGAGGCTTTATGAATGGAGAAAGCTCCGAAATTTTACATCACTGGTATGATAAACCAGTAAAGCAGCAAGTCTCCCAATGCTCTACTATGCCTACATTCCTAGCCGTAGGAAATGGAGCTGGAGGACCCCAAGAAAAAAAAACTCTTGAAGGTTATTTCCTAAAGTATGAGTCTCAATCTCAGAGATTCAAAGATAATCTAAACTTTCAAGAGTTTTTTCAGATCAAGGACAATAGAAGACCCCAACATGACAATAGAAGTGGAGGGTTCATATAGAACAATGATCTACAACGGACCATGGGTAGATTCGTTTTTCCCGCTTTTGATGGGTCATCCATGTGCACAACCAAGTATTGGGTGGTGAAGCTAGACATATACTTTTAGAGAAACCAAGTACCATAGATGGAGGCCATCAAAATTGTAGCACTGCACCTTGAAGGTGAGGCACATAATTGGTGGTTTCATGGTCTTTCTACATTGGGGCATTCGAATGTGACTGCTTACTCAGAGTTCACCCGGAGGTTAGCAGAGAGGTTTTATCGAAGAGATCCAGAGGCACCTTTTATTAATCTAGCCAAGCTCAAGCAGTCGGGTAATCCAGAGACCTATATTTATGAGTTTCTAAAACTTCATGTCATGATTCCTGATTTAACTACAGTTAGAAGGGTTTATGTGTTCATTGATGGGCTAGCAGAGCCTCTGCATGGGTTGGTTAAAAATACTAAAACAAATACTCTTAAAGATGCTATTGATAGGACAAGAGATTTACAAGATGCTTTGCCAAGGGTAAAGGCTCCATTCCAGCAAAGGCCACCCTTTCAGTCAAAAGGGAAAGATGTGAAGGTTCTCCCTTCAAAAGAGAAGAAAAACAAAGGGCCTCTTAGTGATGATGTCCAAAGATACTTGAGGAGGAAGCTTTGATTCACATGCCAAGAACCATGGGCACCAGGGCATCGATGTGTAGCAAGGAAAGAACACTATATAGAGGTATTATCTGATAGTGAGGAGGAGGAAGAAAAGGATCCAGAAGGGGGAAATAATGCTTTGATAGCGGGAGAGGACCCACCACCACCATGAGGTGGGAATGGGGCATTTGATCCAGTTGGATGGGCCTTGCATCTTTGCAAGGAGTACCCAAGTATCTGAATTTAAGAGTCTGGGGTACCATTCAGGATAAGAGGGTATCAGTGTTGTTTAACAGTGGGGCTACCCAAAACTTTATTTATTCTTAGTTAGCACAGAGGAGACAAATACCCACTAATGATTTTGAGGGATTTTCAATTTTGGTTCCAAGAGCTAGAACTATGCAGTGTATGAAGTATGTTCCAACATTGTCAGTAACCTTTGGGACATATACTTTGACTAATCACCTCTTTTTGGTCGAGAGACTTGACACCAATATGATATTGGGTGTGCAGTGGTTGATTACATTGGAGAAAGTCACCACAGTTTGGGAAAATTTGCAGATGGAATGGGTAGATAAGAAGAGTGGTAAGCTTCAGATGATTAGGGGCATGCACACTTATCCCCCTAAGATAGCTTCTGCACACAAGATAGAACCTGATTTTAGCAGTTGGAGCAAGGACACATTAGTTCACTCAGTCATGCAATTGAATCTGACCCATGATGTAGTATTATTTGGAGGAATTCCACCAGGAAGGCCCCCGGACCAGGAGTTGGTTAAAGAGTTCTCACAACAAGCTGCACCATTCCTAGATCTGGCTGAGATGGCAAACTTGGGTGAGCTTATCACATCGCAGAGAGTATTTGGTAGGCTCAAGGAGGAGAGGGACATTATTCTAGTATCAATATTACCAACCCTCTCCAAGCATCTTGCGCTGGGAGGAGATGTTTAAGGGGTGGATGATGGCACAATCATGGTGCAAGGGGGATACTCCATGGCCTTTGAGAGTTAGAAGATACTTCCACATAGGAAGAGATCTTCCATATATGGTAGAGGGTTGTTGGCATTCATGCATACATTAGAAAAACTTAGAAATTTTTGGATGGGTAATAGCTTCCAAGTGAAGACTAACCTCGATAAACTTTGACCCCTACTTAGGCAGGAGCAGCTACATGGGAAGAAACAAAGGCAAGTTAGAAGTGTTCCGGCATATGAATTTGGCATTGAGCATGTCAAAGAGGGGAGCTATGAGGTCACAGGTGCCTTATCACAAAGGCTAACAATGATGTTATTGAGGAGTATAGACCCATATCAGGAGTTCCAGCTATTGGTGGATTATTCCAAGAACCTCTTCACTTGTGAGGTGCTTGATGGGTAAGTGATATATGGGGGATATAGAGTGGTGGATGGAGTCATCTATTACTAGGATCGGATCTTATTTACTAGAGACTCCAAGCTCAAGGAAAATATTATACATGTAGCACATAAAGCACTCCTTTTCGGTCACACAGATTTCATTGGGACATACCAAACCATCATGGAGAAATTCTCATGGGAGGGTCTCAAAGAGGATGTACTCCAGCATATTAGGAGGTATGTAGTTTTCTTGATGAATGAGGAGGAAAACAACCACCTTGCAAGGTTGTTATAGCCACTTCCCTTTCTAAAAGAAAGATGGGAAGGCTCATCTATGGACCTCTTCAACAACTTGCCAACAATTCATGGTAAGGATTGTCTTTATGCTTATTGATCAACTAACCAAGTATTTACATTCCTTTGCCATTCATTTATATTACATTGCTCCACAAGAGGGAAATAATCTCTTTAGACTTGATGGTATTCTTGGAGCCACAATCAGTGATGGGAATGGCCAATTCTAAGAGGATGTGGGGAGATGATATATTATTTTGGGTGTAATCATTTGACACCAAATATCTGTTACTTTTCCTAGGAAGATGAGAAAAGAAGGGCAACACACAAGTGGCTAGGAAGATGCTCTCACCATCATGTTTTGTGGCAGCAAGGAGTAGAACTGTGTTGGTTCCCCTTAAGGTACTATTATCATCCTCCGGTATTTCATATGGTAGTCAGTGTATCTCTAATTGTGATTCCATATGTTGATGATGTCTTGATCATTATTGCTGGAATGGTTGGAGGAATGGCACATGGGTTGGAGTTGTTCATTGGGAGTAATATCTCCAACATTTATTATGCCCCATGCTTCAGTGAGAACATTGGATAGTATGTGGTTGCTACCATACATCTCTTACTTCCTTATGATGTGAGCCATTTGGTTAACTTGTACACTTGGGAGGAGAAGCTAAGGGGCAAATTGATGGGAGAACACCTGATTCAGTGGGGGAGCTTATCATACGTGGGTTCCACCAGGGAAGGAGGAGAGGTTTTGAAACATTCATCCTCACTGTTGCTTGAGTATAAGAAACACTTGGGAGGGGATGATTGTAATATTCCTAATTAGCTTTCAACTAGTTGGAATATTAAATTTTTCTTTTTTCATTTAGATAGAGGAATAAGAGGGTAGGGAGACCCATAAATCTCTTTAGTAGGAATAAAACCACTTCTCATGTGAATGTGGATCACTTTATCAGCTGAATAAAGCATATTTAGGTGTGAACAGGGGCTAGAGCATGTGGATAAGGTCAAATTTGACCAAATCAACACCACTGTCATGGAGGTAGTGGAGAGTTAATGGAGGAAAACGCAGTAATATAGGAGGAGCAGATGCATAAGATGAACATGTTTAATGAGTAGGACCCAGGGTGAGGAAGCTCACCAAGCATAGAAGGAAGAATATGACAACCATAGAAGAAATTTTTATTATTGTTTATGTCGTGGTATTTATGACTTCTTGCACACTTCAACTGTTTAGCAGAGTCTGCTGTGCTATTTAGCACAAGGGTGTTTTCGAGTGGAAATCCCACCCTCATCCTCAGGGGACTTCGATTGCCTACTTAGGAGAGGTTTATTGAGTTTCATTTCCACCATATGGCATCAAGCAAAGATTCAACCATCATCCACAGTGCAGTCTCCTTTAGGATTGTGTTGTTTTGCAGGGCAGTAGCAGTGGAGGAGTGATAGATCCAGTTCTCAACTTTTTTTCTAGTGGAGGAAGCAGCCCTTCATCCGAGAGGTTAGCAAGGAGGGTCCTTGAGAATAATTTAGTCATTTTGCATTAGGCTAAGCTGCTTCCATCACCTACAACACAATCCCCTTTAGGAACTGCGTTATTTTATTGGGTAGTTGCAGTGGAGGGCTTAATGCCCCAGTTTGTGAGTCATATTTCCAGTGAGGGGAGCATCCCTTCATCCAGGAGATATATTGGAGGAGTATCAAACATTTACATATTAGATCATAAAAATAATATCATTTTTCTAGTTTTAGATCTTATTAAGCCGTAGGGCTACATTTAATCATTTTTGTATTTTGGGTATCTCCGGAATCCCTTTCTGGGTTGTCATGGAAATGTGCTTGGGAGCCTAGATATTTATTCCAGGCACTTTTTGAGATATATTGGAAGATATATATATTTTTATTTCCCAGTTACAGTTATACTCACCGAGACTGCGTTGTCTTGGTTGTTTACAATTTTGAGTAGCAAAAACACTCCATGTTTGGGTGTTTTTGATCATTGGAGGCTTATCTTGCCTAGCTTGAGTGATTTTTCCTCAAGATATTGTACTTATTTGTTGCTTTTATACATAATAAGATGAATCTATGATTGGATCATGTTTTATGTCTTAATATTTACTGCAATTCCCAATTTTATTTTCAATATTTCTGCTTTTCCTGTTTTGGAATATTACAATTGCAATTACATCTGGTTCTGTGAAGTTATGCACAAGGCAGTAGGCTAGGCATTAGATATGTTGGATCCACATCAAAAGCCCCCTCAGGGTGTGGAAACCTAGTTCCAACACCCCCCCATACTGCTTCAGGTGAGAATTTGGTCTGCGAAGGCAGATCACTGTCGAAAGGGCTTGTAGTTGGAGAGTTTTTTTGGTTGCGCGATTACCACGAACCTGGATCAGAACCCCTAAATCCAAAAAATGGTTCCATTTCCAAGACTAGGATAATTTTTAGGGAGATTTGATGTTGTTGCACCCAACAAATAATGAACTGCAATATTGGCTTGACAAGAAGGTGAATGAATTTGTGATCCATGAAAAGAGAAGCCCTAAATTGTTTGCCGAAGATTGGGAACAAAGGTATATCTACATAGAGGTCCACGAAGTTTTATTTCCTTCATTTGCAACCAAGTTGCAAGATTGGCTGTCTTAGCTTGCTAAATTCCAGACCTGCGCAAAGGACGACGTGATTACCAAGTGGACCTCAGAGTTGGTGCAACAATTGGGTAAATCTAGCAACAAGATTACTCGCATGGTAGATCACTGGATCGATGGTGTTCTAGGAGGATTTGTGATTGAATTCACTATTGATATGCTTCTATCCTATTTTGAAGCCAAAAGGAGATTTTTCAAGGGCCCTAGAGGTAAGTTCTCGCGCTCACTGAAACTGTGGATTAAAATGCTTTTTTGTGAAAAGGGTACTCTCTGAAGCCACATTGAGTGAATGCCCTGAAGAGGTCCATCTAGCTCCACACGCATAGGTCCTGGTAGCTCTATGCACAATGAAAAAAATTACAGAGTAGACCTAGAAGAAGATTTTATTTACGGTCCTCTCAAAGGTAAATCTGATAGTGACGAAGAATCTGACACAAGTAGCTTTGGTGAATCTACGCATGTAGATGAAAATAAATTGATTACAGTTTAGATCCATTCCACTCTGCTCCCCCATTCATCTCCTAACTACTCATCCACCCCACCACCACCTCCACCACCAGACGCTGATATGGCTGCTTCCATGAAGTTACCTAATTTCCATGGTATTAGGAACGAAGATGTGGACCAATTATGGTTCGTTACAGACATTGTATGGACATAACAACAGATCAATAATGGTAATGTCAAGAAATCACAACTGGCTATTTCATTTCAAGAATGCACACTATATTAGTACATAAGTATGAAGCAACGAACCCCAATGCAACAATCGATAATATAAAGGCTGCATTGAAGGAACAATTCAAAAAGCCGAAATCATATGCTGAATCTGTGACTAAGTTAAAGGAAATCCACCAATAAGTGAATGAATTTGTATGGGAGGTAGATCAACGGTTGAAGTGCACCATCAAAGATGGAGGATTTACTAATTATGACATGCAACAAAAAGAATGGTTCATTTCCATGCTGCTACCGCATGTGCACCAGTTTTTAAATCAATAGAAGATTGTGAGATAGGCCGAAGCTGTGGAGATTGCAATGAAGTTAGAAGTCTCACTTGTACCAGTTGTGTAGGCCGGGGCTTAGCAGATTCAAAACCAACTAGCTACACTACACTTATAGATACAAAGCCTGCACCAAGAGAAAGGGAAGGACGTATGTGCAGGTGTATGGTGTATGCGTTGTAAAGTTGAAGGGAATCATAAAGATCAGTGTCATGTATGCAATGAATATCTAATAGCTGGAGGACCAAGTCTGATTAAGAGCGTGACAGGACCAAGTGGCACCCCCACATTATGGTGCACGATTTGTTAAGTAACTGGTATTCACATGACATACTTTTTCCCTAAGATTGGTAAATATGTCCCAGATCTTAAGCAACTGATCCAGATTTATGTAGGAATGAAATAATATAAAAAAATAAACATAAACACAGAGATGCAATGGAAATAAAACTTCATTTCATTAATATCATATAATAGAAATATGCTTGTAGACATAATGGAAATAAACAGCTAGGGCACTGGTAGGCTTATCTATGAGAAGAGATGTGGCGGTTACATGCCTCTAAACTGTGTTACAATGAGGCTCAAGGGCCAATTTATTATTTAGAAACAATGGAGAACCCTAAAAATCCAAAAACCTAACCCTAGAAGATGAAGTCTCAAAACTATGGGCCCTGTTTGGGTAAATTGGTGTTTCAACTTCCCGGGGACATAACTTTGGCATACGATCTTCGTTTGACATGCTCAATACCTCGTTAGAAATATCTATCCAAGGAGTACAACTTTCAGTGTGAAAAAAATCAATCCATGGACCCATATTTCTCCCCATTTTCCCAAAAAACGTCGTTTAGGGCCTCAAAACGGCTCTAGAAGTTTAGGATCCAAAAAAATGCTAAAAATAGTAAGTTGTGTTGAAACTGAAAAACTGAAAGAACTGATGGTGGCGTTTCGAATGGAATAGGAGGGTGGACACCAATATCCAACTGGATCATTAGGGCCCCAAAACGGCTCTGGATGTACAGGACTCGAAAACCTGCTAAAAATAATAAGCTGTGCTGAAAGTGAAAAAATGAAATAACTGATGGTGTGGGTCCGAATGGAATAGGTGGGCGGCCACCAATATCCACCTAGATCATTCCTCCCTCCTTAAGAAGCAATGGTCCCCATTGTGTTAATTTCCTCCATGAGAGGAAAATTCTACTGAACTTGGTATTGGATTTGTCGAGGATGTCATGGACTTGTTGGTGGACGTGTTGGCAGACGTGCTGGATGCGTTCAATAAATTTGGTTTCCTCAGACAGTACATGTACGGATTCTGTATGTGTAGTCACATGAGGTATGGAAATATCAGGTGGTGGTGCGCCTAGGGTTAGATCAATGGAGTGCTTGTCGTGATAGTGTAGAGGAACCTCTGTGGGTGAGGAGAAAGTGTCCTCGTATTCCTCCATGAATTTGTCCATATGTTGCAGCCATGTAGGGAGCCTTGTTTTGAGTCTGTGGCCACAATATTCTTATTTCCTTGTGAGTGAGTTGTAATGAAAATAAATTTCCAAGTTTGGGAAACAATCGTACTGCGTTGTTTTGCAATATCGAAGGAGATCGTAGGAGGCGGTACTACCTCTAGTATCCTGTACAATTTATTTCCCAAAGTAATAAAAACATAATGAGGCCTAGACTCATACACAACATTTCACCTCCAAAAGTATGGTATGGTCCAATAATACATCAGCAACATCAAGAGCAACATCACACAATACCTCATCCGTGAATGCCTTGATGTTGTATGGAAGGCGGCATTGCTGGCGGACGCGAAGATCTCTCCCTAGGTGAAGCCACCCGATGGTATATGGCTGTGGGTGTGCTATGGTCGGTAGGCCGAGATGCTTCACGACCTCTGCTGAAATGAGGTTGTTTTGGCTTCCGTTATCGACAAGAAATTGCAGTGGAGAACCCTTCACCCACATTTGCGAATGGAAGAGGCACTCCCCCTCCTCTGGATCCTCGGGATCCTCCCGTTGGAGCTTGGTGGTGGAAAAAATGGCACTAGGATTTACATCAATGATTTTCTTCTCTTTGTAATCTCCCTTATCTGGTTCTGGCTCAGGATCAGAACATGCATTTGATTCGGGTGCCTTCAGTTCGCCCACCAATGACTGTTTGGCCTGACACTAGTTTGTGCTGCGAGTGGGGCTGTTATGAAATTCACACCACTTCCCTGTGTCCTTCTTTAGATTTTTGGTGGTGTTATGAGTCACCCCGCTTTGGCTCTGCCCCCTGTTTTGTGGTTCGGGGGCACCTTTCCCTAGCTTCGGATTCGCGGATCCAAAGTCATGCTTATTATGCTTAAATTTCTGCTCGATCTTGGCGACATAGCGATATGCTGTGCCAAGCGAGGTAATTTCAAAGAACTTCATTTACTCCTAAATGTGTCTATCCAGGCAGCTGTGGTACTTTATGACCAAATGTCTCTCTAAATCTTTAATACCCAACTTTGTGCGTAGGGCATGGAACAAATTCATCAGTTCGTGCACATCTTGATCCCTTTGTTGTCAAAATGTGGTCCATTGGATGTACTTGTCCTCATATCTCCCCATGGGGTAATATTGTTCCTTGATGCCATCTCGGAATGAATTCCAAGTGGGTGTAGCCAAGAACAAAGAGGGTTCCCCCTCATCCTTTTTCTCATAGTAGGTTTCCCACCAGTCTTTGACATGGGGGGCGGCTTTGAGGAGTCCAAAACTAATCTTTTCTCGGTCAGAGAAATCATGAACCGAGAAATGCCCTTCTAGAAAATTCAACCATATATTGACAACATCTGCATCTATCTGGCCTTCAAATACATGAATGTAAAAGTTTACCTGTACCTTGAAGGGAGTGGCGCCTCCAGAGTAGTTTTTGGATGTTGATGCGCCATAGGTGGGTAGCAGTTGAAGGATCTGAGCAAAGTTATCCATCATCGCATTCCTTTGTTTCTCGAGGGCCTCCTCGAGTAATATTTTGATAGGATCTCCTGCTCCCTCATCTTTATTTTCTTCTGCCATGGGAGGTCATCACGGTTTGTGAGGCTAATCTTGCAAGGGTTCAACTAGATCGATCCCTAACTCTTTATACCCTGACCGCGTTGGGAACATGCAAAGAAAAACATAGAAAGAGCAGACCTCTCTGATACCACTGATTTGAATTTATGCAGGAGCACAATAATATACAAAAATAAACATAAACACAAAGATGCAGTGGAAATAAAATTCCATTTCATTAATATCATATAATAGAAATATGCTTACAAACATAATGGAAATAACTGGCTAGGGCGTTGGTAGGCTTATCTCTGAGAAGAGATGTGGTGGCTACATGTCACTGAACTGTGTTACAATGAGGCTCAAGGGCCTATTTATTATTGAGAAGCAATGGAGAACCCTAAACATCCAAAAACCTAACCCTAGAAGATTAAGTGCCAGAACTATGGGCCCCATTTGGGTAAATTGGTGTTTCAACTTCCTGGGGATGTAACATTGGCATACGATCTCTGTTTGATGCGCTTAATACCTCATTAGAAATATATATCCGACAAGTACAACTGCACAGTGGGAGCTTCCAGTTTTCCCAAAAAACATCGTCTAGGGCCTCAAAATGGCTCCAGAAGTTCAGGACTTGAAAAACTGCTAAAATTAGTAAGTTGTGTTGAAACTGAAAAAATGAAAGAACTAATGCTAGAGTTTCGAATGGAATAGGTGGGTGGCCACCAATATCCACCTAGATAATTAGGGCCCCAAAACGACTCCGGATGTATAAGACCGAAAACTTGCTAAAAATAGTAAGTTGTGCTGAAAGTGAAAAACTGAAAGAACTGATGGTGTGGGTCCAAATGGAATAGGTGGGTGGCCACCAATATCCACATGGATTAGCAACCTTTCTAAAAAAATTTCCGATATGTGGGACATGATGAGTATAATTATCGTAGCTTCAATTTGATGATTGACCGAGCTAGCTTATATGAGATGCAAGAAGAAGGATGGGAGCTAGAGTCACCTGCATATCCATCTGGACATGGAAAATTCCAAGAGGCCAAGGAAGAGGAGGACGAGCTAGCCGAGGAAGAGTCTAGGTCATATTCTATAACTGCGGAGATGCTGGTCATTATTCTCGTGAATGTACAAAGCCAACACAATAGTCTTGCAGGTATTGCAGACAATTTCATCATGTTATTGAAGATTGCCTTGTATTAATTGCAAGAATGTAGGAAAAGAAACCAAAAACTCCCACTAAAAATATTCAGATTGTAAGAGCTGAGCTGCGCGAAGAAGAACCGAGTGTGAATATTGTTACTAGGATTGGTTCAGCAACTGGTCAAGACAAAGGAAAAAATCCTGATACTGATCTTCGAATCCAAAGGCACCTGAAAGGAAAGAAGGATTCAACTTAAAGAGGGAACACGAGACTGCTGTAGAAGCGGAGAACGATTTTACAGAGACGGGTGTATCAACATCTAAAGCATCAAGCAAGCCAATGGGCATGGTCGAAGGAGATAAAGAACTAAATCCCTTCCTGGAACCAGGGTTGTGGTCCCTTTGGACCCTACAAAAGAAGAAAGATATACTGAACTAGTGCGTGAAGACGATGATGTTGACCATATTTATAAGTTAACTGGGCGGGATGAAGACTGGATCAACCCAACATCAGATGGTCAGCTTAATTGGGAGAAGGATATTTCATGCCTTTTAGATTCGGAAGAGGAGATGGAAAACTGGCAGAACCATTTGCACGAAGTATCTGTGTTGTGTTGAAATTCGATGACAAAATCACTACAGTGCATATCCTCAGAGGTACGATGTTTTCCTTATTATGATGGCATGAGTAATGTTAATATGCTTTTAGAATAACTTGAAAAAACTATTCCAGAAGCACAATGGTTCCATGCACTTGATATAGCTCTACGTTGGACCCCAACACGTTGGTTGGAGATGCATAAAGGAAACTTGACTATCTAGAAAGAATGCACCTGCATGATGTGTCTGCGGTTTGAGCATCCAAATACCAGAATAGGAGATACCTATTCCAAAGAAGGCAATCTGTACAAACATCTGGCTAAATGGAATTAAGCAGGGGCGAAGAGCCGAAACCAGAATGGGTGTTGTTAGCCACCCATAATTCTGTCATATCAGGTGGTGGCTAAATAATGTTAGATAGCCTTCAAGAAACAATTTTATTACTAAAATTGATGATGCTTAAAGTATTTTGATAATATCCTATCCTTTGGATAATCGCCACTGCTGTTTCCCTTCAGAACTCAGAAATCCTGCTGATTTCCAAGCTAGAATACTACTGCAAGCATCATTTCCCTTTTCCCCTTTTCCAAAAGCTAACCTCATTTCCTATCCCTCTATTTCCCATGAAAACCCCTCATTTTCATGTTTTTCCCATTTTTCCTTCATCAAAATCCACTTTTATAAGGTTTAAAACCCACTTTTAAGCCTTATAAAAACCCTTAGATTCTCTTGAAAACCATTGAAAATTCATAAAAATTATATTTTTAATGTATTACAGACTTAAGCCCTCGGGCTAAGTCTTTAGCCCCTCCTCCTAAAACCCCGGTCATATTTTTCCCATATGCCCCATGGCCCCGCAATCGAGCACCAAGCCATTTTATAATTATTCCTGCCGAAGTTTAAAAAACTTTGGTTATATATATAAAACCTCTGTTTATATTATTTTCCCGACGTTTTATTATTTTATTAAATTTTTCCGCTGGTACAAGTTTTAAATCGTTCCGCACCGTCGATCTGATCTGAAGATCGGATGGTGCGGAGCCCGTCTCCCATGGTCCCCACATTCCACTCACCCCGTCCAAAAACCGCGTGGTATCTATCGCACCGCCTTTGGGCAAAGGCGGTTTTTCCCTGATCGCCAGCGATTCCATACATCGCGTGACATGCGTCCCCTGTAATTTTTCAAAACCGCTTGCTCATCGCGCGTTATCGTTCATACGTGGATGCCCAGCGATATTGCCGTGCGCCGTCTGATCTGGGGCGGGCCATCCAACGGCTATCGCTCGTCGAAGATGCCTGATGATTAACGTGGTCTCGGTGTGCCATCCAGTTAATCTCTGCCGTCGATTTGATCTGCAGATCGACGATCCATATTCCATCGCCTTGATTCCGTCGCCCAGTCAACGATTCTCTGTTTTGACTTTCCCCCTCGCTCTCGACCGTCGATCTCTGTGCGGTCGATGACTCTGATTTAATCTTTCTTCTGCCTTCTCCAATAAATCCTGACCGTTGGATGATTCCATCCAACGGCCACGCTTCCTCCACATGCCTCCCCAACAATAAACCTATAAATGCATGGATTTTATAATAAGTTGTTTGTATTTTGCAGGGTTCCGAGGTTTTATCGCCTTTTTTCGAGGAAAATTCGAAGGCGGAGGATGACGATCCTGCCGCCTTCGATTCACCAAATAAAATCATCACAGGGTGTTGAAAACACATTTCATCAGTGTTCCTTCAGGCATTGATGCCATATCGCCCCTGCGCAGCCCTGTGCATCAGAAAAAACCATGAATCAGGTGCAGTCAGAGAGTATAAGTGACGAAGACCAAAATTTATCAGGGCAGAGGATTAAAGGACAGATTTTGCGGGGATCACGGCTAAGAATGTTTATCAAAAGCCTAAACCCCGATTTAAAACACAGTTTAAAGAAAATCTAAAGTGTTTTATCGACAGGAAACCCTCCACCGCCACAAATTGAGGCAAATTGATCCCTCTACCTACCACGACGCCACCTGTGCCTCAAAGTATTCAATCAGAAGCTGAATTTATTGATCGAGATCAGATATTTGTCTCAAAATGCAGCCAAAGAGTTACTTCTGCAAGGAACTTCAATGCAAGAAATATCTACAGAGTTACTTCGACGCCACATAGAGCCTCAAAGGTCAACAAAAGCTCCCACCGAGCTTAAATCTTTATGTAAACATTTAATACAGGGTACACCCATGTAAGTTTCTTCATTGAGCCCCCTAAAGGCCAAGAAGCCATTAAGTCTGTATTAATTGTAATTGGAGATCTTTTATCAGATCTCACCTCCTCTTTCTTCTATATATACTTTTGTAGAAGATGAGTAAAGTTGTTGGTTGTTGGTTGTTGTTTGATCACAAGTTGTAATACTGAAACTCTTTGAAATAAATACATAGTCCGTTGAAGTTGAAGGAGAAATTGAAGTCTTGGAAACCTTGTTGATGTTGTTGCATGCTTGTTCCTGAGAAGGCTCTATCATTGGATCCATGATCTTGGCTGTTGGTGAAGTATTCTGAAATGTTTTATGTTTTCCCCTGTTTTCATTATGTTCCATAATTTCTTACTACAGTAGGTTGAAAGTATTAGGCTAAGAAATGACTCCTGGAAGCACCTTAGACCTGTTCATCCTTCACTGTTTCATGTTTTCTTCTGATGAAGTATTCTAGAGTCTTTAATCTCTCTCTTTAATCTTCATGCTTGTTTATTTCCTTAATAGTTCGAATAGTTGGTTTCAACATGATTTATGGTTCTCCTTGCTTGTCTGCTGCCACTTAAAAACTGTTATTGAAGCCTACCTTTGAAGTTTTTTGCTTACAATGAATCAAAGAGGTCGGTTTTGATCTTGCCCTTTGTCCTCACTTAAACAGTTGGCTTAAAGGTCTTTTATAGTTGTGATCATAGATGTGGTAGGTGTTCCCTCTTCTATGACTGCAATTATCAGTGAATCTTTTATGTTTTCTAAATCATTTGAAATAAAATCTTTGAGGGAATAGGGCGTTCCCCGAATCTTAGATTTTCATTTTAAAAGTTGCTTTGAAATCATTATTTGCTTAAAGGTGTGATTTGTAGAATTTATGGTTAGCCTTGTCTATCAAAGAGCTCTTTATTGTTCAAATTATGCTTTTGAATTCCCTTTGTTGAGAATTAAACCTCTCTTTCCAAATCATTAATGTTCATCTCATTCCAAAAACAAAAGGATCCCATGGCCAAGTTAGATTTTCCCTTTGATATCCCATATCCATTGATGAGAGTGTTATGACCTCTTCTTGACTCCATTTCCCAATGAACCAGATGTTTCTCCATTCTGTGTATCTTTCCTAGAACTTTCATGTTCTGCTGTATCAATTCAACCCAACCAAACAAACAAATGAATACTTGCACTTAATAACTAGTCTAAAACCAATACTCAAAGCATGCAAGATAAACCTTTGCAAACAAAATTTTGAGAGATCCCTCTCTGAGAACAGGAGGACTAGATCCTGTAACTCGAAAGATTGGTTCTGATGTTGCCTTGTCTTTTGATTTTCCAAACTATCAAAACACGGGACACCAACATAATGGCGATCAAGGTGGGACCATTATGAGTCAGTGACAATGTAAGTACCCCTTAGAACTACAGAAATCCATTATTTTCAAAGACTATCCAGTGATTATCAGCCACCTCATCACCACCAACATAATGGCGATCACTGTGGGACTCGAGTAAAATCTTCAGAAAACAAAACACTCACTATCTAGCATAACATAAGAAACCTTCTTCAAGCACTACCAAGCATAATGGTAATCATGATAGGACCTTTGAATCAGTGACAAAGTAAGTAACCCTTAGGATTCTCATAAAGCCTTGTCAAACCTTGAAGATTTCAGTTACCAAACCATAAGAGTAAACTCTGTATGTTTTGACACCCTCGCTAAGTGTTAAATCAGACTTAGAACACTCTCTTAACCTATAAGACCAAAATAACTCAGAAAAACCCAAAACATTTCAGTTTGGCTTCATAATAAACTTGGTGGTGGACCATAAAACCTTTTACCTCCAAAAGAGCTAAAAATTCCCACCTGGGGACTCCACAATCCTAAATTCAGACCTTAAGACTCCACTGGGAAGACCCCAAGTATTAATAGCATCTTACAAACTCAGCTAGAAGGCTTTAAGATTAAAAATTTTCCTTCTTCTGAAAAGATCAGTTAGCCTATTAAAAATTGTCATATTTGGTTAAACTTTTCTTTTTAACTGGGTCTGAAAAACATAGCATAGTGGCTCCTAGAAAGATTCATACTAGAGCCTACCCTGACCCAAACCCACCGGGAATAGTTGACAACCCTGAAAGTATTCTTAGGAAGTCTCCTAAGATAAAATTACCAACTGTTTTCAGATCACCCTTGAGAGCTAATTCAGTTCCTGAAAATCTTTCAGCTCTACAACAATCTCAAGTTGACTTAGTAAATCCATTTAGAACTAGGTCTCTTAGTGATTTAGATTAGTTAGATTCTGAGTCTTCACTATCATCTCCTGAAACAAGTGAACCTCTTGGTAGTAGAGAAACAACACCTCCCGATTTACATTTTCTTCACAACTTAGGTGTCTCTCATCAGCTCAGCGGTCTATTCCTAGTCCATCCAATTTTTCTCACCCTTCATCCACTGTCCAAACCACTACACCCCAGCTCATTGTTCTTGTTATTAATCCGCTCCTTGTAAATCCACCCCCACCACCTATCATGGCAGCATGGTATCCTCCCCTAGTCCTTCCTGTACCATTAGTCAACCTTCCACAAGACTATCAGTCCAAAATTCCATTATATGATGCTAGCAATGCTACAACTGCATCACAAAATGTAGATAAAATGAATGACTACTTTGAAAGAAATGAAATTGATGATGATTCTGTCAAGCTTAGGTTATTTGCTCAGAGCCTAGGGGGAGAAGTAAGAAAATGGTTTAAAGGTTTAGCCCCCCATAGTATTAATGATCTCCAAGGCTTCCATCAAACGTTCTTAAACAAATGGGAAGTAAAGAAAAACCATCTCCAAGTCCTTTCTGACTACAAGAACCTCCATAGAAACACTGGGGAAAGTGTGCAAGCTTACTGCACTAGATTCAATAGTGTGTATAATGCACTTTCCCCAGAACTAAAACCTCCACAGGGCTCAACTTTAAACAAATTTCCTGAAGGGTTTGACTCTGACATGACCTATCAGCTGAGAGAAAGAGATTTTGCAACTCTTGAAGATATGCAAAAGGGCGCTCTTTCTGTGGAAGTCAACTTGATGGAGAAGAGAGAAAGAATGAAAACTGAAAAGAGAGTATCTTTTAGAGAAGAGTCCACTCCTTCTACTTCAAGCTCAAAAATGGAGATAATGTTCGAAGAAATGATGAAAGAGATGAGCATAATTAAGAGAGCACAAGAAAATCAAAATCAAACTGCTCCTCGAAATAGAAATCAGAATTATAGAAGAGAAAAAAATGAAGACAAACAGAACGAGAATGACCAACAGATTAGACCTCCCTTCCAAAAAAACTATGTAGATCAATATGATGAAGATAGGGAGTCAGAAAGGTTGGAAGAAGATCATGTAAACTTGATTGGATCAGACAGTGGAGATGATGTTTTCCTCACTGAGGAAGAACAAGGATTCTTCTCTTATGATCAAAATACAAACACCTATGAAGAATTTGATGACTATAGATTGGGTTTTGAAAATGCAATTATGGAATTACATAAATAGTATGATCTTAGGAGTAAGAGAAGCATAGATAACTTAAAAGACAAGAACACTAATACTGCTGTCAAGAAAAACGTAGAAACTCAGTCCAAAAAGATAGCAAAGAAGACCAACACTTTGGCTAAGAAACCCAACTTAAACAAAGACAAAGGGGTCTAGCCAAATATTGAACACAGTACCCCTAGCACTTCAGCTAGTGGTCCTAATAAAACTATCCCAATTACCAGTCCAAACAAGGTTCAACAAATCAAAATTGCTAAAAAGAATTCAATTGAAAAAAGAGATGCAAATATCAACAAATCAATTATTCCTTTCAGTTTTGAGGGAGAGATTGCTAAGATAAAAATTACCATCCCCCTAGTTGAACTAGTAACCCAAGAGGTGTACAAAAACCAAGTTTTGAAAGCTTTGAACTTAGGAAGTGATACTGACACTTTGAACCTAACAGATGATAAACCTGAGTTGTTGTTTGGTCTAGAAGTTGAAGGAAAATACCAAGAAGGGTCTGTCCCTCCCTTCTATGTTAGCTTGAACATACATGAGAAAATTTTACACAATGCTATGTTAGACTCAGGAGCTTCATACAATCTAATTCCCAAGTTAGTGATGGAAAGCTTAGGCTTAGAAATTACTAAACCATACAAAGAATTGTATTCCTTTGACTCACGCAGAGTCAAGTGTTTGGGTTTAATCAAAGATTTATGTGTTACTTTAGCTCAAATCCCTGCTAAGAGTATAGTTATGGATATAGTTGTAGCTGGAATTCCCCCTAAGTATGGCATGCTCTTATCAAGATCTTGGGGAGCCAAACTTCATGGAAGCCTTAAAATGGACATGTCTTATGCCACCATCCCTGTTTTTAACCAAAACAGAAGACTGTATAGGGAATCTCACATGAAGTACATGGTGAGCAACATGGACAAACCAAACAACACTCCAATCTATTCTACTCAATCAAGTTTAGATTCCTTTATCTTGTGTAACGAAGATGAAATTACTCAACAAGATAAAGAGAACATAGACCCCATTGATTCACCAGAAAAATCAAATTTCCTCTCAAATCAACTTCAAAACATCGACAATAAACAGCAACAAGAAAACGAAAATGAGTCAAACATAATTTGGACAATGAACTTTGATGGATTCTGTAATAATTCAAGCGCAGGTGCAGGCATATGGATCCAGAATACGAATCAGAGTTTTTCATATAAATTAGATTTCCCGTGCACTAACAATATTTCCAAGTATGAAGCACTTCTCCTAGGTTTACAACTGCTCAAACAATTACAGGCCCAAAAGGTAACAATCTTAGGAGACTCTGAACTTATCATAAGACAAATTAGAGGAGAATACTCAGCCAGAAATCTGAGGCTTAGGGAATATCGGAATGCTGCTCTCGATTTATTGAAAACCTTTGAAAAATACGAACTTGTTTTCATTCCTAGAGCATTTAATCATTTAGCAAATGAACTCTCTTATAATGCCAGGATCTGTCAAATACCTAAAATAAATGAACAACTTAGCGTAAAAGTGAAACATAGGCCTGCAGTGCCTGATAACGTAGATCACTGGCAGGTGTTTGATTCTGACCAACACATAGATGATTTCTTAAGGTCAGAAAATGATTTTTCCATACCTACATCATAATCGAACCATAATAAAAACTGTCCATGTATTGAAGAAATCCCAGAAGCTGAAATAACACACTCTGCTGATATAAGTGATTATGAGAATACGTTTGAAGCAGAGTCAATTGACAACGTGGACCAAAGAGACCTGGAAGTTTTATAATGTAAGAACGGTTCAATTCCAAGAGGTCTTTCACCTTTGGAACACCTTTTCAACTTTAATGATGTAGCCAAAGAACCAAAAATGGAGCCTGTAGAAACAAACGTAGAAGAACACAAAATAGGCTCTCTAACGGAACCCAAGATGATTAAATTGTCCAGCACTCTTCCAACTCACATAAAATCTCGATAAATTGATCTATTTAAAGAGTTTAAAGATGTTTTTTCCTGGGCATACACAGATCTGAAGTCTTACGATACGAGCATCATTCAGCACAAAATTCCCTTGAAGGAAAATCAAAAGCCCTTCAAACAAAAAATGAGGAGAACAAACCCACTTTTATTACCTTTAGTTAGAGCCGAAATTGAAAAGATGCATGATGCTAGCATTATAGTACCTGCTAGATTTTCAGAATGGGTATCAAACTTAGTTTCTGTTAGGAAAAAGACAAGAGAGATCAGACTTTGTATCGACTTCAGAAACTTAAACAGAGCATCCATAAAAGACAACTACCCATTGCCCCAGATGGATCATATACTTCAGAGGGTAGTTGGGTCAAAAAGGATATCACTCTTAGATGGGTTCTCGGGTTACAACCAGGTGTTAGTGCTCCCAAGTGATCAAATCAAAACCTCTTTTACCACACCTTGGGGCACCTTCATGTATGTCAAAATTCCTTTCGGGTTAATGAATGCAGGGGCCACCTTCCAAAGGGCCATGGACATAGCCTTTTCTGAAGATATTGGCTATTTCATAATTATTTACCTTGATGACATAACTGTCTTTTCAAAAACCAATGAAGAACATTTGTTTCACTTAAGAAATTTTTTTAGGAAATGTAGGAAATTTGGCTTGTCATTGAATCCCAAGAAGAAACTCATCGGTCTCCAAGAAGGAAAGCTTCTTGGTCACATAATTTTAGAAGAAGGAATCAAAATAGACCCTACGAGGATAGATGGCATATTGCAAATTAGCCATCCAAGAAGCCTTAAAGAATTACAATCGTTCATTGGAAAGATTAATTTTTTGAGAAGGTTTATCCCCAACCTTGCTGAGCTATTAAAAAACATTAAAAACATGCTTAAGAAAGATGTGGGTGTAAAATGGAATTTACCGGCTAAGCAATCCTTTGAACTGGTCAAACAAGCTCTCACCCAAACACCAGTCCTGATTAGTCCAGATTTTACCAAATACTTTTACATATTTTCCTTTGCATCTGAACATACAATAGCCGCAGTTTTACTTCAAAAGAATGATTTGGGGCAAGAAAAACCAATATCTTTCTTTAGTAGGGCCTTAAGAGATGCTCCTCTCAAATATAATATCATGGAGAAGAAAGCCTTAGCATTGAAAGACTTTAGGGTCTATATTTTACACTCTCACATAATTGGTTTTGTTCCACATACTGTTGTCAAGGACATTCTGAGTCAAGACCCTGATGGTAAAAGGGGAAAAATGGATTGCAACTATTCTTGAATATGACTTAGAAATTAGGCCCACCAAACTAGTTAAAGGGCAAGGATTAGCAAAAATTATGGCTGAGTCTAACTTCCAAGCACTAGACATCAATATGGTAGATGTGTTGGAAGAAATAGAAGAATATGATGCTCCTGTTATTGAAGAAACATTTCTAAATTCCCCTTGGTATGCTGACATTATTTATGTGCTTTTATATTTAAATACCCCTCCTTCTTTTTCTAAAACTAAAGCTAGATTCTTGAAACAAAAGGATTTGAGTTTTTGTATCTTAGATGGAGTATTATATTGGAAAAATGCTGTCGGAATTTTGCTTAAATGTTTACTTGAAGATGATGCAGGAAATATCATGCATGAATTGCATGATGGAGAATGTGGAGGTCACCTCTACTGGAAGGCCACAACCGACAAAATTCTTAGATCTGGTTACTATTGGCCTACCGTTTTCCCAGACACTCAAAAGCTGGTCATGTCTTGTCATAAGTGTCAAATCTTTGATGGCAAAAGAAAACTCCTTCCCTTACCTTTACATCCTATCAGAGTTGAGGCACCTTTTCAACAATGGGGGCTGGACTTCATTGGAGAAATTCATCCATCCTCCTCAGCTCAGCATAAGTGGATCCTCACAGCCACTGACTTCTTTACCAAGTGGATAGAAGCTATACCCTCTAGAAATGCTAATGACTCTGTTATTATCAAGTTTCTTGAAACTAATATCCTATCCAGATTTGGTTGTCCCAGAAAAATGATAACAGACAATGTTGCTTCTTTTAAATCTAAGAAAATGGTTGATTTCTGTTACAAATACCACATAACCTTGGGCCATTCCACTGCTTACTATCCCCAAGGAAATGGATTAGCTGAATCCTCCAATAAGAGTCTCCTCAATATAATAAAAAAACTGTTGGAGAAAAATCAGAAATCATGGCACAATAAGCTGGTTCATGCCTTATGGGCTGATATATTAACTACAAATAAGTCAATAAATATGTCCCCCTACCAGTTAGTTTATGGCATGGATGCGATTTTTCCCACCTCATTAGGAGTTCCAGTCATGAAACTCCTTCAAGAAGTGCAGGTTGAAGAAAATGATATGCAAAGAAGGATGAACCAAACAATCCATTTATAGCAGACCAGAGAAGAAGTTTATGAGAGAACACAGTTAGTCTAAGAGAATATGAAGAAGCTATTTGATAAGAGGACTAAGGCAAACAATTTCCAAGTTGGAAATGTTGTTCTTAAGTGGGCTTCAAGAAAAGAAGAGAAGGGAAAACATGGAAAATTTGAGAACTTGTGGAAAGGGCCCTATATTATTCATGCTGAGAGGGGTCACAATGCATTTTTCTTGAAAGAATTGAATGGAGAAAACCTATATGGAGGTCCAGTCAATGGCAGGATGCTCAAACATTACTTCTGCCAAGAATCTTAAGTTTCAAAGAATTTTATTTTTCATTGTAAATAGCATAGTCTAACCATTGCATTCAAAGTTAGAAAAATCAAAATACAAAAACAAAGAAAGAAAGAAAAGAGGGCAGATTGTGAAAACAAGAAAGGTATAGCCCCATACCAAAAATGAGAAACAAATATGAAAGTGTGCAAGCTCAAATTCCAATCCTGAAAAACACACTTCTAGTTAGTCAAACTGCCTAATCTTGACTAATTAGCCTTTAAATTTTCTGCTGATGGGATAGTGAATTCGATTCACCAAACTGTTAAATATTGGCTTATCAGTAGATAGATTAGGATATAAATTAAAGGTTCAAACATGTTTAAAATCTGAACCTAAGTTTCCAAAGAGAGATGACTCAAATATGTTCTATTTTCTTGATTCAGAAACAAAGATAGTCTGGTTCTAATTAGCTTAAAATCTTAACAAGGAAGAAACAGCTCAAAAAGAGTCAAAACAAAGCTGTAAAAAGAGAAGGCCATGATGAAAAAAATTCAGATCTTAAGCATTCCATTTTGATTTATTTTTTTGCAAAATAAATGTCTATGTGCAGCTTGTTTTTATGCCATAGATCATAGTAAGTCAAACAGTTTAATCTTGACTTGACTGTTTTTAAATTTATGTTTTAGAATTTAGAGAATAAAAATCTGTTGGACAGTTTAATCCCAACAGATGGTAGAATTGGTAGAGAAGCATCTGAACTCAACTGTTTAATCTGAGTTCAGGGATAAATAAGGAGTAGAATTAGATTAGTTTTATGCTTTTAAAAGAATAAAATATTGTGAAAAGAGTTTGCCAATCCAAGTGCACTCTAATGAAGAAAAAATGTTAGATCAGTAGGATTGGGTAGGTAGAAAGTTTGTTGATGAAAGAAACATTATTTTTTATGACTGCTAATATGTTTCAGAGCAAAATAAGATCATCCACAGAAAGGAAGGCAACCTAATGGAGGAGGCAACTGATCAGCCCCCAGAGACAGCAAGTCTGAAATTCTTGATGCCTTCAAAAAGGCACCATCACCAAGTGGAGCCACTGTTAGCCACCCATAAATTCTATCATATCAGGTGGAGGCTAAATAATGTTGGATAGCCTTCAAGAAACAATTTTATTACTAAAATTACTGATGCTTAAAGTCTTTTGATAATATCCTATCCTTTGGATAATCTTCACTGCTGTTTCCCTTCAGAACTCAGAAATCCTGCTAATTTCCAAGCTAGAATACTGCTGCAAGCATCATTTCCCTTTTCCCCTTTTCCAAAAGCTAACCTCATTTCCTATCCCTCTATTTCCCATGAAAACCCCTCATTTTCATGTTTTTCCCATTTTTCCTTCATCAAAATCCACTTTTATAAGGTTTAAAACCCACTTTTAAGCCTTATCGTAACCCTCAGATTCTCTTGAAAACCATTGAAAATTCATAAAAAACATATTTTTAATGTATTACAGACTTAAGCCCTCGGGCTAAGTCTTTAGCCCCTCCTCTTAAAAACCCCGGTCACATTTTTCGCATATGCCCCACGGCCCCGCGATCGGGCGCCAAGCCATTTTATAATTATTCCCACCGAAGTTTAAAAAGCTTTGGTTATATATATAAAACCTCTGTTTATATTATTTTCCCGATGTTTTATTATTTTATTAATTTTTTCCGCCGGTACAAGTTTTAAATCGTTCCACACCGTCGATCTGATCTGAAGATTGGACGGTGCGGAGCCTGTCTCCCGTGGTCCCCACATTCCACTCACCCCGTCCAAAAACCGCGTGGTATCTATCGCACTGCCTTTGGGTAAAGGCGGTTTTTCCCCGATTGCCAGTGATTCCATACATCGTGTGACACGCATCCCCTATAATTTTTCAAAATCACTTGCTCATCGCGCGTTATCGTTCGTACGTAGATGCCCAGTGATATTTCCTTGCGCCGTCCGATCTAGGACGGGCCATCCAGCGGATATCGCTCACCGAAGATGCCCGATGCTTAACATGGTCCCGATGTGCCATCCAGTTAATCTCTGCCGTCGATCTCATCTACAGATCGACGATTCATATTCCATCGCCCTGATTCCGTCGCCTAGTCAATGATTCTCCGTTTTGACTTTCCCCCTCGCTCTCGACCGTCAATCTTTGCACAATCAACGACTTTGATTTAATCTTTCTTCTGCCTTCTCCGATCAATCCTGACTATTGGATGATGCCATCCAACGGCCACGCTTCCTCCACATGCCTCCGCAGCAATAAACCTATAAATGCATGGATTTTATAATAAGTTGTTTGTATTTTGCAGGGTTCCGAGGTTTTATCGCCTTTTTTCGAGGAAAATTCGAAGGCGAAGGATGACGATCCTGCCGCCTTCGATTCACCCAAGAAAATCATCACAGGGTGTTGACAACACGTTTCATCAGTGTTCCTTCAGGCATTGATGCCATATCGCCCCTGCGCAGCCCTGTGCATCAGAAAAAACCATGAATCAGGTGCAGTCAGAGAGTATAAGTGACGAAGACCAAAATTTATCAGGGCAGAGGATTAAAGGACAGATTTTGCGGGGATCACGGCTAAGAATGTTTATCAAAAGCCTAAACCCCGATTTAAAACACAGTTTAAAGAAAATCTAAAGTGTTTTATCGACAGGAAACCCTCCACCGCCACAAATTGAGGCAAATTGATCCCTCTCGCTACCACGACACCACCTGTGCCTCAAAGTATTCACTTAGAGGATGAATTTATTGATCGAGATCATATATTTGTCTCAAAATGCAGCCAAAGAGTTACTTCTGCAAGGAACTTCAATGCAAGAAATATCTACAGAGTTACTTCGACGCCACATAGAGCCTCAAAGGTCAACAAAAGCTCCCACCGAGCTTAAATCTTTATGTAAACATTTAATACAGGGTACACCCATGTAAGTTTCTTCATTGAGCCCCCTAAAGGCCAAGAAGCCATTAAGTCTGTATTAATTGTAATTGGAGATCTTTTATCAGATCTCACCTCCTCTTTCTTCTATATATACTTTTGTAGAAGATGAGTAAAGTTGTTGGTTGTTGGTTGTTGTTTGATCACAAGTTGTAATACTGAAACTCTTTGAAATAAATACATAGTCCGTTGAAGTTGAAGGAGAAATTGAAGTCTTGGAAACCTTGTTGATGTTGTTGCATGCTTGTTCCTGAGAAGGCTCTATCATTGGATCCATGATCTTGGCTATTGGTGAAGTATTTTGAACTGTTTAATGTTTTCCCATGTTTTCATTATGTTCCATAACTTCTTACTACAGTAGGATAGAAAGTATTAGGCTAAGAAATGACTCCTGGAAGCACCTTAGACCTGTTCATCCTTCACTATTTCATGTTTTCTTCTGCTGAAGTATTTTAGGGGCTTTAATCTTTCTCTTTAGTCTTCATGCTTGTTTATTTCCTTAATAGTTTGAATAGTTGGTTTTGGCATGATTTATGGTTCTCCCTGCTTGTCTGCTGCCACTTAAAAACTGTTATTGAATTCTCCCTTTGAAGTTCTTTGCTTACAGTGAATCACAGAGGTCGATTTTGATCTTGCCCTTTGTCCTCACTTAAACAGTTGGCTTAAAGGTCTTTTATAGTTGTGATCATAGATGTGTTAGGTGTTCCCTCTTCTATGACTGCAATTATCAGTGAATCTTTTATGTTTTCTAAATCATTTGAAATAAAATCTTTGAGGAAATAGGGTGTTCCCCGAATCTTAGATTTTCATTTTAAAATTTGTTTTGAAATCATTATTTGCTTAAAGGTGTGATTTGTAGAATTTATGGTTAGCCCTGTCTATCAAAGAGCTCTTTATTGTTCAAATTATGCTTTTGAATTCCCTTTGTTGAGAATTAAACCTCTCTTTCCAGATCATTAATGTTCATCTCATTCCAAAAACAAAAGGATCTCGTGGCCAAGTTAGATTTTCCCTTTGATATCCCATATCCATTGATGAGTTTGTTATGACCTCTTCTTGACTCCATTGCGAAATGAACCAGATGTTTCTCCATTCTGTGTATCTTTCCTAGACCTTTCATGTTCTGCTGTATCAATTCAACCCAACCAAACAAACAAATTAATACCTGCACTTAATAACTAGTCTAAAACCAATACTCAAAGCACGCAAGATAAACCTTTGCAAACAAAATTTTGAGAGATACCTCTCTGAGAACAGGAGGACTAGATCCTATAACTCTAAAGATTGGTTTTGATGTTGCCTTGTCTTTTGATTTTCCAAACTATCAAAACATGGGACACCAATAGGTGCATATTCATCCACACTTTGGGGAAGGTGCCTACGGACTGGTACCTCAAAACATGTAGTGAGGAACTACGGAATAGCCTGTGCTAATAGTAACTTCTATCCTGACCTTTAGTTTTGAAAGTGGGTTCAAATTCATTAATGAGGCACTACAGGATATTCAGGAAGTCATCTTTGACACCACAAAGTCATCGGTTGAACGCACCTTGCCAGCAGGGGACATGCAGATGAGGGACATTGTTGACTGTCAAAATTTTTCAATCGAAGATAACAAAGAAAACCCAAGGAACATTACTATGCCTCAGTTTGAAGGATAAAATGTAGTTTCTGGACCTACGGTTGAGTTACCCAATGTAACTAAGCCTTTCAAGTTTAGGAAAGTCAAAATTGGCTCAAAGGAATGACCAAAATTAGCAATGATAGGGGAATACTGGGATGATGATACGGTGGGAAAGGTCTCCGAGCTATTAACTGAATATCAGTAGTTTTTTCCTATGAAAATTTCTGAATTGAAGGGGATTGTGGGAGACCTTGGGGTAATGAAGATCATCTTGAAACCAGATGCACGAATCATGAAGCAGTGCTCACATAGGTTGAATCCCAAATACAAGCATAAGGTCAAAGAGTAGTGGGAGAAAAGGGTAGGGATCATTGAACTAGTAGAAGAGTTAGATTGGGTAAGCCCTATGGTGGTTCAAGATAAGAAGACCGAGGGAGAAATAAGGATTTGTGTAGATGTGCACAAGTTGAATGATGCTTACATGCATGACCCATTCCCAACTCCATTTTCTGATGAAATATAGGACAATGTGGGTAGGCAGGAGGCCTACTTATTCACTGATGGATTCTATGGATACCATCAAATAAGGATCATGCCAAAAAATAGAAGGAAAACAACCTTTGTGACAGAGTGGGGATCCTTTCAATACACAATCATGCCATTCGATCTGAAGAATGCACCATCTATCTTCTCACGTAGTAGTAGATGTGTTCAAGGAATGCATCCAAAAAATATTAGAAGTATACTTTAATGACTAGTATTTATTTGGATTATTAAAGGAGCATGTGTCAAGCCTACACCTAATGTTGGATACCTTTCAGAAATATTAGATCTCACTCAACCTGAAGAAGTGTATATTCTGCATCCCTTTCGGGATATTTCTTGGTCATATTGTTTGGAAACAAGTTTTGATGGTGGATCCATCAAATATTGTTGTTATTGTTAACCTGGACATTCCTGCAAGTGTAGAAAAACTGCGCTCAATTTTGGGGCACACAGGGTATTACAGGAATTTTATTCAAGGTTACGCAATGATCACTGCACCAATGGAGAAGTTGCTAAAGAAGGATGCCTCATTTTTCTGGGACGCTGAATGCGGGAAGAGATTTGTATTTATCAAGGAGAATATGGTCATTGTGCCCATATTAGTTTTTCCAGACTAGGAAAATGAATTACATGTACACGTCGATGCATCTTGCATCATGTTAGGAGCTATCTTAGAACAACCTAGAGAAGGGATATTGACCACCCTATTGCATTTTTGAGTAAGAATTTGTCAAGTGCGGAGTGCAACTACTTGAACACAGAGAGGAAAGGATTATCTACGATCTACGTACTGCAGAAATTCCTCTACTATCTATTGGGAGGTCATTTTAAGATGTTTACTGATCACTTTGCTTTGAAGTACCTTGTCAAAAAGCTTGTCTTGGTGGGGGAAGATCTACATATCATTGTTATTATTTCAGGAGTATGACTTTGAAGTAATTGTGAAACCAAGGAGACTGAATGTTGGGCTAGGCCATCTGTCGTGCATTGAAAATGGAGAAGAGCCCACTAACTTGGAAGAAGGATTATCCGCGCACAAATATTTTCCATTAAGGTAGTAGATGATCAATTCTCTGATATTATTCATTTTCTGACCACTAGAAGTGCGCCCACAGATTTTACGGTGAAAAAAAAGAAATATTTGGTCACGCACACAACTAATTTTACCTTGACTGCTAGCCAACTATACAAAATGGGGGCAGATGAAATATTGAGGAGATATGTGTTGGAATTTGAAAGACATGATATATTAGTAGAAGATCATGGAAGGATTGTAAGAGGCCATTATGTAGGAAAAGAAACTGCGGAGAAGGTCTTACGGGCTGGTTTGTGGTGGCATACCATGAAAAATGATGCACCCGCATCTTGTCGCACTTGTGATGTATGTCAATGGATGGGGGACCATCGTGCAGAGATGAAATTCCCCTCCACCCACAAGTGACTTTGCAAGCTTTTGAAAAAGGGGTCATTGACTTCATTGGACCCATCAATCCTCTAGGAAATAGGATAGGTGTGCGCTATATAATCACTGCGACGGACTATGTGACCCGATGGGCTGAGGCTGTGCCTGTAAAGGACTGCATCGTAGAGACAGCTGCGTACTTCATTTTCGAAAATATCTTGACATGGTTTGGGTGTCCTAAAATCTTTATGAGTGGCCAAGGAACCCACTTTGTGAATGAAACAATTCAAGCTTTGACCGAAGAATTCAAGATACACCCTCAGAAGAGTACACCGTATCAAGCTCAGGAAAATAGTGTGGTGGAAGATTTTAATAAGATATTGGAGAATGTACTCACTAATATTTGAAATGCTAACTAAAATTATTGGGATGTGTGCATACCTTTAGTTCTATGGGCATACAGTACCAAATGCAAGAAGTTGACAGGGAAGACACCTTTCAGAATGGTGTATGGGAAGGAAGTTGTTATGCCAATGGAGTATATTGTCCCAATTTTGTGCATTGCAGTGATCACTAACATGGATGAGCAAGATATTATGGAATAACTATTGTCACAATTGTTCATAGTGGAAGAGGACTGATTCATTCTAGGTTTCCATCAGCAGGTGAAAAAGGTGCGCAAAAAGGCTTTGCATGACAGGCACATTAGATAGAAGATATTTCAGGAAGATGACTTGGTTTTTTTTTATATGACACCAAGTTTGAGCACCACCCAGGGAAGTTAAAAATGAATTTCCTTAGACCCTATGTGGTTAAGGAGATCACTGAGGGAGTTGCGGTCCATTTGGCCACTTTAGGAGGTGATTACCTTATCGGGTATGTAAATGGAAGTTAGTTGAGACCATACAGGGATATCCCTATCCCTACATGTGCCAAATGACTATATGTCCAAAGGAGTGTCTTAGCGCCCCAGATAGTTGTGAGAGGGTGCATTAAAATAAAAAAACCTGTGAAGTGTTAGAGAAGCTGGTTTGTGAAAGGATGATAGATGCACAGACAAGTGCAACAGTCATGCAGACGCTACACTAGGAGGGTGACCAAGCTGCAGAAGTGCCATAATATATCCATTGGAACAATTAATATAGACAAGTAAACATTATTGTTGTTTGTAGGAGTGGCTAAAATGCATTTAATGATGATATTATGCCATATTTGGAGCCGTTTTAGCATTTATGCGGCTACACCAATCAACAGTAGACCGTTTAAGATGCACCAATGCTATAAATATGAAAGGAAGGGTCACATTAGTTCCCTTTTCTTTCCAAGTGATTTGTGGTCATTGTTGTCTAAGAGTTATCTGAATCTTATTCTAGAATCAACCTGCTTTTCTACAAGGAGTTGTGTAACCGAGGATTGGGGTACTTAATTACACCAAGTATGACTGCTACTGAACCTAACCCCTTTGTGATGCAGGCCGAGAAGACCCTTTCCAGGCCACTGAGATCCCTGCGCTAGTCACTGAAACCATTGCCCTTGCTCCTCAGGCCCAAAAATCTAATAAGGGACAAGCTTCAGGGATTAGGAAGTCATCGCACAAGTGAACTTCAAAGCTTAAGTCAACCCACGCTGAGTGCCAAAAGATACCCATGGCCGACCTACCTGAGGAAATTATGGGGGAAGTTGAGGCCATGGAGATAGATCCGATCTCATGATTGCCCAAGTATATGGCACTATGCAAAGCATCTATGAAGGTCATGAAGGACCTGGATAAGGTTCGATCATACATAAATTCCCTGCTGCTCCCTAAAGATGTGCCATTCGAGGGGGATATGTTTGTGAATTCCCCCCTGCTAAAGATGGAAGACTGGGACTTGGCCGACCAAGAGAAGTTTCCAGAGCTCGCACCTACAATGTAATTAGAACCGGTCACCTATGATGATGAGGTGATCAAGGTTGAGCCATAGCCCTGGGTGTTGGGTCTGTAGAAGTTAGGGCTATTGAATTTACTGAACATCCCACACTTTGGATGCAGTGCAGTCAATGATATTTGTGTGCACCAACTGCTCACACTAGTGCAAGATGACTATTTGTGGCTTAGAGGGCGCATTCCAATTGATGTCGATATGATACATCATATCACCAACCTGGCCAGTCAGGGGGTGGACACTGTGGCGACCTTTGGAGGAAAAGGCCAGGAGAAGAAAGTTGTAGACAAAGTCAAGAAAGACTATAAGGTATCGCACAACACTCTAGTATTTTTCATTAGGGAAATCAGTGACCCCATAGTACAATTTGGCATGATAATCCTCACCTGAAAGATGATGAGGAAGTGTCGTCCAAAGGAAATCCCAGCCCACGTAATTTCTTTAGCTGGGTAGTGTGCGAAGGGAGTATAGTATAACTGGGCTCAATACATGTGCACATATTTCCTAGAGAATGTGCACGAGGTGCAGGAGGAGGGGAAAAAATTCTACTATGCTTGGTCACTACTTTTGATTGCACTACTAGGTTGGAGGATGCCAGCTGAGGCCTAGTTCCTAGACATCGAGCTAGATCTGTGTGAAGGTGTGCGCTATGCAACAATTTAGAACTCCAAGGTTCTTTCTTGAATAACAAAGAAAAAAAATTTCGATGTATTGTTTGATTCATAGGTATTTTAGGTGGTGCAGTCCAAACCGCGCTTATCACTGACATTGTATGAGAAGTACAAACATATTGTGGATTTTAAAGCCACTTTACCTAATATTCAAATGTCCGCAAAAAGGGATGTTGAGGGTGTTTGGCACGAGTTACCTTACATGATCATGGAGGATGACCTTGCACTCGTGATGACTAATTGGTTCGCATTATGGTTAGAAGCGCGAAACACTAGAAATGCATCCTCTTCAGTTCCTATCAAAGCTTTGACAAGGCTGTGCACGACAAACGATAAGGATCAACAGAAGGATACAAGTAAGGAGACATAGAAATATTAGTAAGAGAAGGATGCAGAAAAAGAAGCAGATCCTACCACATTGGGGGAAACCATTGACATAGAGATGGAAGCTAAAGAATATGACAATTTCAAGGTACCTTCCATGCAAACAAATTCATTGAGAGGCACTAAGAGAGGCTCTAAAACCTCCTTGGGCCCGTGCAAAAAGAGGAAGGGATCCAATGAGATAGGGATAGAGGCTCTGACCCTCATAGAATATGACTTGAATGAAATTGAAAACACAGTCAAGAATGAAACCGAGGACCTCTAGAATGATGTGGAAACTCAATACAAATCGTTCCTCGCCAATGTACAGCTAGGCCTTCAGGAGATGAAGGTACAAGTGAGCATGATTTAAGAGAGCGTGGAGCAAGCGAGCCTGCAACAAGCGAGCATGTAGCTAACAAGCATTAGACAAGCAAGCACATAGCCCATCAGCACTGTGTTGCCATTACCTATATACATTTGAGTGTTTCATGTTACGGGACGTATAAAGACAGTGGAGAAGCCCTACTTGTGTGCTAATGTGCAAGCCTGCATAGAGGTTGGCATTGACTTGGAAATGTTTCCCAGAGGAAAAATTCATGTCGTTAGTGTCAGAATTTTCATTCTGCCATCAGTGATCAAAATACTCTTTTCATATTCATTTTAGGGGTCCCACTCAGAATTTTTTTATTATCATTCCACTAGTTCATGCAAAAATTTCACTCACTGATGGTAGCCCTAGTGATAAAACCTCACTCTCCCTCAAAAATACACATTTTCTAGGCCACCTTAATGTCTTTCTAAGCATAAATCAGTCCTGAAAGCTCATTTCACTATGTCATTATGTCAGTCAAAGTCAACATGGATTCTGGTCATTTAAGGTCCATTTAGGTCACTAGGTTTCATTTTCCAAGGTTCAATAATACTCCATTTCATCTAAATAAGGTCAAAAAAAGTGTGAGAGTGATTGATTAATACTTCTTTATCATTTGAAGAATATTTTTTCAGCATGTAAATATGATTTTTAAAGGTTGTAATTATGGTTTTAAAGTTTATTTTCATACCAAAATTTAATTTTATTCAAAATAGAGATTTATTTATTTTTTTAAATTTTTTTAATGTAATTTTATGCTCATTATATGTAATAAGTATTGTCCCAAGCTGCCAAATCAAACTCATATGCCAAACTGAATATCCACAAATTCAAAAATTAAAGAGTGCCAAACTCTAGCACATCAACCTGCAAAGAAGAAAATCAAAGTGAGAATGGTATTCAACAAAATTTTCAAAGGTGAAATGAAACATTAGAAAAGTGGGTTTTAAATTAAAAGATCAATTTCACTCAAGTGTTAAAGCCTTGATGACATCCAATTCAAACTCATTTGTCTCCTACCATCATTGAGCACACTCCAAAAGGGAAAAATCTTAAATTTTTGGGCGAAAATTTGCAAAAAACAGAGGAGAGGGCACACTTGCTGCTTCTACGAGGGTGCACTCCCTTATGCGAGGGTGCACTCCCTTTTTTGAGGGTGCACTTCCTTCTGCAAGGGTGCACTTGATCAGAAAATCTAGAAGCTCATTCAAATTGCAAAAAATCCCCATCGACCTCCAACAAGTGAGTGAAAGATAATTACATCAATTATCATTTACATCAAGTTCATTTGTTGGGTGTTGTGAAATTTGTTTTAGAATTTGGTGTTTAAATAATCTTAAAACCCTAGTATCTCCCATGCACTCTTAATTCCCCAAATTGAATTTAGCTATACCTTCATACCGTTCCTACATTGCCAAATACCCATTCCTAAACCCCTGTATTACAAATCCCCTTTCCCTAAAACTTTTTCCCAATACCCTAAGCCCTAGGTGCTATAACTAGCTAGGCTCTTAAACCCAAACCTGTAAATAATTTTCCCATCCTAAATTCCACCATATCACTACTGCCTATCCCCTTTCCCATTTCATAAATCCCTAGCACTATCTCCCTCAATTTCCATTTCCCATTCCTCATTCCTAATACCACTTTCCACCATCATCAACTTCCCTAGGGTTTTGGCTTTAAAAAATCATGGCAGAAGAAGAGAAAAGATCATATAGTGAGGGAGAAGAAATAGAGGCTAGAAGGCCACATAAAGGGGAAATAATACTCAGAATTGAGCCAACAAGTACTAGAGAAATTTTGGCATCTTCTATGGAAGTGACATGTTTCAAACATGTTGGGTGTCTTGAGTTATATGAGAAAATTCAGAGGGTCCAAAACCATGCCATGTTGACTAGTATTTTCATATCCAACCTCCATGAAAACCAACTTAATCTACCTGGTGTCACCTTTAATGTGTCAACTTCCATCATTTTAGCTGCAATCGTGATCCCAAATGTGGGGAGAAATGGTTCAAGTACACTGAATTGGAGGACCACTACTATGAGCCTTTCATGAAAACAAGATATAAGAATGAGAAAAAGAGGTTCTTTCCTTTTTCCTACCTCCTGGATAGATATGCACCAATGATGAAGATAGTCATGAAATACTTTTCATGAAAAGGTAGATTTTCAAGACTTTGTACCTATCACATCCAGATCTTAATGCATTTCACTAGGGTAAAGATGCTCAACATACCCTACTACCTTTTCCGTGGCATTGATAAGATGACATTTATTGTCCAGAAAAGGGAGTATGAAAATCAAATGAGAATTATTTTCCATCATTCCCTTATCAAACTCATAGTCCTCTATCATCTAAATGAACTAAACATTGCATGGAGTACCTTCATAGCCAAAGATTCATCTACTCAACATGCACAAAATGTGCCTTCATCATCTCAGCCATCCACTTCCATCCCTCCATCTCAGCCCATAACACATTCATCATCATTATATCAGTCCCCTTCACCCATTTCACCTCCTTCATCTCCATTTCATCATGACATTGGATAATGTAGAAGGATTGAGGTTAGTGAGCCTAAGAGGGCTAATGTGGTTGAGGTTGATCCATTTCCAAAAACCTAGCATAGAGGTCACAACCATGTGTTTTCTCCACACATAGTGGAAGGGGCCATGCCTTTTACATAAAAAAAAATAGGTGGACAAAGGCAAAGAAAAGGTGATTGAGGTAGAAATTCAACCAGAGGTTAGACATGAAGAGAACCTCCATGAGACTGAGCATGATTTTGAGCTTGTTAACCTAGGTGAGGAGGATGATGATAAAATCATCAACATAGCCATCAAAGGAAGGGATTCTAGGATTAGAGAGCTCTAGAATAATATTTATAGGGCCAAGTTTGTCATAAACTTCCTTGAGCAGGAGAATAAGCAATTAAAAACCAAGCAATTCATTGATGAGGTTAAGTATATCACTGCTCAAAGGGAGGTAGAAAAGGCTGAAGTTATGCTAGATGAGACACTTGAAAAGTATGGGTTGATTGATGAAAAATATGAACAAGCACCAAGAGGCAGACCTAGAACTAGAGGGCTAAAAAGAGCTCTAGCTCTAGAAAGACAAAAAGAGGCTCAAATTGTTGATCAGCTAACCCTTAATGAGAAACTTGCAATGGTGATAAATTAAAATAGGGAGCCATGGATTGATAGAGCCAATCAACATTTGGAGAAGCTTTTGGAAAAGGATAATAGAGACAATGATGTGTTGAGGAGGAAGGTCAAGCATCATGCTCAAAAGGAGAAAATTGCAATGGCCAAGCTCAAAAGAGCCAATGCAAATATTGAGGCTTTGACCTTGCAAGAAGAGAATAAGAAATTAGATATACTTGAAGATGCTTCACTCCAAGACTAACCACCTCACCAGCACTCTCTCCACCAAATTTGAAGCCATTTGACCCATTTTTGCAAAATCTATGTTTTTCTGTGTATTCCTGAAAAAGTTCATATCAGCAAATTGGCCACATGCAGAGTGCCCCAGGTGCTTTGCACTTTTTTGAGGAACTTTTTGGAGACAATTTTCAAGGAAAATGAGACCACCATTGGATTCAAAATTATGAAGACATGCACCCTAACAATTTGATAATTTTTTGTGGAGAACTGGTCAGTGAAAATGGAAAAAAACACCCTAAAAATCATGTTTCTACCCCTGTTTTGGCCTAGGCGTTGCGCACAGAGGATTCTTGGGAGAATGAATTTTTAAGGGATAAAATCACCCTCATTTTGAAATATGGAGACATATTCAGAAAGTAGACTTGAAGATATTTCCTACAAGCCATTTTGGGCCTGATTTGGACACCTACAAGTCAGTCAAAATCAGCCTTGAACAGGGAGGGTGCACTTGACACAGCGAGGGTGCACTTGACAGAAAAATGGTGCACTTGACCATTTGCTGATTTTTTTGAAATTTCACTATAATTTTGACTTTATCTAAGAAATTGATGTTTCCACTTATGTAATTGAGGATGTTGAATATAATTATGCTATGCATAAGTTACCTAGAGGTAGATTCATCAGGTAAAAGTTGTCATTAAGTCAAATGAATTAGTTTGAATGTAATTAGGGAGGAGTTACTTGCACCTTCCTACACTCCAGCTTTCAGTTCAAAATTTTGTGGATTTCTTCCTCACCTCATGGATTCGACCCATGAGGATGAGTGAATGTTTTTTTGTCGTTTATTTAATCTCTTTCTTCACTTTTATAAAGGGTTGGAATCAATTTGGATGCTAGCTCATTGATCAAGGACTATTGTACTTAGTTTGGCTAGTTTAATAAAGAAGAGTTGCAACTACTTTTTGGGATACATGTGGTATGATGTTTATCATTTTTTTTCTTCAGTTTCATATGTTGCAATTTGTTATCTTCATGTTCATTACATATCTATTGTATGATCTCTTTCAAGTTGATAGGAAGAATACACGCTTTCTCATGCTCTGTTTAGGGAAAGATATCATAATTTTTCCATTTTCCTCTGTTTAGGAAGAATACATCTCCCATGATCTTCCTAGCTCCTCATCAGTCTTAAAACCATATCATCACAATCATATTAAAGTGTTAAGCCTTATGCCTACCTTGCCCCATTGAATCTCTACAACCTTGTCTCATTTTCCCTGACCTAGATCCCTTGACTATACTTTCATCCAACAACCCGACCAAAATAAATTATCAAAACCCCTGAACTCACACCTAAACTAAAATCCTAAATCCATTCAGCCTCCTAGGCTGTGTTTTGTGGAGAGAGCCCTATCCAACTTTGTAGAGCTAGATAACAATTTAAAAGATTGGCCCGCGGTTACCTCTGTTGGGATTCCTTCTTCAACCTTGGGAATCTCGCAGAGTGATAACACACTGGCGCCATTGCCGAGAAAAAAAGGAAAAAGTTTCCCTAGGTGTACGACAAAGATTTATTTGAAACTGGTCCTTTGGATGATAGGATTGAGCTTCATAAGGCCGATTTCATAATTACAGTGCGTCAATAGCAGATCTAGCTACTCGAAGAAAGTATACCAGGTCCAACCTTGATCCATATCCAATTTCTCCCATCAAAGATCCTCAAATAATCCTAAGGAGGAAAATATCTCAGCTAGCTTCATGTTCTTTTTCTCCTCCTTGAGATTTGGTAAGCTTCTTCTCATTACCTTTTGGTTTGGTAGCCATTCAAGATTTAGTTTTTGATACAAAATTTGATTTGTCACTGTTTAGAACCAAATTCGAGACTGACTTGAATACAATAGTCCCTAAACCTTGGGTATTAGAGTTAAACCCATCATTCGTTGAGGCTGCAAATGAGACTGCCATCAAAATTTGGAGACAATATCACAAGCTCGAAAAATTAGCCAACACCTTACATTACATTGCTGAAAAATCCCTCATTCAATACCAAGAAGAAACCCTTCATATCCTCGAAGCTTCCCAAACAGCTAATGCTTCATCATCCATCCCATCATCATCTCAAATTACCCCTCAAGGACCTCCTCAGACCAATCCACCCCTCGTTTCTCCCCCTCTACCACATTCAATAGGAATCATGGCTCGATTTGGACCTTTAGTTCTCCCTGGTCATCTTTTTGATCTGCCACAAGGATATGGCCAAATAATTCCCCTCTTTGATGAAAAATCTAAAAACACTGCCCATCAGCACATGAAAAAAATCACAACCTTCATAGACCTTGAGGATTTAGATGCATATGATTCCAAGATGCGAATTATCGCACAAAGTTTTTCGGTGAAGTTAAAACTTGTTTCCGTGCCCTAGCAGCTAATTATATCACTAAACTAACTGATTCTTTCTTAACCAGACGGGATGAGAAGAAAAACCCCTTACAAATCCTTGCTGAGTATGACTCCCTGAGGCACAATCCTAATGAATGCATTCCTGAGTATAATGCCTGATACCTCAGAATCTATAACTCCATCCCAAATGAAATGAAACCACCTCCTGGTTTGGCCCTCCTGCATTATCCTGATGCTTTTGGTCCGGACATGGCCTACTCATTAAGAGAGAGAAATCCAACTACTCTAGAATAAATGATCCAAAATTTAGTGAGTGTTGAGGCCAACGTCTTGATTAAGCAGTAAAAAATGAAAACTAAATGTAAAGTGACCATTAAAGAGGAACCTTCCACCTCATCTGACACTAAATTTTATGCTTTTCTTAGGACCATGGAAATGATGGTCGATAGAATGTGTATTTCAGATAGACAAATAGAGCCACAAGTCAGAAATATGAACGTTCGATTCCGGAAACAACACCCTCAGTTCCAGAAAAAGAAAAGAGAGCAAAGAGCTCTTGAAACATAGGAACAACAACAAATTCAGACACCACTACAACAAAACTATGCTCAGAGTGATGAAGAGGAAGAACCAACAGTAGAGGAAAACCTTCTTTTTACAGCTGATGGCCAATCGATATTTTTGGCCCAAGGTGAAGAGGATGTGGAAAAAACAAGCTTACCGAGTGATAAAGACTACATATTTACCAATGACCATGAGTTGAAGTAGAATATAATGATTATCAAAGAGGATAATTTAATGCATTGAGTTCCCAGCAAAGGCAGTACTCCTTGAGGATCTGTGATGTTTCAATCAATCCACCTCTGAAGAAGACAGTCCAACAGAAAGAAGTACCACAAAAGAAAGTTTCTCAAGTCAATCATAATAAGGGTAAAGAGATTGTAGCTCCAAATTATAACAAAAGAAATCAACCTTCTACAAGTGCACCTACCAAAGAAAGAGATATTCAACAGAGGAAAGAAACTGCACTAAAAGATCATGTTGAGAAAAGATATATCGTCATAAAAGAGGTAGACAGAACTATACCTTTTAGTTTAGAGTCATAAATTTCAAAGTTAAAGGTGTCTATTCCTCTGATCGAATTGGTCAAAGTTGACAAGTATAAATACCATGTAGTTAAAACCTTGAGAGTTGACCCTTTATCTAACATGGTCAATATAGAGGATGATCAACCCGAGCTTATATTTGGTCCTGCGATTGATGGTTAGTCTGAAGATAGCGAGGTCCCTCCATTTTACTTGAGTCTCAAAGTCCACCAATTCATCCTTCATAACACTATGTTAGACTCCAGGGCCTCAAACAACCTCATGCCTAAAGCCATCATGGAGAAGCTTGGCCTTGACATAACCTTCCTGTATCATGATTTATATTCTTTTGATTATGGTTGTGTCCATTGTTTGGGTCTAATCAAATGTCTAGTTGTATCCCTAGAGAAGATCTTGGCCAAGAATGTCCAAATGGACGTGGTGTTTGCTGACATTTGACCACATTTTGGTATGTTGCTATCAAGATCCTGGGGGGCTAAATTGAGAGGTACACTGCAGTTGGAATTTTCCTACGCAACCATTCTTGTCTTTGGTCAAATAAGAAAATTATACCGTGAGACTAAAATGAAATATATGATCACAAACAAGGAAAGGCCAAATAATCATCCTATAAACGTCGTACATACAGACTTAGAATCCTTAATTTTCTATAATGATTCTGGATTAAATGATGTAGATTGTCAATTAGTAGAAATAGAGGATGTTCCCAAGATTTCATATTGGATTAGAATAGTGTTAGAAAAATAAAAAGAGAATTTTCCTACTACATTCTAAAAACCATCAGAAAAGGTAGATGAAAGTTCAGAACAAGATAAAGAAATAGATCGGGAAATTGTGTCAAAACATAGACAAGAGTTTAAGAACCTTGACGATGAAAACAATCTTTGGAGCATGAAATTTGATGGTTCTGTTGGCAAAAGACGGGGCCAACATTGGTTTATGGATCCTTAGTTCACTTCATCAGCAAAGTAAAGTCCCTAATAATGTTAGATTGTGTTCCTACAAATTAGAATTCAATTGCATGAACAATGAGGCGGAATATGAGGCACTCATTACCGATCTAAAAATTTTGAAAAATTTGGGAGCTAGAAGAATTTTAGTCTATGGTGATTCGGAGCTGGTAATTAAACAAGTCAAAGGTGAGAATCAAGCTAATCACCCAAGGATGAGGCAATTAGGAATGCGGTACTTGATATTTTTAGAATGTTTCTAGAATATACACTTACAATAGTGCCAAGGATGCAAAATCTTATGGCTGATTCATTAGCCACTGTTGAAGTAATTTTAGACTTTCAATGTTTTCAAATAAAAAATTTGAGATTCATGTGAAGCACAAGCCCGTCATTCCTGATAACTTGCGATTTTGGAAAGTATTCTGGAGCAATAAGCAGGTGAACAATTTCCTTCAAAGTGAAGGTGAGTTTGAGAATTTTTCTATGGACGAAGTGTACGACAAGGATGACCAAGTCATCGAGGCAGCTCAAATTGCATACTTCAGCTCAAGGAAAATAATATTCCAAAAGGTCTTATACCTTTGGAAGAATTATTTGATCAAGATGATGTGGCAAGAAAGCCTACTTTGGTTCCCACAGAAAAAGGCATAGAAGATGTTAATATCGGAACAACGAATCAGCCAAAGTGCATCAAGCTTTCAAAGTATATGACTCCCGAGGTAAATACTAAATATGTTGATTTTTTTATTGAGTTTTTTACGTGTTTGCTTGGGATTACTCAGATCTAAAGGTGTACGATAAAGATATCATTCAACACACCATCTCGATAAAGCCAGATAAAAATCCTTTTAGGCAGAAGCTCAGGAGAATAAAGACAAAGTTGTTGACATCCATTGAGAGGGAAGTAAATAGGATATATAAGGTAGGCATTATTGTTCCAATAAGATTTTCTGATTGGATTTACAATTTGGTTCCAGTGTGAAAGAATACTAGTGAAATCCGACTATGAAAAGACTTCAGAAATATAAAAAAAGTGTCGTTGAAGGATAATTAACTGCTGCCTAAAATGGATTACCTACTTTAGCAAGTTATAGGAGCCACCAGGATGTCATTGCTAGATGGTTACTCAGGGTACAATCAGATTCTTGTGCATGAGAATGATCAGGACAAGAGAATGTTCACTACACCATGGGGTATGTTCAAATATGCAAAGGTGTCATTCGGTTTGAAGAATTTGAGGGCCACTTTCCAGCATGCCATGGGCATAGCATTCGCTAACGAGAAGGATGTCTTCCTTGTTGTTTATTTATATTATTTTATTGTTTATTTAAATTCAGATGATGAACATTTACACCACTTGAGAGTCGTGTTCCAGCGATGTAGAAAATTTGGAATATCTCTCAACCCAAAGAAGTGCCTATTTTCTATGGAAGAAGGAAAGCTTCTTAGTCACATTATCTCAAAGGATGGGATCCGGATAGTTCCTTCTAGAGGTTAAGTGATACAACAAATTGATTTCCCTCGCAACAAGAAGGAAATCCAAGCATTCAACGGTAGCATGAATTTCTTACGTAGATTCATTCCCAACTTAGCAGAGCATCTTAGAGAGTTAACTAACATGCTGAAGAAGGAGAATGATGTAAAATGGTCTGAAGATGCTCGTAAGTCATTTAGCTTGGTGAAAATTTCTATGACCACTGCTCCAGTTTTGACAAGTCCTGATTATTCACTAGATTTCATTTTATTTTATTTTTATTTTGAGCATGATTTGGAAACTGTACTAATTCAGAAAAAATATGGGACAGAGCTGCCAATATCATTCTTTAGCCGCACAATAAGGGATGCAGCCCTCCGATACACCATCATTGAGAAACAGACCTTGTATTTGGTTAAAGCACTCAAGGATTTCCATGTTTATATTTTGCACTCACATATTTTGGCATATGTTCCAAACGCATCTGTTAAAGAAGTAATCATGCAGATAGATCTGGAAGGAAGGGGAGGTAGATGGATAGCAGCAAGAACTTGAAGCTTAAGGCTTGAAAATATTGCATAATAGATAGTGCACTCTACTGGAAGGATCCTATAGGTGTGTTACTCAATTGCTGGGTTGAAGATGAGTCCAAAGAAGTGATGAAGAAATTCCAAAAAGGAGATTGTGGAGGTCATTTATACTGGAAGACCATGACCAAAAAAGTATTAAGAGTGGGTCTGCAAACAATTTCAGCCAACAAAGTACTGAGAGCAGGTTACTATTCGCTTACATTGTTTGCAGATTTGTACACAATGATCATGAGCTGCCATGAATGCCAACTTTTCCAAGGTAAATGTAAGCTTCTTCCTTTACCATTACAACCCATTTTAGTTCAAGCTCCTTTCTAGCAGTGGGGCTTAGATTTCATTGGTGAGATACATCCACCCTCATCTGCTCAACACAGATGGATACTTACCGCAACAGACTACTTTACAAAGTGGATTGAAGAGATCCCAACCAAGCAAGGTACAAACTTTGCTATAATTTAATTTTTAGAAACTAATATCTTTTCTCGGTTTGGTTTTCCTAGAAAGATCATCACGGGTAATGCCACAGCCTTCAAATCAAAGAAGATGATAGAATTCTGTGATAGGTATAACATTAAGTTGGGTCATTCTACAACATACTATCCACAGGGTAATAGATTGGTAGAATCATCCAATAAGTCTTTTATCAGTATAATAAAAAAGATGTTGGAGGTGAATAAGACGAATTGGCACAAGAAGTTAATTAATGCATTATGGGCAGATCAGGTAAGCAACAAGAAATCCATTGGCATGTCTCCATTTCAGGTAGTTTATGGTGTGGACACGATTTTTCCTTCTTCATTGGTTGTCCCAATAATGAAACTTTTACAAGAAGTGAGAAACGAAGAGAATGACATAGATCGCCAGATAAAGCAAATGTTTCATCTACAGCAGACAAGAGAATGAGTGTTTCAGAAAAATTCCAAGCTCCATGATAAGATCAAGCAAATCTATGACAGAAAAACCAAGTAAGATGATTTCAAGATCAACGATGTAGTAATTTTATAAGATGTCAGGAATGAAGACAAGGGTAAACATGGGAAGTTCGATAATTTATGGAAAGGGCCTTTTAACATCGCAACTTCTTGTGGGAAAAATGCATTTCTCCAGGAATAAATGGATGGGAAATATTTCTTAGGAGGGCGAGTTAATGGTAGTCTCTTGAATCACTATATTTGTTTATCTGAAATTGTGAAATTTTTCTCATCTTCATTGTACATATCAGTTTGATATTCCTGCAAGTGTGAAGTAGAAAACCACTGGAGTTCAGAGCCTGAAGTGAAGGCTATGGAGCTTCATTGAGTTTATTCCATTTTCAAGTTCAATTTTTAGAAATTTAAGTTCTGAGTCATTGTTCAGTCAATTTCAGTCAGTTTCAAATCCAGTTTGTGTCATTATTAGGTCACACATTTTAGTCTAATTTTCTTTTACTGTATTGGCCCAATGGAAGAGACACTGATATGAAAAATCCATATTTTTGTGGTTCTTGACACCTATTTCAAAGCTATCATCCCCAATAAGGCTGATGTTGGTGTCAGAATTTTCATTTTTCCATTAGTGATCAAAATCACTCTTTTCATATCATTTTAGGGGTCCCACTAAGAATTTTTTTTAATCATTCCACTATGTCATGCAAAATTTTCACTCACTGATGGTAGCCCTAGTGATAAAACCTCACTCTCCCTAAAAAATCCACATTTGCTGGCCCACCTTCATGTATTGCTAAACATAAATCAGTCTTGAAAGCTCATTTCACTATGTTGTTATGTCAGTCAAAGTAAAAATGGAAGTTGGTCATTCAAGGTCCATTTGGGTCACTAGGTTTCATTTTCCAAGGTTCAATAATACTCCATTTCATCTCAATAAGGCCAGGAAAAGTGTGAGAGTGATTGAATAATATTTATTTATCATTTGAAGTAGATTTTTTAGCATGTAAATATGATTTTTGAAGGTTGTAATTATGGTTTTAAAGTATGATTTTCATACCAAAATGTAATTTTATTCAAAAGAGAGATGTAATTTATTTTTATTTTTTATGTAATTTTATGCTCATTATATGTAATGAGTACTCTCCCAAGCTGCCAACTCAAACTCATATGCCAAACTGAATATCAACAAAGTCAAAATGTGAAGAGTTCCAAACTCTAGCACATCAACCTGCAAAGAAGAAAATCAAAGTGAAAAAGGTATTCAAAAATGTTTTCAAAGGTGAAATGAAACATTAGAAAAGTGAGTTTTAAATTAAAATATCAATTTCATTCAAGTGTTAAAGCCTTCATGACATCAAATTCAAACTCATTTGTCTCCTACCATGGTTGAGCACACTCCAAGAGGAAAAAATTTCGAATTTTTGGGTGAAAATTTGCAAAAAACAGAGCAGAGGGTGCACTTGCTTCTACAAGGGTGCACTTGCTTCTGCGAGGGCACACTCCTTTCTGGGAGGGCGCACTCCCTTATGCGAGGGTGCACTTCCTTCTGCAAGGGCACACTTGACCAGAAAAGCCAAAAACTCATTCAAATTGCAAAAGATCACTTCCTATGTTTCAACAAATTTCCCATCGACCTCTAGCAAGTGATTGAAAGCTAATTCCATCAATTATCATTTCCATCAAGTTCATTTGTTGTGTGTTGTGAAATTTGTGTTAGAATTTAGTGTTTAAATCATTTAAAAAACCTAGTATCTCCCATTACACACTTAATTCCAAAAATTTAATTTCCCTACACCTTTATACCCTTCCTACATTTCCAAATACCCATTCCTAAACCACTATATTAAAAATCCCCATTCCCTAACCCTTTTCCCCAATACCCTAAGCCCTAGCTGCTAGAACTACCTAGGCTCCTAAATCCAAACCTGTAAATAATTTTCCCATCCTAAATCCCACCATATCACTACTCCCTATGCCATTTCCCATTTCATAAATCCCTAGCACTATCTCCCTCAATTTCCATTTCCCATTCCTCATTCCTAAGACCACTTTCCACCAACATAAAAGTCCCTAGGGTTTTGACTTTAAAACATCATGGAAAATGAAGAGAACATATCATACAGTGAGGGAGAATAAATAGAGGCTAGAAGGCCACATAAAGGGGGAAGAATACTCAAACTTGAGCCAACAAGTAATAGAGAGATTTTGTCATCTCCTATGGCAGTGACATGTTTCAAACATGTTAGGCGTTTTGATTTCTGTGAGCAAATTCAGAGGGTCCAACGCCATGCCATGTTGACCAGGATTTTCATATCCAACCTCCATGACAACCAAGTCACTCTAGCTGGTGTCACCTTTACTGTGTTAACTTCCATCATTTTAGCTACCACCGCGATCCCAAATAATGGGAAGAAATGGTTCAAGCACACTGAATTGGAGGAACAATACTATGAGCCTTTCATGAAAACAAGATATAAGAATGAGAAAAATTGGTTCTTTCCTTTTTCCTACCTCCTAGACAAATATGCACCAATGACGAAGATAATCATGAAATAATTTTCATGTGAAGGTATATTTTCAAGACTTTATACCTATCACATCCGACTCTTAATGCATGTAATATCCAAAAATAGGAATGCACAACAAAGCTTGTTGGAATAACGCACTCTTCAAAAATTGGTGCACTGAAATGAGTTTTCAGCTCTTGGATCCCTTAGATCAGTGGATCTAGTATCTAAATCCAAAATGAGAGCAAAAAAAAATCAAGCTAGGTGAGATAAACAGACCTCCCACCACCTAGTATGGCTGGAAAACACCCAATGAAGGAGTTGCAGCTATATGCAACAACCTGCTTCAGAAATAACACAGTTCCACTAAAGTAAAGCAGGAGGCCAATATGGAGGCTCAAAGATCATATGTACAACAGCAATTCAGATTTACATTACAACCGATACAATGTACAAGAGAAAGTAAAATACTATACATTAATAAACCTTCAGAAATGAGGTGCTACAACCACAATAAATGTCTGCATAAACTTGATAGCGTTATTATAATGGGCTCAAGTAGCAGTATATTACAACTCAGATCTAGATCAGATATTTACACAAAAATATAGATCTAATTTAGATATGTATACAAGAAAATCTCATCTACACATTCCCCTCGGGGTTTTGTGCAAAACATGAGAGTACAAGAGTAGATCTGAGATCTAGAGTTGCAGATCTGTAGTAATATTCAGAAATATCCAAGCAGATAAGATTTGAAAAAAACATGGATTGGATGGCCAATCCATGGATCACCATAGTGAGAGGAAGGATCTTATCACCATAGATCTGTCCTCTAAAATGTAGACAAAACACCCTGCAACTGCAAACTTGCAAATAACATAGTTAGGGAAGGGAAACTGTGCTGTAAGCTCTGAGAATGATTTGGCCTGATGCCAAGGTCTGTATCTGTAGATCCAATGATCTAGGACACTCTTGCCAATGGGATTGAATACTTTCCCAGTGGAAAGGGGTGCTAGATGTGCATATATCTGAAGAGATCTATCCTCCACTTGCTGCAACTCACAAGGACAACCCAACCCTCAATAGGATAGACGCTGTAGGTGTAAGGTGAAGCTTTGCCCAAGCCTGATATTAGAAAAGACAAGAAAAACTCCTCCAAGAGCTGCTCTAGGAAGGAGGTGGGATTCCCGCTAAGGAACACCCAATGCTAAAAAACATTATTCTCAGCTAAACAGCTAGAGAATGAGAAATGTCTAAGAAGAAAAATTCTTCTGAAATAATATCTTCAACAACCCCTCTCATGCTGCTCTCCTCTTCCTTTTAAAAGATAGGAGTCTTGTCAAACCCTAAACCACTTCATCAATTTAGCCTCTTTCACATGTAGAGCCCCCATCTACAACTGCGTTGTGCCTCGAGGAGGTTCAATGCATCTAGACTGCGCTGTAGATATGGTCATGGTTGACTTGGTCAAGTGATCAACCTCTTTCACACTCAAGTGTGTTTATCAAATGGCCCATATTTAGCCTTGTTTACATTGGGCATTGATTTATTTTGATGTTTTTAGGAGTTTTACATGTCCTCCTTTACACTTTATTCATCAACATGAAAAGCAAAGAAAAATAAAGAAAAATTGAATATTCCCATTAGCTTGGGCTAAGTGGAAATATTACAATGCATTTCAATAGGTTAAAGATGTTCAACATACCCTACTACCTTTTCCGGAACATTGATAAGATGGCATTTATTGTCTAGAAAAGGGAATATGAACATCAAATGAGAAGTCTTTTCCATCAATCCCTTATCAAAATTATAGTCCTCTATCATCTCAATGAACTAAACATTGCATGGAGTACCTTCATAGCCAATAATATATTCAGAGAGTCATCCACTTAGCATACAAAAAATTTTCCTTCATCATCTCAGCTATCCACTTCCATCCCTCCATCTTATCCCATAGCACAATCATCATCATTAGATTAGTCCCCTTCACGCATTTCACCTCCTTCATCTCCATTTCATCATGACATTAGGTCACCTAGTAGGATTTAGGTTAGTGAGCCTATGAGGGCTAATGCGGTTGAGGTTGAGCCATTGCCAAAAACCTACCAGAGAGGTCACAAGAATGTGTTTTCTCCACACATAGTGGAAGGGCCATGCCTTCTACATCAAAAAAATAGGTGGACAAAGGAAAAGAAAATGTGATTGAGGCAGAAATTCAACCAGAGGTTAGACATGAATTGAACCTCCATGAGACTGAGCATGATTTTGAGATTGTTGACCTAGGTGAGGAGGATGATGATCAAATCATCAACATAGCCATCAAAGGAAAGGATGTCAAGATTAGATAGCTGCAGACTAATCTTGACAGGGCCAAGTTTGTCATAAACTTCCTTGAGCAGGAGAATAAGAAATTGAAAACCAAGCAATTCATTGATGAGGTTAAGTATATCATTGCTCAAAGGGAGGCAGAAAAGGAAAAATTTATAGATGAGACACTTGAAAAGTATGGGTTTCTTGATGAACAAGATGAAAAATCACCAAGAGGTAGACCTAGAAGTAGAGCCCTGAAAGAGCTCTAGCTCTAGAAAGACAAAAAGAGGCCCAGATTACTGATCATCTAACCCTAAATGAGAAACTTCAAATGGCGATCAATGAAAATAGGGAGCCATGGCTTGATAGAGCCAATCGGCATTTGGAGAAGCTTTTGGCAAAGGATAACAGAGATAATGATGTGTTGAGGAGGAAGGTCAAGCATCATGCTCAAAAGGAGAAAATTGCAATGGCCAAGCTCAAAAGAGCCAATGCAAAGATTGAGGCTTTGACCAGGCAAGAAGAGAAGAAGAAAATGGATATTATTTCAGAGGATTCACTCCAAGCCTAGCCACCTCACCAACACTCCCTCCACCAATTTTTAAGCCATTTGACCCATTTTTGCAAAATCTGGGTTTTTCTATGTATTCTTGAACAAGTTCATATCAGCAAATTGGTCACATGCGCAACACCTAGTTGAGGAAAAGGAGACCATCATTGGATTCAGAATGATGAAGACATGCATCCTATCAATTTGATAAGTTTTTTGGGACAAAATAGTCAGTGAAAAGGGAAAAAAATACCCTAAAAATCATGTTTTTGCCCCTATTTTGGCCTAGGCAATGCGCACAGAGAAATCTTGGGAGAATGAAGTTTTGAGGGATCAAATCAGCTTCATTTTGCAAAATCCAGACATATTAAAAAATTTGACTTGAAGAGCTTTCTAGAAATCCATTTTGGGCCTAATTTGGACACCTACAAGTCAGCCAAAATCAGCCTTGAACAGGGGGGTGCACTTGACACAACGAGGGCGCACTTGACAGAAAAATGGCGCACTTGACCATTTGCTGATTTTTTTGAAATTTCACTGTAATTTTGACTTTATATCAGAAATTGATGTTTCCAAATATGTAAATGAAGATGGTAAATGTAATTATGTTATGGATAAGTTACCTAGTGGTAGATTCATCAGGTAAAAGTTGTCATTAAGTCAAATGAATAAGTTTGAATGTAATTAGGGAGGAGTCACTTGCGCCTTCCTACACTCCAGCTTTCAGTTCAGAATTTTGTGGATATCTTCCTTAGCTCATGGATTCAACCCCTGAGGATGAGTGAAAATTACTTTTATTTTTATTTAGTCTCTTTCTTCACTTTTAGAAAGGGTTGGAATGAGTTTGGATTCTAGCTCATTGATCAAGAACTATTGTACTCAGTTTGGCCAGTTAATAAAGAAAAGTTGTAGTTATTTTTTGGGATACATGTGGTATGATGTTTGTCATTATTTTTTATTCAGTTTCATATGTTATAATGTGTTATATTCATGTTCATTACATCTCTCTTATATTATCTCTTTAAAGTTGATAGGAAGAATACATGCTTTCTCATGCTTTGTTTAGGGAAATATATCATAATTTGTCCATCTTCCTCTGTTTAGGAAGAATACATCTCCCATGCTCTTCCTTGCTCCTCATCTGTCTTAAAACCATCTCATCACAATGATCTTAAAGTGTTAAGCCTTATTCCTACCTTTCCCCATTGAATCTCTACAACCCTGTCTCATTTTCCTTGACCTATCTCCCTTGACCATACTTTCATCCAACAGCCCGACCAAAATCAATTATCAAACCCCTAAACTCACACCTAGCCTAAAATCCTAAATCCATTCAGCCTCCTAGGCTATGTTTTGTGGAGAGAGCCCTCTCTGACATTGTAGGTCTAGATACCCAGTTAAAAGGTTGGCCCGCAGTTAACTCTATTGGGATTCCTTCTTCAGCCTTGTGAATTTGGCGGAGTGACAACACATGCCATGCACACGATGATCTTGGATGAGCTATATTACCGACAGGTAAATGCCTCTAAAACAACTATAGATACTCAACAACAAGTGGCCACAATGCAAAATGAACAACATAGTGTAGAAGAGGCTCGTCAAGTGACCGAAGATCAATGCGTTGTACTAGAATAAATGATTAATAGACTATGCAGTGACCTGCCATAGGTCACGGTACCTGTCACAACCTCGTCGACAGTTAAGCTTGAGAGCCTAGTAGCTGCACTAAAGGCATCGCACTGAGAGATAACTATAGTTTGCGTGGAGCTTGAGCAAAATACTGTCGATCTTCAGATGAAACTACAACCAAAAATGCCTCCAGAAGTACGCGCAGAATGCACCGCAGTTGTCCAAGAATCGACTGCTAGAATCACTACTACTATGGATGCTGGTAGCAAGCTATTTGAAGAAGTGGTGGGTCTTTGGAATTCCATCCAAAACGACCCTGTCATATGGAAGATCACGGTAGAGTTTAGGGCCAAATAGTAGCAACTTGAAGACATTCGAGTCGCGGCACCGACCCTTTTCCCTGCCCAAAGACTAGCCTGATTATAGGATAGTCATGCCATCGAGGAAGAGATCAAGATGTTGCACTGGCGCAAGAATTTATTAGAGGAAAAAATGAAGCCGTGGGCAGATGAGGCCTTGCACCTCTCCAGACCATTGATGCAGCCCTTAAGAACCTACAACATACATGACGAAGCATGAACCTGGCTCTCAAAGGTCCAACAACGCAAAATTTGGTTGAATAAGCACAAAAGTAATTCTTCCATTTATGAGTTTGGTACAGGTGCTCAAAGACAAGATGCAAGCATCCAGAGAAGAGTTACTTGGGAAGAGTCACTAGATTGTGTTGGGGGCCTGTTGGAGAAGGGTTCCCTAGAGGTCTTAGGTCTTGATATGATAAAAAACACCAAATGGAAACAAAAAAAACCCATTTTTTTCGGGTATGTTGCTCCTAAATCCCTATGTGGCAACCCTTTGGTTAATATTCCTCATTACAAATAATTGTAAATATTTAATGTAATGGGTAATATAAATGGACACAAATTAAATTTTCTTGGGGAGGGAGATTGCGTAAGGAATTGGTGAATTTAAATACCAATCATGTGTTGGCCGAGTGGTTTTAAATGATTTGACTATGTAATAAATTAACTGAAAGATAAATGATAGTCCCATGTGTATTTTAGGAATATTCACAAGCAAGAAAGGACAATAAACTAAAGGAAATGGTGGGATGTGGTGTCCAAGATAGAGGGGGTTTCATGGGTCCTCGAGAGACATGTAGTTAGTCTATTGAAGTGTGCAAGAAATAAATGGAAAAGGGGATTTTTGGTGAGTAATCCAATGCATACATGAGAGGGGGAGTAATAAAATAATACAGAGAATATTTTGAGGTGTGAATGTGAACTCACAATGAATAAGTTTGGGAAATATAACAAGCTAAGGAACCCCAAGGGGGCTTTTTGGGTGAGTATTATAGAGATCAATGGATTGCTGGAGGGATGAATAACCCACTGGGTAGCTTCTGGATTGATGAAACTACTAGTTGAGGCAAGTACACTCAGGTATTTGTGAGGGTTGATGAACCACCAAAAGTTTCCTTGGGGCTAAAATCTCTGGTGTTTGAATCACTAATGAAGTACCTGGAGAGGTGGTCTCTTTACCCAAACAATATCTTATATAGTTGATGAAAATTCCATTGTAAGTCGACTCTCTCCTCCTGAAAGTCAGCTATAATTCTCTAAACTATGATATCCTAGCATGAGTGTTAATAATGTCTGTAATTCCTGGAAAAGATAAGCAAAGGCTTTGTAGCTAGTGGGTGAAGGTAGTGTGGACTTGTGGCTTCATGTTCTAGTTGTTATTGTTGGATATAGTTCCTTTTAAGGAACTCCAGCTCAAGCACTAGAATTTGGCTTGGGGGTGACATCTACAGGTGTGGTTGTAGCTTATATAAGGTAGGTTGGAGAGTTGAAGTACCGATCTCAATTGCTACTTTATTTAGTTGCATGAGATACATATTTAATTGTGTTTCTTATATTTGAATGAAATGTATAAGCTTAATTTATCGTATGTATTCTTATGTTGTTAATGAGGAATGCGATTTCCTGTATAAATGTGGAATGTTGATTTCTTGTATAAGTTTATGAGGAATGGATGAATTCATGTACGTGTTATGTGGGAAAGAATATTTATATTTCTTTCATTTAATTAATGAGCTTGGTCTATTGGCCTAGTGTATATTGATCTTATTATATGCTCTATGTATATGAGTTGTTATAAATTAAAAGAAAAGAATGCATATAAATATATATGGTTGGGGTAACTGGCTAAGTTCCTTGTGGGTTGGAGAAGTACGTTAAGATGCATGTCTTTGTGGTTTCCGGGTGCATTAATGGCCTAAGCTTTATTTTTTTCCTAGAGAACTATAGGAGTGATTTACTTGTGTAATTCATCGTGGTTTAGTTGATAGCGTGAGCACAATAAAAGTATGGTTTCTAGAGCTAGGATGTGCCAATAAGAGTCTGTGAGATCTGTATATTTGAATTATTAATTTCGTTGAAGGCATGTTTGTTCCTCGTAGGTATTTAGATCAGGTGCGGCTGGGCTTGTGAGAAATCAAATGGAAAATAAAAAAAGTTTCTAAGTATAAAATGCTTGCAAATAGGTCAAGTTTGCCTGTGGGAGTCAATAAGTCGAGGGTCGGGCTAGTTGATAAAAAGGCCTAACTTGGGACTGAGTTCATTCTTGACTAAAAGGGGTGAAGGTCGAGTACTTTGGTAGGGCTCGCTAGTTAGGGGTCAAGCTAATCGGGGCCTGTTGAGTAGTTGGTACTATTGGTATAGTCAGTTAGGGCCTCTAGGTTGGTGGCCAGGCTAGTTGTCTAAGTCAGGATCAGAGTTGGTTGGTACTCATGTATAACATGGTAGATGATGTGGTCAGAATGGTGACATGGTGCCATAGTGGCATGAAACATGGTAGCAAAAATATACCTTTTTTAGGTCCAAATGGGCCAAATAAGAGTGACATGTTACATTCTTAGAGGAGGCCACATGGAGGGTATGACATCAATATGGCATGGACATGACATCATTCAAAATCAAACCTAGGAAAGGTTGGGGGATCAAAGGTCAAAACCTAAACAATATGCACGAGGGGTTCCTTGCATGGAGTTCGACCTCAACTTTCTCATTGGTGGGGCCCTAGGCCTAGTGACGTGGTTGTGCCATGGTCGAATTGTGTCGAGGTGGACCCTTAGAGGGGTGGTGCCTCCATGAGAGTGAAGGTATTTGGAAACCTAGATATGGCAAAATCAATAGATGTGATGATTTGGTAATTATATGGCTATAATGAAATGTGGACCCCCTATAATGTTAGTTCAAAGGAAGGGGGTCCGCACTGAACCTCTTTCGATGGATCAGTATGGGTGATGTCATGATGATAAAGGTCGTTGGATGAAAATGCTAGAACAATGCTCTGGAATCGAGAACATGGAAATCGCCTGTGACGTGGTAGAGGGGGGGTCCTCATTTGATGTCTTCCATCGATATCTTTGTGGGCCAACACTTGTTGGATGGAAAAGTGAGTCAGGAATGTTGACTAGTGGTCTATTGGGATTATGTGGGGTACGATGGACCATGTTTTTATTATTATTATATATATAATGTACACCATATATAATAAGTGCCAAGCCATTGTTTCGTCCATGGTGGTTAGGTGGCATCGTGGCATGCCACTAGGTTGTAAGTGCCATTGTGATGGCAATAGACGTGGGAGGCATGCCACATGGGCACCACGTGGGGGCCACATGGGTGCCATGTGGAAAGTGAGTATGAAGCTTCATGGTTTATTAATTAAAACTTTTGGAAGTCATAAATTTTGATTCTAGAACCTGATTGAGGTAAAAAATTATATAATCGAAATCATCTTAACGAGATGAATGCAGTGGTAACGATTATTTTGGATTTTTAGGAGTTTGAAAAAGAGTGAAAATTTTAGACCCCATTTCCATGACAGGACTATGTAGTTTAGTTCATCATAGTAACTAGATCCTTCTACCCTTATTAGGGGATTGGGAAAGTAATGGGTATGTTACAAAGTGGTATTAGAGCAAAGGTTCAACATTAGACCTTTGAAGGCTAATGAAGCCTTAGAATAGTATGCTAAATGTTAAAAAGTTAACTATTTTGTGGATTTATATTATGTACTAATTTATGTATTTTGTTTATGATGCAGGCTTTTAGTATATTACTGATGATTTTCCTTTTGATGTTGATGTAATAACTTGAGATGATTGTTTCTTTTGATAATACACTAGAAAATTCATATGAACAAGCCAAGATGATTATTTTGTTATGTAATTATGTTGTGATCTATATAAAAAATGTGTGTGTGAATGAAAAAACATCAAATACAGTAAAAGATAGTAAAGGAGAAGGGACTTAGTAACAGGATGACACAATAAAACTCTAATAGGTCACAACATAGGCATGGAAAAGACTCAATGGGTACAGGAAGAAAGGAAAACTCTTATGACTAGATGGATACCTTGAAGAGTCTAATGGTTGAATTAAGGAGTTGTAAGGAAAATAATGAAAAGTTGGCAAGGGAACAGGAGAGGAAAGCTGAGGTAAATGTAGTCATACTGCAAAGCCTCTCATATTTAAAAACACATAATTAGCACGAGTTGGGGGCTAGTCATAGGGACATGCATAACCATTTTGAACAAGAACAAATAAATAATGGGATAGATGGAAGTGGATCTAGGAAAAGGCACAAATATTCAAGTGAAGAAACGGTAAAGGGAAATACTCCATTGATCACCATGGAGAGAAATACTATCAGTCATGGGCAACACTATGATATCACCAACATTTCCATTATCATGGGAAAATAAGGGAAATAGGCCACATGCTAGAATAATTTAAGAAGTCAAAGCCTCATACATTTGATGGTGAGATGAAGAAATATGAACGCGCAAAAGCTTAGCTACTTGGAATGAAAAATTTCTTTACAATTCATAACTATTTTGAGGTTATGAAGGAAAAATTAGCCACCTTTAGTTTTAAGGGAAATATAGACATATGGTGGAAATATTTGAAGAATGTAAAAGGCATAAGAGAAGAGGTGTTGTCTCAGAGTGAATTTGAAAGGCTTTTAAGGAAGAAATAAATATCAAATATGTATTTTGATAGTAAGGCAAAGGAGTTTTATGAACTCAGAATGGGACAAATGTCAGATGAAGAGTACACCACCAATTTTTTTGAGTTTCTAAGATACATTCCTTATCTCAAGGATTAGAAGTAAAAGGTTCAAAGGTTCATCAGTGGGCTACCACGGTCTTTCAAATACAAGATCAAATTTGATGAGCCACAAACCTTGGAGGATGTAGTTAGAAAGATAAAGCACTACTATGATAAATCTAGGTGTATGTCAGAGCTTAACGCCAAGTTGAAGGCAAAAGGAAGTTTCAAAATTAGAGGAAAAAGACAAGGAATTTCTTATCCACTCCTGGGGAGAAGGAAAGAAGTTTCACCACCAATAAAGGTGAAACTCAACAGAGGCTCAATGATGCTAATAAAGATTGATTTTATCAGTCTATAGGAGAAGAGGCCAAAGGTTACATAAGAGGACCCTTTAAGTGATATACTTAAAAGGATAATCACATGGGAAAGAACTATCCACAACACAAGAATGATGTCTCAAGTTTGCACAACATCCAAGAAGTAGAGATAGTTTGGGATATGGCTCCGGATGTGCCTAAAACCTATGTAGATTTGTAAGATATGCAAGATGGTCACCTAGAGTCAACTTTAGAGAGGGATGGTTAGATGTGGAAACATAACTGTCTTATTTTCATTTGAAGAAGTGTGATTAAATTATAAATAATTTTTGCAAAAGTTGAATTACATTGTTGTAGTTGGTTGTAGTAAAAAGACTGAATGGAATTTTGGATAGGGCTTGGGTTGATATTTACTCATGAAGAATTGAGAAACACCATAAATCCCAGGGATTGGGTTGTTGTAACTATTGAATATTTTTATGCATTTTGTGTTTCCAGACTGGTTTTACACTTGATTTATTATTTTACCTATTGATTTGCACTCATATTGAGCCTACTATTTTTACTACTAACTTGCGCATGGCCACGCTATCTTTCTCATGTTCATATTATTGGTGAGTTATTATGAAAATTTCATTTATTTGATTTTTTCCTCATATGTCTTGGGTATTGGGAAAATTTGTTGGATTTGGGAGAAAGTAATGGAGCTCTAAGGAAGAGATAGTGAAATCCAATAAGGGAAGCATACCTGAATGAAGCTAGTGCTTGAATACAGGGTAGTTGAAGGCATGGAGGAAGAGTATGATAGCCAAGTAAGATGTTTCGGTCGATAGGAATAAATGGAAAGTGATAAAGCAACCATGGGAATGGCATAAAAATTAATGAATGTTTCCTAAAATTTGAAATTTCATGATTGATATGTATATGTAATGAAGTGCATCGTTTTTATCATGATGCAATGAAGGAATGGAAGTGTTGTTTGGTATGAAAATATTTTGGTTGAGAACCATCACTGTAATAGGGTTTGAAGCAAGAAAAACTAAATGAATTGGATAACCAATCCTTGTCAAAATTGGAACTATTGATCCCAATATCATGCATGCCTTGCATGGCTATAAGAGGTTCTATCAACCTTGACTTCATTGACATATATAATCATGTGTTGAGTTCATGAACATGTTAATGAATAAATAATTATATGAAATTTCATTTTTATTGACACATCATTATCAAGGCTCATTTTTGGGAAAGAATTATAGGTCATGTTTCTAAGTCATATTGTAGAGATTGTTGCACAGAGAAGTTTATTCACGAGGGCAGGGCATGGGACTACTTAGATCGGGTCAATGATGCTGGATGGAAAGAAGAACCATAAAAACTTGAACATATCAAAGTACACAACAAAAGAACCAGAAAGCTGCAAAAGAGCCACCAAGAGATGGTTGATTTAATGGATTTTAGATCCATTCAGTTGTTGGGTAAGAAACTATGTATGTGAAAACTAGCTATAAATGTTGTACAAAGTTGTCTATATAAAGATCCATATCAATAATGCTTGTTTTAAAGCATGTTTTTTCCATACATGGTTATAGAAATTCAGTAGTGGTGTTCCCCTAAGGGGGAGAGGTATGTGACAATGCTTGGTTAATATTCCTCATTACAATTAATTGTAATATTTAATGTAATGGCTAAGAGAAATGGACATGGGTTCTCATTCCTTGGAAAGGGAGATTTCTTAACGAATTGGTTACTTTAAATATCATTCATGGGTTGGATGAGTGCTTTTAAATGATTTGACTATGTAATAAATTAATTGAAAGATAAAGGATAGGCCCATGTGTCTTTTGGGAATAACCGCAAGTAATAAAGGACAAGAAACTGAAGGAAAAGATGGGTTTCATTATCTAAGAGAGAGGGGGTTGTGTGGAACCTTAAGGAGATATATGATTAGTATATTACAGTGTGAAATAAATAATGGGCAGATGGGATTTTTGGTGAATACTCCAATGCATACGAGAGAGGAGGGATATAAAAAGAATACAAAGAAAATTTTCCTCTACGGTCGGAGGTGTGAATGTGAAAACAATGAATAAGTCCGAGAAAGTAAACCATTTAAGGAAACCCAAGGGGGCTTGTTGGGTGATAATTATAGACGTAAATGGCTTTCCTAAAGGATGAAGAACCCACTAAGGAGCTTGTGAATTGATGAAACTATTTGTTAAGGTAGAGACACGCAGGTGTTTGTGAGGGTTGATGAACCACCAAAATTTTCATTGGTGCTATAATGTCTAATGTTTGACTCATTGATGAAGTACCTAGAGAGGTGATATCTTTACCTAAATGATAGCATATCTAGATGATGGAACTTCCCTTGTAAGTGGACTCTCTTCTCTTAAAAGTGATCTATAGTTCTCTGAATTATGATATCCTGACACGAGTTTTAATCATGTCTGTAATGCTTGGAAAAGGTAACTGAAGGCTTGTGTAGTTGGTGGGTGAAGGTAGTGTGGCCTTGTGGCATCCTATTTCAGTTGTTATTGTTGGCTAAATTTCCTCTTAAGAACTCTACCTCAATAAATATAATCTAGCTCAGGGGTGAAAAATACAAGTAACTATGGTTGTAGCATGTATAAGGTTGGGTGGAGAGCTGAAATCCCGATATTAGTTGCCAGTTTATTTGGATGTATAAGATAATTATTTATTTATGCTTATTATATTTGAATGATATGTACAAGTTTAATGCATTAGTTTTATTCTTATTTTTTTAATGAGGAATGTGATTTCTTGCATAAGTTTATGATGAATGGATGTATTCCTATATGTGTTGTGTGGGAAAGAATATATGTGTTTATTTCATTTAATTAATGAGCTCGGTATGTGTTGGATCAGGGTCACCTGGGTAAAGAAAATTTGGATAAATTTTGGCTAAGTTTTTGTTTAAGCACTGCGTACAGAAATCAAGGGACTTTGGGGCGGGTCAAAGTCCCTTAATTATTGCAACGGGTAAAAGGGAAAACCACGAGTGTCAAACTATGGTTTGAGACCATGGTATGTGAACATCTGGAAAGATATAAATATGTAAGAGTAAGTGAAGAAATATATCTCAATCATATCATGTCTAAGATATGATTTTGTATGCGTGAATTGTTTATCTGAGTTTTGTCTGGGTAGAAAGGCTCTTGCTGGTTGTGTGCGTGGAGACCTAAGTTTTGAGTTGTGTGCAAGGACCCTGCTACTGTGTGCACATGTGGAAAGATTGTATTAAACTGAAGATCTCTTAATAAAGAAGACAATTTTGGAAAACTCAGAATTTATATGATACCTTTAGTTAACTGTCTTAGAATTGTTATGCGCATTATCTATTTCTTATTATAGATCTGGATCTATTCTGTTGAATGCATATGTATTTCCATGATTGATAAGTCAAGTTCGTAAATTGCATCTATGCGCAAGTATTGTTATGCTTAACTATTAGATATAAAGGTAGTAAGTTGTTCTGTGGAAGTATATATCAAAGTAAGGGTTTATACTGTAATAATCTATGAATGGGCAAGGGATAAGTATTTTTATCACTATCTAGCCACACACAACTACTTTTCTATTTGTTTTTGTAATATTCCTAAATTGCTTTCAGCTAGTTGGAATATTAAAATTTTCTTTTGTCATTTAGATAGATGAATAAGAGGGTAGGGAGACCCATAAATATCTTTAGTAGGAATAAAATCACTTCTCATGTGAATGTAGATCACTTTATCAGCTGAATAAAGCATCTTTAGGTGTGAACAAAGGATAGAGCATGTGGACAGGGTCAAAGTTGACCAAATCAACAACACTGTCATGGAGGTAGTGGAGAGTTAATGGAGGGCAGTGCAGTCGTAGAGGAGGAGAGGATGCATGAGAGTAACATCTTTAATGAGTGGGATCCAGTGTGAGGAAAATCACCAAGCATAAAAGGAAGAGGATGGAATCCATAGAAGGAATTTTGATTATTGTTTATGTCTTGGTCTTTATGAATTCTTGCACGCTTCAGCTGTTTAGCAGAGTCTGCTGTGCTAATTAGAACAAGGGTGTTTCCGAGTGGAAATCCCACCCTCATCCTCGGGGGACTTCAAGTGCCTACTTAGTAGAGGTCTATTGAGCTGAATTTCCACCATCTGGCATCAAGCCAAGCTTTAGCCATCATCCACAGCATAGTCACCTTCAGGATTGTGTTGTTTTGCAGGGAAGTAGCAGTGGAGGAGTGATATATCCAGTTCTGAGCTTGTTTTCTAGTGGAGGGAGTAGCCCTTCATCCAAGAGGTTAGCAAGGAGGGTCCTTGAGAATCAATTAGTCATCTGGCATCAGGTAAGTTGATTCCATCACCTACAGCGCAGTCCCCTTCAGGAACTACGTTATTTTATTGGGTAGTTGCAGTGGAGGCCTTAGTGCCCCAGTTTGTGAGTTATATTTCTAGTGAGGGGAGCAACCATTCATCTGGGAGATATATTGGAGGAGTATTAGCCATTTCCATATCATATCAGCCATCTCCTATTAGTTTTCCAGTTGCAAAGCTTATTCAGCCCTAGGGCTGCATTTCATCATTTTTGTATTTTGGGTATTTCTAGAAACCCTTTCTGGGTTGTCTTGGAAATGTGCTTGGGAGATTAGATATCTATTCCCGACACTTTTTGAGCCTTATATTATTAGATCTATATATTCATATTTCCCAACTACAATTATACTCATGGGGACTATGCTGTCTTGGTTGTCCGGCATTTTGAGTAGCAACAACACTCCATGTTTGGGTGTATTTGATCATTGGAGGCTTATCTTGCCTAGCTTGAGTTATTGTTCCTCAAAATATTGTACTTATTTTCTTTTGTTATACATAATAAGATGAATCTATGATTGGCTCATGTTTGATGTCTTAATATTTACTGCAATTCCCAGATTTATGTTCAATATTGCTGCTTTTCCTATTTTGGAATATTACAGTGGTATCAAGCATAATATTGGCTCAGCCTGTGTAGTAAAAAAGATATGTCATAAGAAGAAGAAGAGCCTCTCACATAAAGGTGAAAGAGGTATCTTCAGAGGAACCGAGGATATGATTATAAAGACCCCAAAGGAGACAAATGAAAAAATCCTATATTAGGAGAGGAGGTTGAAAAGGATTTTCTCAAGCTTCTTCTCCAAACCATGTAGGATATTGCCCGAGAAATAAAGGAGATGAGGATGGAGAGACATAAAGAATACCCTGGAGGGTTTCTACATGGAGAAATATCCAACATTTCACATCACTAGTATGATCAACCAGTGAAGTAGTAAGTCTCCCAATGCTCCACTATTCCTACATTCCTAGCAGTAGGAAATGTAGCTGGAGGACCCTAAGAACAAGAAACTCTTGAAGATTATTTCCTAGAGTATGAGTTTCAATATTAGAGATTCAAAGATAATATGAACTTTCATGAGTTTTGTCATATCAGGGACAACAAGGGACCCTGTCATAACAATAGAAGTGGAGGGTTCATATAGTACAATTATCTACAATGGACCATGGGTAGATTATTTTTTCCTGCTTTTAATGGGTAATCCAATTGCACAGCCAAGTCTTGGGTGGAGAAGATAGACATATACTCTAGCTAAACCAAGTACCAGAGATGGAGGCCATCAAAATTGTAACATTTCACCTTGAAGGTGAGGCACATGATTGGCGGTTCCATGGACTTTCTACATCGAGGCATGCCAATGTGAATGCCTACTCAGAGTTCACCCAAAGGTTATTAGAGAGGTTTAATCGAAGAGACCCAGAGGCATATTTTATTGAGATACCTAAGCTCAAGTAGTCAGGTAATCCATAGACCTATATTTCTAAGTTTCTAAAACTTTCTGGCATGGTTCTTGATTTATCTGTAGCTTGCAGGGTTTATATGTCCATTGATGGGCTAGCAGAGCCTTTGCATGGGTTGTTTAAATCTACTAAACCAACTACTCTTCAAGATGCTATTGAGAGGGCAAGATATTTAGAAGATGCTTTTCCAAGGGAAAAGGCTCCATCCCAATGAAGGCCACCCATTCATTCAAAAGGGAAATATGTGAAGGTTCTCCCTTCAAAAGAGAACCAAAACAAAGGGCCTCTTAGTGATGATGTCTGAAGATATTTGAGGAGGAGGAAGCTTTGCTTCACATGCCAAGAACCATGGGCACCAGGGCATCGATGTGCAACAAGGAGAGCACACTATATAGAAGTGTTATTTGATAGTGAGGAGCAGGAAGAAGAGGAGCCAAAAGGGGACAACAACGTTGTGATAGCAGGAGAGGATCCACCACCACCAGGAGGTGGAAATGGGGCATTTTCTCCAGTTGGAGGGGCCCTTGCATCTTGTAGAAATGATATAACTTATGTGTTATATATCCAAGATTCTCCTGATCACACACTATTTTAAATTCATGCACAATACAGAATCTATTCCACTATTGATCATCACATGCGGAAATTAAATCAATTTCAATGCACACATGAAACCATAAAAATTCACACACATTAACATAGGTGTTTAACAGGAAAGCCTGAAGCTAAAAACCCCAACTATATGTATATAATATATGTCATAGAGATCATGTAACAGTCCTCATACAAAGATGAACATGTCAAGCTCTCAGTATAATACAATCGCTACACACTAATCATGCTAGATCTTGCAAATCCATGCACCGATCTCTGCCACCTGCTAGCCTGCCTCTACTGCGAAATCCTTACTAAAGAATGGCTCTAAATGAACTCGTATTCACCAAGCTTACACTGCACAATCCTCATTGGCATCTCCACTGAGTGTTGGATGCAATCAATGCATCACTATAGTCACAACTGATAGTCACACTTGCTCTTTCACCTATCTCTCCACTGGTCTCCACTGAAACTGTCCATGCACTGTAGTTAGCTGATGTATTCTTCAGTTGATTAATGATTTATTATTTATTGAACTAATTAACTAATTAATTCAAACCACTCTCACTAGTGTATCAATTCGTTATACTAGATACAACTAGCTCAACTGAGTCTAACTGAGTTAAACTAAATAAAACTCCACCAACTACTTCTATAACTCCACCAAAATATGTCACATGAGTTCTAACTGAATTCCTCATGCATTAGCTCCAGTAAACCTTCAGGAATAGCATAATTCCTTCTGTCAACTGATGTGCGACATCTGTGCACTTAACTGAAGTGCTCCAAGAGAATAAGATAATGTGTAGTGTCCAAATATTATTAAGAGCTAATAATATTCAACATATCTATTTTTAGACTGGAAATCTAAAAATAGATTCTGCCCAATATGTCTAAAAATAGAAGTCCATCTATTATTCCAACTTGACCAACCATCCACAAATAGCATCCTGCAGCTCAAAGAATATGATCGACATGTCTAAAAATAGACTTTACGCCAAAAATAGCCTGCGGGCCCACTTAGTGAAGGCGGCTCTTTCACTAAGCTCATCATCTTGTTGAATCTCAACACTCCCTCTCAACAAGATAGGGATTATATGCCACCCCCATCCTATTCTATGGTATTCGAGTTTGCTCCTGGTGAGCACCTTCGTCAAAATATCTGCATCCTGATCCTCAGTAGGAATGCAGGAAAGAAACATGATCCTTCGCTGCACACAATCTTTGATATGATGGTACCAGATGTAAATATGTTTAGGTATATCATGAAATACGGATTAACCGAGAGTTTGATGCAACTCTGATTATCACAATATATCACAGTAGGATCTAAGTGTGAACCGAACAACCTGACTAGCATCTTCCTCATCCATATAGCCTCGCATGCAGCCAAACTTGCTGCCATGTACTCGGCCTCCACTGAACTGAGTGCCATCTTTGTTTCTTGCTGTACCAAGAAACCGCTGTAGACCCGATACTGAATATCCCTCCAGATGTGCTCTTTCTGTCCGTTGGGCTCCCTACCCAATCTGCATTCGTGAAGTCATGCATCTTTAACTCATCCGACTCTCTGTACCACAATCCATATCCTGATGTGCCCCTGAGATACCTCAGGACATGCTTGCTAGCCTTCCAAAAGAGCATGGTAGGCTTAACCATAGCTTTTGAAAGCTGGTTAACATCGTAGCATATGTCCGGTCATGTATTGACTAGATACATGAGCGAACCAACCAACTGTCGATAAACAGTGGCATCCACTACCTCTGCCAATGTAGCATCCTCTTTCCTCCAACCACAAGGAAGAGGAATGTCGATAGGCTTGCAGCCTTGGATGTTGAACTTCTCCAGTATCTCCCGGGCATACTTGCCTCGAGACACAAACAGTCCACCCTTCCGCTGCCAAATTTCCAATCCCAGGAAATAATGAAGGAGGCCCAAGTCCTTCATCTCAAACTCCTTTGCAAGATCTACCTTGCATGAGTGTATCAACAGTTCATCACTTGTTAGTATCAAATCATCTACATAAAGTACAATGATCAACAACTTAACCTCCACCATAATCTGGCATAGGTTCAGATCCGCCTCACTCTTGGTGAATCCAAGTCCGGTGAAATACCTGTCTATCCATGTGTACCAAGCACGAGGTGCTTGTTTCAGCCCATACAACGCTCTTTTGAGTCTACACACATGCGAATCGTTGCTGAAGATTTCGAATCCTTTAGGCTGCTCTATGTACACCTCCTCCTCAATGACTCCATTGAGGAATACAGTATTCACATCAATCTGATGAATGTGCCAACCCATCTGCACTAAGAGAGAAAGGATGGTCCGTATGGAAGAATACCTTGCGACAAGTGCAAAGGTTTCTTCATAGTCGATCCCTTCGATCTGTGAGAAGCCCCTGGCAACAAATCTTTCCTTGTAATTCTCGACGCTCCCATCAGTAGCTTGCTTCACTTTATAGATCCTTCTTGAACCTACCACTGATTTCCCTTCTGGCCTTGGGACAATCTCCCATGGACTGTTTCTGACAATCGAATCATACTCTTCCACCATGGCATCTACCCATGTAGGGTCCTCCATAGCTTCCTTGAAAGAAGATGGTTCTGTCACGATACAATTGCTCATCAGAGCCATGTATCTAGTAAATCGGTCAGGTGACTGTCTCTATCTACACTGTGATGTAGGTGCTCCTACATTCTGTGCTGCATCAAGATTCAGTCGCTCAACTTTTGTAGTGCGCTTTTGCCCTCTGATGTTTGGTGCTGCATGAGTGGTTTCTTCCACTCCATGAACCTCCTCTTGTGGCTGATCCACATCCTAAAGCTCATCTGTAGGAACAAGTAGCTCCTCATCTGCATGCAAGTGTAGCTCCCTCTCAAGTGACACCTTCATGGATTTCTCCTCATGAAATTTGATATCCCATCACACAGCAGTCATCTGACTATCTAGAAAATACACACGATAATTGTGGGGTCTTTCTATGTACCCCACAAATATCCCAACCTCTGCAGTCGGCTCCAGCTTCTTCCTGGAATCCTTCGTCACATGAATGTAAACAGGTGAGCCAAAAATATTCAAATGAGAAATATCAGGCTTCTTACTAGAAAATGCCTCTTCGGGTGTACTCATGCCAAGTACTCTATGAGGACAATGGTTTTTCACATAAACCGCAGTGTTGCATGCTTCAGCCCACAAGTGTATGGGAAGGCCCTGATCATGCAACATCACCCGTGCAACACCCACGATTGTTCTATTCTTTCTCTCCGTGACCCCATTCTGCTGTGGGTTATGAGGCACTATGAGCTCTTTTCGAATTCCTTTTGCACTGTAAAAGTTTTTGAATTCGCCAGAGATGTATTCACCACCATTATCGCTCCTTAGAGCTTTCACCTGCTTCCCCGAATCTTTCACAACCAGTGCCTTGAACTCACAGAACTTTGAGTATGTCTCACTATTCTTCTGCATGAAGAATATCCAACACTTACGAGAAAATTCATCAAAAAATATCACACAATGCCTGTGATTTGCTATCGAAGCTATTGAGAAAGGTCCACACACGTTTGTGTGAATTCTCTCAAGGATTGTCGTGGCGTGACTATCCTTCTCATGAAAAGTGGTCTTCACAAATTTTCCCAAAGTACATCCCTTGCACTGATCTGACTGCGCAAGTGTACCCTTGGGAAGCCCAGTAGAAATATGCTGCAAAATTTTCAAAGCGCCATGGTGAAGATGGCCCAATCTTTTGTGCCACAATTCGCCCTCATCCTGGCTCACCACTCCTTCTGATTTGCCTACCATTGTTGTGCAGCCATATACCTGCAATTGATAAAGTTTATTAACTCGAACCCCTATCCTCCGGGTTTCACTAGTTTCTTTACTGTGCAGGAAATCCTTTCCCTCACTAAAAGAAACATCATATCCCTTTTCTTCCAACATCGCCACAGAGATCAGATTCTTCTTAAATCCCGAAACATGCATGAAATCCTTCAATATGAAAGGTTTACTAGACTCCCTCTCAAAGGAAATGGTCCCAATACTAGTCGCACTGCATCTACCATCATCGCCCATATTTATGTGCACTCCAAGATCCTTCTCATCTAGATCACTAAACAAATCTTTGTCTTCGGTCATATGGAAAGACACACCACTATCAAGAAACCAAACTAATTCCATCACACTTGAAACCAAGCATGTGATGAGTGAAAAATCCAGCTCAAAATGTGAGGATAAGGCCCCTCCCGCTACAGATCCAGCAACCTGCTTATTTTTCTTCTTCTCTGGACAATTAGTGGCGTAATGCCCGTTTTGGTGACAGTGAAAGCACTTCACCTTGGACAAGTCTTGCTTCTTGCCTTTCGCACCGGATTGAGAAGGATTTTTCTTTCCCTTCCCTTTCCTTGCTTTGGTAGCCAAAGCTCAATTTTCTTCATCTTCATTCTTCAATGAACATCCATCCTTGGTACCCCGCCTTATCTCCTCCTGCACAAGATCCGACCAAAGTCGCTCCCATCCTAGCAGTTTCTCCCGACCATTGACAGAGTCCTCGTAGCTATGCCAACTCTTCGGAAGCCTAAGGAGAGCCAAGATCACCAATTCCTCTTCATCTACAGTAACCCCCACACTTCCCATCTCATCCCTGCACTGGACAAACTTCGTGAGGTACTTGGGTATACTGTCGCCTTTCTCCATTTTTATTTTTCTGAGCTTGTCTTTCAGTGCCAATTTCCTTTGGTCGCTTCTGCTTTGGAACAAGTCTGTCAAAGCTTTCCACATCAATAATGGAGAAGCTTTACCATGAAGGCTGGACACTATGTGATCCTTCACACCTTCCAACAGAATCCTTCGACATTTTGCTGTCTTCTTTTTCCATGCATCAAGTGCGGCTGCATCGCTAGAAGCAGGTTTTGGAATTTCTGCATCTATGAACTCCTTCAACCCATTATCATCCAACACCGCCTCCATCCTATCCTTCCATGCGATATAATTCGATCTTCCCTCAAGGGCATACTCCAATCGCAATCTGTTGAAAGACATTTCAATGAATGCTCAACTTCGACACCAAGAAAACACTGCAGCAAATTTGAATTCCACCAGCACAAAACTCAACCGCTTCAATAATTGCAATCTACTCTAATCAATATCGCTCTGATACCATGTAGAAATTATATAAATTATGTGTTACATATCCAAGATTCTCCTGATCACACACTATTTTAACTTCATGCACAATACATAATCTATTCCATTATTGATCATCACATGCGGAAATTAAATCAATTGCAATGCACACATGAAACCATAAAAATTCACACACATTAACACAACTGTTTAATGGGAAAGCATGAAGCTAAAAACCCCAACTATCTATATATAATATATGTCATAAAGATCATGTAACAATCTTCATGCAAAGCTGAACATGTCAAGCTCGTAGTACAATACAATCGCTACACACTAATCATGCTAGACCTTGCAAATCCATGCACCGATCTCTGCCACCTGCTAGCCTGCCTCTACTGCGCAATCCCTGCTGAAGAATGGCTCTAAATGAACTCATATTCACCAAGCTTGCACTGCGCAATCCTCATTGGCATCTCCACTGAGTGTTGGATGCAATCAATGCATCACTATAGTCACAACTGATAGTCACACTTGCTCTTTCACCTATCTCTCCACTGGTCTCCACTAAAACTGTCCATGCACTGTAGTTAACTGATGTATTATTTTGTTGATTAATGAGTTATTATTTAGTGAATTAATTAAATAATTAATTCACACCACTCTCACTAGTGTATCAATCAGTTAAACTACATACAACTAGCTCAACTAAGTCTAACTAAGTTAAACTAAATACAACTTTACCAACTACTTCTATAACTCCACCAAACTCTGTCACATGAGTTCTAACTAAAGTCCTCATGCATTAGCTCCAACAAACCCTCAGGAATAGCATAATTCATTCTATCAGCTGTTGTGCCACATATGTGCACTTAACTGAAGTGCTCCAAGAGAATAAGATAATGTTTAGAGTCCAAATATTAAGAGCTAATAATATTCGACATATCTTTTTTTAGACCAGAAATCTAAAAATAGATTCCGCCCAATATGTCTAAAAATAGAAGTCCATATATTTTTCCAACTTGACCAACCATCGACAAATAGCATTCTGGAACTCAAAGAATATGATCGACATGTCTAAAAATAGACATAGTCTAAAAATTGACTTTGCGCCAAAAATATCCTACGGGCACACTTAGTGAAGGCGACTCTTTTCACTAAGCTCATCATCTTGTTGAATCTCAACACATCTTTGCGGGGAGTACCCAAGTATTTGACTTTGAGAGTCTGGGGTACCATTCAAGATCAAAGGGTATCAATGTTGATTGATAATGGGGCTACCCACAACTTTATTGATGCTCACTTATTATAGAGGGGAGAAATACCCACTGATGATTTTTATGGATTTTCAGTTTTGGTTACAGGATCTAGAACTATGCAGTGGATGAAGTATGTTATGGAATTGTCAGTAACCTTGGGGACATATAATTTGAGTGATCACTTCTTTGTGGTCAACATTCCTGACACCAATATGATATTGGGTGTGCAGTGGTTGATTACATTGGGGAAAGTCACCATAGATTCAGAAACTTTGCAGATGAAATGGGTAGATAAGAAGAGTGGTAAGCATAATATGATCAGGAGCATGCACACTTACCCCCTCAGATAGATTTTGCACACAATATAGAGCCCAATTTAAATAATGGGAGAAAGGACACATCAATCCACTCAGACATGTAGTTGACTCTGATCCATGATGTAGTATTATTTGGAGGCATTCCATCAGGAAGGCCCCTGGACCAGGAGTTGGTAAAAGAGTTCTCACAACAAGCTGCACCATTCCTAGATTTGGCTGAGATGGGAACCTTGCGTGAGCTTAGCACATCCTAGAGAGCCTTTGGTAGGCTCAAGGAGGAGAGGGACATTCTTCCTGTATCAGAATTACTAACCCTTTGCAAGCATATTTCACTGAGAGGAGATGTTTCAAGGGTGGATGATGGCACAATCATGGTGCAAGAGGGCTACTCCATGGCCTTTGAGAGTCATAATATGCTTCCACATAGGAATATATCTTCCATATATGGTAGAGGGTTGTTGGCATTCATGCATACATTGGCCAAACTTAGAAATTTTTGGATGGGTAATAGCTTCCAAGTTGTAATATTCCTAAATTAACATGCAACTAATTGGAATATTAATTTTGCTCTTGACATGTTATTAGAAGAATAAATGGGTAAGGAGGCCCATAAATCTCTTTAGTAGGCATAAAAATCCTCTTAATGTGAAAAGAGATCATATTCATAGCTAGGTAAAGCACCCTCATGTGTGAACAGGGGCTAATTTATGTGGACAAGGTCAAGTTTGACCAATTCAACAACACTAGTATGGAGGGAATGAATCATCAATAGAGACAACTTAGTGTGAATGTGGATTAGTTTATATAGTCATATAAAAGCTGGATTGAAGACCCTTAGGTGTGAAAAGGGGTTGGAGCAGGTTGAATAGGTCAACTTTGATCAAATCAAACAATGTTGTTATGGAGGAGTGGCATTAAGGATGGGACAACGCAGTTTTGGAGGGAGATTAATTGTATGATGGTGGAAAACCTAATGAGTGGGACCCAAGGTGGGAAGGCTCACATTTTTTGTAAGGAAGAGGATGGTACCATATCGAGCTAGCTTATGATTATTATTTTGATATGTCAGTTTAGAATTTTTCTCTCTTCAACTGTTTAGCTAAGATTGCTGGTGTTGTTTAGCACAGGGTGTTCCCAGTCGGGAATCCCACCTGTTTCCTTGAGAGGCCTCTTGGGAGAGTACTGATCTATCCACATTTTTTCCATTCTAGCCAAGCTTTAGTCTTCAACTATAACGCATTTTCTCCAGAATATTGTGTTGAGTTGCAGGGTGTTGCAGTGGAGGGTTGAGAAACCCACTTTCTGAGCTAGTTTTTCATAGAAGGAAGGATTCTTTCTCTTGGGATATCAACAAGGAGGGATTCTGAGCACATTTTAGATCTTTGGTACTATGCCAACCTATTTCCATCATTTACATCGCAGTTACAGTCTGGAATTGTGGTATTTTGGAGGGCAGCTTCAGGGTAGGATCTATTGGCTCTTTTAGAGTGTTTTCCTGTGGTCGAAGGGTTCAGCTGGAGGAGACCTTTGAGGAGATCTACATCAGATCTATATTATTTCAGCCTCATATCTCATGAGCTTTAGCTTTCAATGACTCTTCATTCCTAGGGATGTAGATCACCATTTGTATTTGGGTGTATTTCCAGAAACCCTTCCCAGGTTATCTTGGATTTGTGTAAAGGAGAATAGATCTCAATTTTCAGCTCTCTTTAATAATATATTAGAAAATCCATTTGTATCTCTATTTATATAGCATAAAACCTTAGTAAACTGCATGGTCACTTGCTGCAGTATTTCTGTGTTGCAGTAATCATGGGGTTGCAGTGATTTTGGGCTATTTTGGGCTTAGGAGGCTTGTTTAACTCATCTATCATGATTTGTTTCAAATCTCCTTTTGTATTTGGCTACTATAATGTATAAAATAATGGATCCATAGGCTGATATTAACTGTTATATCAAAAATTTCTAAAAAAATCATTTTTTGTGCTTATATTGTTGATTTTCCCATTTGGGAATATTACAGTCGTATCAGAGCTCTAATATTGGCTTAGCCTGTGAGTTTCAGCCAATATTCTATAAGAAAAAGAAGAGAAGAAGAAGGGATCTAAAATTATGGAAGGAATGAGCTTTGTCTCATCACTTTTTAGACCTATGAATAACCTCTCGAAGGAGGTTAAGCAGATGAAAGAGGAGAGATACAATGAGACCTCTAGAGGGGTTCAAGAAGAGGAAGGCCCATGTACTTCCTATCATTAGAAGAGAGAACCGGTGTTGCATAGAACTCCAAAGCAATGCACTATGCCCTTCTCCTTTGATGAATAAGATGAGGCACGGAGATGGAAGGCACTTGGAACATGAGATCCTAAGTGGGTACCTGTTAGAATACAAGTCTCAACCTAGAGCTTTCAAGGAGACTCTAACTCTCCCATAGCTCATTCAGCTTGATGAAGAAAGGATACCTCAATAGGAAAATGAAGGGAAATATATTTATATTTTCTACCTTTGATGGGTCATCCGCATGTACAACAAGGGCTTGGGGAATGAAGTTGGATGCATTCTTCCTACTACATCCAGTGATAGAAAGAGAAGCTATTGAGATTGCAGCGCTACACCTTGAGGGTGAAGAAAACATTTGGTGGTTTAGCCATTTGAGTCATGCAAGAGTGACTGCATTTTCAGATTTTACTCAAAGGTTGATCAAGAAATTTGACAAGAAGAGATCAGAGGAGAAGAGGCCTTCACCACCACTTGAGGAGACTTGTACCAGTGCTGGTACAACTATGAAAGAGCAACCATCATCATCAGCAGTTGGGGAAACCATCACACTGGAGGAAGGAACCCTTGTAGCAGTACAATATGTTCCCAAGCTTTATCAAGGTATGCATATGTTTCCACTTTCTATTATTTCAGCACATATTATGGAGGGTTGTGGGAATATGCCATTGCATGACCAAGAGTCAAGGCATATTCCTGATTTGGAGCAGCATAATTTCACTACGATGTGTAGCCTTGAATTTTTCAAGGAGAGGATAAAAAATCATCCTGATTACTCATTATTGAGATGCACACAACTTCTGGGGTTGGGGTGTGGATTTCTGGAGGATAGGATGAGCATTGTCCTAAACAATCCATTTCAGAACTATATGTTCAACATTGAGCATGAGCATGAGATAGCAAAAATACAATTATGGAGATCAACAACACTGTCATTGAGCAACAATGATGAATTTTGGGCCCAAATATTATTAGAGCATTGTAATGACCATTACACTTGTGTGACATTGGATGAATAGATGATTGATGAGAGACATCTTATCTTTCAACATTGTGATGGATCTTTCTGGATGAGCATTGTACAACTCTATGAGGAGATTTTTCCTTTAGCATACTTGGATCCTTATGGATTCAATATGGTCATTGGTGAGGGGTATTCATTGGGAGATCTCCAAGAGGTTGCATTTCAACATCCCATGAAATGCAAGGGTAGAAATCTGATATGGGAGGATGGTGTCCTCCATTGAAGGAATACCAAGATGGAGCATGGTAGGAGACACCCACATTTGGATGAAAGGGTGTGGATGGCAAGCAAGAGGTTGGTGAGTCACCTACATATCTATGACAGATGGTAGCAGGAGGCATGGCTACGTTGGCTACTCTTGAGAGAGTTTGGCCATCATGTGACATATCCTTATTTTAAGGGTATGTTGGTGGCTGAAACTTGGCTTGACACTTGCATCATATGGTAGCAAGGAGTTTGGGTGCATTGTGTTGGTATGACATTCTTCATTTTAATCATCATATTCTCACCTCTTGAATTGTATGATGGAGGTGTGAAGGGGTAGCAAGAGTTATTGTTTCTTTGGATACTCTTGGGAGAATATGGGTATAATTTCTCCCATACTTGGCATGTCAGGAGAAAGGGATGGCACAATCAAAGTGCAAAGAGGCTACCCTTCAACATTGGAGGATAAGGAGGTACTTCCACATAGGAATGAGACTCCCACACATAGCAGCATGATGGTGGATTACTTTGGCATATGGCATGTCAAAGAAGGGAGTCATGGAGTGACATGAGCGTTACCACTAAGGCCAACGACACTGTCACTTGGGAGTATGTTTCTATTGATGGAGTTTTCCAAGAGGAGTATGCATCCCTTCATTTTGCAAACATTTATAAGTAGATTCTCATGGGAGGACTCGTCCATGGACCTCACTTTCAACCTACTCACAATGCATGGTAGGAAATTTATTTCTATACCTATTGATCATTTCATTAAGTATTTGCATTATCTCACCATCTATGTATAGTGCATTGTTCCACAGAGGGCAAGGTTACATTTGGATTTCATGATCAATCTAAAACTAACATTTATGATGGAGTTAGCCTTTCTCTACATGACTTTGGGCAAGTATGGTGTTATTGTTGTTGTGCTCAGCTGGTATATAATGCCATTTACTACCTCATAGTAGATGAGAAAACATGCACAACTAGGAACATTTTGGGAGCCAACTTGCCACGTGATATTCTAAAACAGTAGTTGGTAAAACTGTGCTGTATCCACTGGAGAAACCATTGGTATTGTTAGCCATCTATAAATTTTTCATATACTATGATGGCTCAAATAGGTCTATTAGTCTTCAATAAACAAATTTGGAGCAAATCTGTAACTTCTTGAAGCCTCTCTGTGTTCTTTATCCTCAATAAATCCATTCCATTGATAACCTTCATTTAAAAGTTCCTCAAAGAAGTCATGCTGTTACAAAAGAGACTGTTCTTAGAGCTTTTCTCCATCATTTCCACCTTCACAATCTCCTCTAAAAAGTTCCCCCCGTTTTCACTCATTGCACAAATTACAATTCCCTCTAAAAATCCTCATTTTCCCTTTTATACCCTTTTTTTCCCATGAAAACCCCTTTAAACCTTATAAAGTTCTTTGTAATGGTTTAAAACAATTTTCTTTTACCCATCCGAAACCTCAAAAAAGCTTAAAAACCTTTTTTTTTTACCTTTTCTGACCTTTTTATATATAGGCTTTAAGCCCCTGAGGGCTTAAGCCTTCTGCTCCTTTTTCCTCATGAGACCAAGGCCTATGACCACTAGCCTAAACCTTAGTCAATTTTTATCACAGCTCCTGATCCTATCATTTTCCCTACGGAACCTGTTCCTCCCCTTTATATTCCCGCACCTTTACTTTTAAAACCCCCTTTCCTTTATAAACTCCTCACCCCGATGATTGCGCCCTCAATACATTATTAACCATTGATCTGCAAGATCTAACTGCCATCGGGGCTTGCCCCTTTTTTCTCTTATCCATTCGCCTTTCCCCCTTATATTTTCTCCTGGGTAAGATCCAGACCGTTCATTCTCCCAAATCAACGACGCAGGATCACTGTGGGGGCACCCGACCAAAGTGGCCTGTACTCCCCAGTGCCCCCGCAGTTGACTCTTTTGACTGTGGGAGATCTCAGATCTACGACTGAGATTTTTTGTGGAGGCACAGGCCGCAAAATCCCTCCGTACCCACCAGACCCCCCACATTTGATCTCAGCTGTCGATCTTCTCCAGATCTGATGGCCATTGGCTATCGCGCTCCCTGATTCTCCTCCTTCTCCCTACGCGCACTCCCGCTACCCAAAAAGAAATCCCATGTCACCCGTTGGCCCAGATTCCACTAACCATTCGCTGACCAATCATTGTGTGCCACCTATTCCACACCATCATCTTTGACCACGCAACTTTTCACCATCGCGCTCCCTTGTGGTCATAGATCTACCACTCTCATATCTGATGGCCAGCGATCATCTTCGCGCCCGATCTCTCGAAAACTTCCCACCGTGCATCTTGCACGCGAAATGGGTTTTTTCTCGAAGCCACATGTCGAGCATTGATGCGTATCGCGTTTGATTTGCGAAAAACTGTTAACCGCTCTGACCCTGCGTGAAAACCACCTCTGGTTTTTGAAAAACTGCTTTCCTCATTTTCGCGTCGATATTTGAATTTAACCCCATTTCTTCAGGATTCCGCCATGGAAATCCCCTCTCCTGCATAATCCCCTCCCTCAATGATCCTCTGACACTTCCCAATGCCTTTGAATAAGTTTACCCCACAAATTCAGGTTTTAAATAATGATTTTGTGTTGTGTTACAAGTTTTAATGGCACCCAAAGTCTGCAGGCCACCCCACAGCCTATTCAAGAGGCTTTCTATCTTTGGATGAAGATCCAAGGACCAAATACATAAATCAAAAAGGGGATTCACAGGGCTTTAGCATGGTTTAATCGATGCATTTGTGAAAGCCTCTAGCGTGGAAGCCAAGCCACCTGTACACAAAGGAAAAATAATGAAGATTGGTGAAGAAACAGTGAAGATCAGAGAAAGGATTAAAGCGCAAAATATGAAGATTTAAAGCTTAATCCACAGTTACAGGATAAAGCATAGTGATAAAGGAAAAAAATATCGAAAGATGATTAAAGGAGGCCTAAAGCATATCAAAGGCCTAATCAGTGTTCAAAGCCACAAAGCATGACAAACCAACAAAAGATAGCCTTAATTTCCAGATCATCAAGGCTATTTACTTCCCCAAAGACTAAAAATTCCACCTGCAAGTTTATTTTTCCTCAAAAGCCTACAAAGTTAATGCACAGTCACAAATATTTGCCAAAGATAGCTCAGAAAGTAATTTCCAGCTACCAAAAGCCTCAAAATTCAACAAAAGTGATTGAAGTAGATGAATGTTAATGTAAAAATCAATTAACAGAGTTAAGACATTAGATATCTTCTCCATTAGGCCTCCCAAAAGGTCGAGAAGCATTTACTCTGTATTAATTGAATTATTAGACCTTATTTTCACTCCACCTCCTCAATTTACCTATATTTATCATTTGAGGAGCCTAGTATTGTTATTGGTTGAATACTTGTTGAATGTAAATAGTTACTGAGGTTGCTGAAGCTCTGTTAGTAATTGAAGAAATATAGGAGGAGAAGAGAAGTTTGAAGCTGTAAAGACTTAATAGACTTGAATATTGTAATTGGTTTGAACATCAAATATACAAGCTAATTTATGCAATCCTGGTCTATGTCAATGGTGATGTTTTTCTTACTGTAATTCTTGTTTTTCTTATGTTTTCATACTATCCACTTTCTTTGATAAAGAACAAAAAATTTAGATTAGGATTTACTGTAAAGGTACCCTAAATCTCACTGATAAGCTTTATCTTTATGTTTTCTTCTAATTTTTCTTTGAGGATAATTCAATAGAGTATAACCAATGAAGTGTTGGTAAGCCCATGTTTCCTGAGTACAACTTGAGATATTGTCTTTGAAAGTTATTGAAAAGTCTGCTAAGTAAAGTTGAATTGGAGAAGTCTATGGTTAGCCCTGTCCTCTAGTTTATCTCCAACAGTTGCTTTGAAAAGATCCCTGAGAGTATGCCAAAAGCAGGATAGGTTCAAAGTCCTTACCTGATCTTAGGCTACTTTTTATGTTTATCTTAAATTTTTTCCTTTGAGAGTATGCCGAAAGCAGGATAGGTTCAAAGTCCTTACTTGATCTTAGGCTTCCCTTTGTTTTCTTATATGTTTGCTTCTTTCTCAACACTTCTTAATGTTCCATACCACAAAATAAACTTAAAGAGATCCTTTGATATAGATGACTTTCCCCATAGACCACTCTTGAAACTTGTTGTGCAATTAAATCCTTTTATGACTCCATAGCCCAATGGATTGATACTATCTCTTACCTATCCTATCAGCTGAACCATTCTTTCAACCTGCTCACACCTTTACCCTTCAAAAGACTTCCTTTATTTTGATGATATCCCACCCAACCAAAACCAAAACAAATCCCTTGTGCTTCATAACTAGCCTAATTTCATATCATGAGCTTTAAAAGCATATCATTCTAAACACATATAGAGAGATCCTTCTTTGAATCCAGGTTGGCTAGATCCCAGGATTCCAAAGTGGTTCTGATGTAGGCCCTGCATCGTTTGTTCTTGCCAATCTTGCAAACTACAGTAACCCTAACATAGTGGCGACCATACTGGGGACTTCTGAGTGAATTACATCTTAGACATCCTTAAGACCTCAGAAGACCCACAAACCTCCTTATATTGGTATTCAATTGCTGATGGTGGACAACCACTCATCTTAAAATTTTTGAAATCCTCCACCTGGCGACTCCACAACTCCCAAAGACCAAATGACTCCACTGTTAGAAGACTCTGAACTGGTTGAAAAGATATAGTGACCTCTTTTTACAAACATGGATCCAGGGATACAAATGAGATATGCTCCAATGAACAATGATCATATCCCTGGATTCCCACACAAAATACCTAAAATAGATTGGATGAAAAACTTGCCTGTTTTTCAAGGTGAAAAGTTTGATGACCCATTGTTACCTCTCATCAACTTTCATATACATGTATGGAGGATAAACACTGAATGAAATGAAGATTGCCTTATGAAAATGTTTATGTTAACATTAGAAGGAAAGGCAAGGGATTGGTATGAGTGGTTAGAACCTAGGAGCTTGTTTTCTTTAAGAGCCATGCACCAAGTATTTTATGAAAAATATAGAGATAACCCTTCATCTTTATCATGGACTACAAATTGTTGTGATAAATCTCAGAACATCATACAATAACTGTTAGATATTGATGAGGATTTGGTTAATATGCATCCTGATAATGTAGAAGAAATAACTCATGAACATTGTATTCAAATTGAATATCATAACAATCACGAGGAGTTGTTTAAAGCAGAAGTAGATCAGGAAACAATAGAAAATCCTCAAGGTTTCCCTGCAAGCACAAGTACTGATTCACTAGAAGAGGCTCAAGAAGACATCCAACCTCAAAACCAGTTAACACAAGAGAAAGAGGACTGTTGTACTTCTGTCTATGCTAAAAGAGAAATCCCTCCTTTGACAGAAGGAGAAATTGATCAAATACTAAACAAGCAGCTAGTCTCCAAACCTTCATTTGAACAAAATAATCATCAACATAGTGCCTATTCCACAGAACAACAAAATGGCACTCTAGACAAAGAGGATAGTAGGGAAATTAATAATAAATCTGAAACTAGTCCTCTGTGGAGTATGAGATTTGACGGGTCATGTAGTAAAACTAGTGCAGGTGCAAGAATATGGCTTTACAATATAGAAAACAATCATGCTAAAGGCCATTCATATAAATTGAATTTTCAATGCACAAGTAACATAATAGAGTATGAGGCACTCCTTTTAGGGCTGCACTTATTGAAGAAATTAGGAGCCCAGAGGATAACAGTTCATGGGAATGCAGAATTGGTAATTAGGCAAGTGAATGAGGAATACATTTTTAAACATACCAGACTTAGAGCCTATAAGGATGATGCCATGGAATTGTTAAAATCATTTGAAGAATTCCAACTTACCCTTGTCCCTAAAAACCAAGACATTCTTTCCAATGGATTAGCCCTTGTTGCTAGTACATGTCTGAGACCTTGTGAAAGCAAACAATACATAATTCAAGAAAAAATCAGACCAATTGTCCCATACAAGGAAAAGTACTGGAAAGTATTTGGGGGAGAAAAAAAAAAGAAGACTGTCCAACTGAGGATATATCATCTTCTCAAGAGAAACCTTATCCCATTACTGATATCAATCTGTCATCCAAAGAACCTGAATTTACATCAGAAGCAAGCATAGATTTAGAGAAAGAGGAAATTTCACTGCTTGTTGATTTGCAGGTGAAGGATGATGATTCTTCCAAGGAACATACAAAAGATGCAGTCCTCAAAGTTGATGTCTTAGAGGCAGACAATCTAACAATCATGGAGGGCCAAAAAGAAGAGAGTTCTCATCTTTTCTTTGTTGATCCTATGGAAGAATGTATGTAGGTCCTAATTGGCTCAAATTCTCAGGCATGGATCCGTTGCAAGAGCCAAATACATAAAAAGTTGTCACCTTCTGTGATAGCCTTGGTTTTGAAGATTAATATTCAATATGTACCATGGTTATCTCTGACAAGCAGTCAGATGTTCTACTCATTTTTGTTAGCAATCAAATGGCTGCACTATATCTGCCTGCTCAAAGAGATGAGCAAAGACCATTCATGGAACCATCTAATTGACTGGATGCATTGGAAAAGAAAATTTGTCATCTAAACATGTAAATATTTCAGAGTTAGATTAGGGTAGGTAGGAATGTCAATAAAGCTCAGCCTGTGAGCATTTAGTTAGTTTCTTGTTTTTTTTTCTTTGAAAGAAAAATTGAAAAAATACAAAAACAATAGAAAATAAAAAGAGGGCAGATTATAAAAGAAGAAAGGTACAACCCCATACCAAAAATAAAAAGAGTCTGAAAGTGTGCAAGCCTAAATGTCACTACTTGAAAGAACACTGTTATTTAGTCATACAGCCTAATTATGACTAGATAAGTTTCAATTTACTGCTGATAGGTTAGTGAAGAAGATATGCCAAACTGTTTAATCTTGGCTTATCAGTAGATTAGATTAGGATAGGAAAGAATGGTTCAAACATGCTCAAAATTTGAACCAAAGAATCAAAAGAAAAGATGGCTCTAACAAGCTCAAAACCTGAGCCAAATAAAGGAAAAAGACTGGTTCTAACATGTTGAAAACTTGAAGCAGGTAAAGAAGAAGAAGACAATTCTAAGAATATCAAAATCAGAACTAAAAAAGAAAGGAAGGACTCTCATTGTTTTCAAATCTTAAGCCTTCCAAGTTTTGTTTTACTTTTCTGCAAATAAAGGTCTATGTGTAGATTTTTTTTATGCCATAGTCTTACAACAAATTAGACAGTTTAATCCTAGTTTGTCTGTGTTTAAATTTCTGTTTTAGAATGTAGAGAATGCAGATCTGTCAGACAGTTTAATTTTGACAGATAGTAGATTAGGTAAAGAATTTTTGAGTCCAACTGTTTAATCTGGACTCATGGAAGTTATAAGGGTAGATTTAGATTAGTTTTTCCTATTTTCAAAAGAATTAAATGTTGATGTCAAAAGGTTTGCAAGTCTAAGTGCACCTTATGAAGAAATAATGTTAGGAAGTAGGCTGTGTAGGTAGTTATTTGGGGAAAGAAATCTGTTTGCTGATATAAAGTACTGATCACCTCTTTTAGCAGCATGATGAAACAATAAAGAGGTTGTCAAAATGCAAGGCATTGATCTACATTCCAGAGATAAATCTCTAAGGTTCTTGACACCTCCAAGGAGCTGCCATCCCCAAGTGGAGCCACTGTTAGCCATCTATAAATTTTTCATATACTATGATGGCTAAAACAGGTCTATTAGTCTTCAAGAAACAAATTTGGAGAAAATATGTGACTTCTTGAAGCCTCTCTGTGTTCTCTATCTTCAAGAAATCCATTCCATTGATAACCTTCATTTAAAAGTTCCTCAAAGAAGTCCTGCTATTACAAAAAAGACTGTTCTCAGACCTTTTCTCCATCATTTCCACCTTCACAATCTCCTCTAAAAAGTTCCCCCAATTTTCACTAATTTCACAAATTACAATTCCCTCTAAAAATCCTCATTTTCCCTTTTATACCCTTATTTTCCCATGAAAACCCCTTCAAACCTTATAAAGTTATTTGTAATGGTTTAAAACCCTTTTCTTTTACCCACCCGAAACCTCAAAAAATCTTAAAAACCTTTGTTTTTTAACTTTTACGACCTTTTTATATATAGGCTTTAAGCCCCCGAGGGCTTAAGCCTTCCGCTCCTTTTTTCTCATGAGGCCAAGGCCTATGACCACTAGCCTAAACCTCAGTCCCTTTTTATCACCGCTCTTGGTCCTATCATTTTCCCTACAGAACCTGTTCCTCCCCTTTATATTCCCACACCTTTCCTTTTAAAACCCCTTTTCCTTTATAAACTCCTCACCTCGACGATTGTGCCCCTGATAAATTCTTAACCGTTGATTTGGAAGATCTAACGGCCATTGGGGATTTCCCCTTTTTTCTCTTATCCATCCGCCTTTCCCCATTATATTTTCTCCTAGGTAAGATCTGGACCGTTTATTCTCCCAAATCGACGACGCAGGATCACTGCGGGGGCACCCGACCAAAGTGGTCCATATTCCCCATTGCCCCCACAGTTGACTATTTTTATTGCGGGAGATCTCAGATCCATGGCTCAGATTTACTACGGAGGCACAGGCCGCAAAATCCCTCCATACCTCCCAGTCCCCCCGCATTTGATCTCAACCGTTGATCTTCTCCAGGTCCGACGGCGATTGGCTATCGCGCTCCCTGCTTCTCCTCCTTCTCCCGACGCGTGCTCCCGCTCCCTGACAAAAAATCCCTCGTCACCCACTGGCCCACCTTCCACTAACCGTTCGCCAACCAATCATTGTGTGTCACCTATTCCCCACCATCATCTTCGACCGCGTAACTTTTCACCATCGCGCTCCCTTGTGGTTGTAGATCTACCACTCTTAGATCTGACGACCAATGATCATCTTCACGCCCGATCTCTCCAAACATTCCCACCGTGCATCTTGCATGTGAAATGGGTGGTTTCTCAAAGCCACGTGTTGAGAATTGATGCATATCATGTTCGATTTGTGGAAAACCATTTACTTCTCTGACCCCGCACGAAAAGCACCTTCGGTTTTCGCAAAACTGCTTTCCTTATTTTCGCGCCGATATTTGAATTTAACCCCGTTTCTTCAGGATTCTGCCATGGAAATCCCCTCTGCTGCATAATCCCCCCCTTCAATGCTCCTCCAACACTTCCCAATGCCTCTGAAGCAATTTACCCCATAAATGCAGGTTTTAAATAATGATTTTATGTTGTGTTATAGGTTTTAATGGCACCCGAAGTCTGCAGGCCATCCCACAGCCTATTCAAGAGGCTTTTTGTGTTTGGATGATGATCCAAGGACCAAATACATAAAGCAAAAAGGGAATTTACAGGGCTTTAGCATGGTTTAATCGATGCATTCATGAAACCCTCCAGTGCGGAAGCCAGGCCACCTGTACACAAAGGAAAAATAATGGAGATCAATGAAGAAACAGTGAAGATCAGAGAAAGGATTAAAGCGCAAAATATGAATATTTAAAGTTGAATCAATAGTTAAAGGATAAAGCATAGTGATAAAGGAAAAAAAGCCCGAAAGATGATTAAAGGAGGCCTAAAGCATATCAAAGGCCTAATTAATGTTTAAAGCCACAAAGCATGACAAACGAGCAAAAGATAGCCTTAATTGCCAGATCATCAAGTCTATTTACTTCCCCAAAGACTAAAAATGCCACCTGCAAGTTTATTTTGCCTCAAAAGCCTACAAAGTTAATGCACAGTCACAGATATTTGCCAAAGATAGCTCAGAAAGTAATTTCCAGCTACCAAAATCCACAAAAGTCAACAAAAGTGATTGAAGTAGATGAAAGTTAATGTAAAAATCAATTAACAGAGTTAAGACATTAGATATCTTCTCCATTAGGCCTCCTAAAGGTCGAGAAGAATTTACTCTATATTAATTGAATTATTAGACCTTCTTTTCACTCCACCTCCTCAATTTACCTATATATATCATATGAGGAGCCTAGTATTGTTGTTGGTTGAATACTTGTTGAATGTAAATAGTTACTGAGGCTACTAAAGCTCTGTTAGTAATTGAAGAAAGATAGGCTGAGAAGAGAAGTTTGAAGATGTAAAGACCTACTGGACTTGAAGATTGTAACAGGTTTGAACATCAAATATACAAGCTGATTTATGGGATCTTGGTCTATGTCAATGGTGATTTTTTCTTACTGTAATTGTTGTTTTTCTTATGTTTTCATACTATCCACTTTCTCTGATAAAGAACAACAAATTTAGATTAGGATTTACTGTAAAGTTACCCTAAATCTCACCGATAAGATTTATCTTAATGTTTTCTTCTAATTGTGCTTTGAGGATAATTCAATAGAGTATAACCAGTGAAGTGTTGGTAAGCCCATGTTTCCTGAGTACAACTTGAGATATTATCTTTGAAAGTTCTTGAAAATTCTGCTAAGTAAATTAGAACTAGAGAAGTCTATGGTTAGCCCTGTCCTCTAGTTTATCTCCAACAGTTGCTTTGAAAAGATCCCTGAGAGTATGCCAAAAGCAGGATAGGTTCAAAATCCTTACCTAATCTTAGGCTACTTTTTATGTTTATCTTAAATGTTTTCCTTTGAGAGTATGTTGAAAGCAGGATAGGTTTAAAGTCCTTACTTGATCTTAGGCTGCCCTTTGTTTTCTTATATGTTTGCTTCTTTCTCAACACTTCTTAATGTTCCATAGCACAAAATCAACTTAAAGAGATCCTTTGATATAGATGACTTGCCCCATAGAACACTCTTGAAACTTTTTGTGCAATTAAATCCTTTTGTGACTCCATAGCCCAATGGATTGATACTGTCTCTTACCTATCCTATTAGCTGAACCATTCTTTCAACCTGCTCACACCTTTACCCTTCAAAATACTTCCTTTATTTTGATGATATCCTACCCAACCAAAACCAAAACAAATCCCTTGTGCTTCATAACTAGCCTAATATCATATCATGAGATTTAAAATCATATCATTATAAACACATATAGAAATATCCCTCTCTGAATCCAGGAGGGCTAGATCCTAGGATTCCAAAGTGGTTTTGATGTAGGCCCTGCAGCGTTTGTTCTTGCCAATCTTGCAAACTACGGGAACCCTAACTGGTATCATCCAAACTTGCACATAACCTTCAACATTTTTCTAATGTGGATACCATATGGTGATGATTTACCATTCACTTTGTATGGGGTGGTTTGGGCTAGCATGATTCATGACTCTAGAGAGAGGATCTTTGAAGATCCAATCTTCTTCTTGCCCCTTGATGACAACATTATTGCAGCCCAAAATCAGCAGCTACTCCACTTATCATGTAGAGAGAGAGATAGCATGGGGTAGGCTATTTAGTGTACCATGTTCAGTTATGAAACCCACCTACATTTCAGTAGCCAAAGGTGGAGGAGATTTTTTATGAGGTACCATTTTGGAGGGTGGCTCATTTTGTATGGATGATAGCTTGGGGATGGGAGACTCACATGGGGATGATAGTTCCCAACATATCTCTGATTCCATGCCTCAAGAAGGCCTCTAGACAATACATTTTTTCCTCCATGGGTGTTTTACTTCTACATGATGATAGCTATTTGGGATGGTCACCAAAAGCCAACTTGCATACTTGGGAGGGGCAACTTGGAGATGTGTTGATGAGACAACATCTTGTTCCTTGGAGGAGTTTATTATATGAGGAATCTATAGGAGGAGAAGAGGAGGCTCTTCAGTTCTATCCTTGCAGTTGCTTGAGGACAAGCAACATTTGGGAGGGGAGGACTGTAATATTCCTAAATTAGCATGCAGCTAATTGGAATATTAATTTTTCTCTTGACATGTTATTAGAAGAATAAGTGGGGAAGGAGGCCCATACATCTCTTTAGTAGGCATAAAATCCCTCTCAATGTGAAAATGGATCATATTCATAGCTGGGTAAAGCACCCTCATGTGTGAACATAGGCTAATGTATGTGGACAAGGTCAAGTTTGACCAAGTCAACAACACTAGTATGGAGGGAATGAATCATCAATAGAGATAGCTCAGTGTGAATGTGGATTAGTTTAGATAGTCATATAAAATCTAGATTGAAGACCCTTAGGTGTGAAAAGGGGTTGGAGTAGGTTGAATAGGTCAACTTTGACCAAATCAAACAATGCTGTTATGGAGGACTGGCATTAGTGATTGGACATCGCAATTTCAGAGGGAGATTAATTGTATAATGGTGGAAACCCTAATGAGTGGGACCCAAGGTAAGAAAGATCACATTGTTTATAAGGAAGAGGATGGCAGCCATATGGATCTAGCTTATGATTATTATTTTTATATGTCTATTTAGGCGTTTGCTTTCTTTAGTTGTTTAGCTAAGATTGTTGGTGTTGTTTAGCATAGGGTGTTCCCAGTTAGGAACCCCACCTCTTTCCTTGAGAGGCCACTTGGGAGAGTACTGATCTATCATTTACACATATCTGGCATTCTGGCCAAGCTTCAGTCTTCAGCTACAATGCAGTATCTGCAAAATATTGTGTTGTGTTGTAGGGTGTTGCAGTGGAGGGTTGAGAAACCCACTTTCTGAGCTAGTTTTACATAGGAGGAAGGATTCCTTCTCTTGGGAGATCATCAAGGAGGTATTATAAAAAAATTTCAGATATTTGGCATTAGGACAACCTATTTCCATCATTTACAATGCAGTTACAGTATGGAATTGCATTATTTTGGAGGGAAGCTTTAGGGGAGGATCTATTGGCTCTTTTAAAGTGTTTTCATGTGGTTGAAGGTTTCAACCTTTCATTGGAGGAGACCTTTGAAGAGATATACATCATATCTATATTATTTAAGACTTCTATCTCATGAGCTTCAGTTTTCAGTGAATCTTCAGTCCTAGGGTTGTAGATCACCATTTCTATTTGGGTGTATTTCCGGAAACCCTTCGCCGGTTATCTTGGATTTGTGTAAAGGAGACTAGATCTCATTTTTTCAGCTCTCTTTAATAATATATCAGAAAATCCATTTATATTTCTATTTATATAGCATAAAACCTCAGTAAACTGCACTGTCACTTGCTGCAGTATTTCTGTGTTACATTAATCCTAGGGTTGCAGTGATTTTGGGCTGTTTTGGGCTTAGGAGGCTTGTTTAACTCATCTATCATGATTTGTTTCAGATCTCCTTTTGTATTTGGCTGCTATAATTTATAAACTAATGGATCCATGGGCTGATATTAACTGCTATAGTATAAATTTATGAAAAAATCATTTTTTGTGCTTATATTGCTAATTTTCCCATTTGGGAATATTACACAAGTGAAGACTAACCTCCCTAAACATAGACCCCTACTTAGGCAGGAGCAGCTACATGGGAGGCAGCAAAGGAAGGTTAGTAGTGTTCCGACATATGAATTTGGAATTGAGCATGTCAAAGAGGGGAGCTATGAGGTGACAGGTGCCTTATCACAAAGGCCAACAACGTTGTTATTGAGGAGTATAGACCCATATTGGGAGTCCCAACTATTGGAGGAGTATTCCAAGAACCTCTTCACTTGTGAGGTGCTCGATGGGAAAGTGATAGATGGGGGATATAGAGTGGTGGATGGAGTCATCTATTACCAGGACCGAGTCTTATTGACTAGAGAGTCCAAGCTCAAGGAGAAGATTCTACATGTAGCACCTAAAGAACTCCTTTCCGGTCACACAGGTTTCATTGGGACATACCAAACCATCATGGAGAAATTCTCATGGGAGGGTCTCAAAGAGGATGTACTCCAACGTATCAAGAGGTATGCAGTTTTCTTGATGAATGAGGAGGAAAACAACCACCTTGTAAGGTTGTTGTAGCCACTTCCCTTTATGATAGAAATATTGGAAGGCTCATCTATGGACCTCTTCACCAACTTGCCAAAAATACATAGTAAGGATTGTGTCTTTATGCTTATTGATCAACTAACCAAGTATTTACATTCCTTTTCCATTCATTTACAATATATTTCTCCACAATAAGGAAAGCCTCTCTTTATAATTCATGGTCTTCTTGGAGCCATAATCAGTGATGGGAATGGCCAATTCCTAATAGGCAGAGGGAAGATGAATTCTTATTTTGTGTGTACTCAGTTGACACAAAACTCCAGTTACTTTTCCCATGCAGATGAGCAAAGAAGGGCAGCAAGCAAGTGGATGGGAAGCTACTCTCACCATCATGTTCTGGGGCAGCAAGGAGCAGGAATGGGCTGGTTTTCCTTTAGGGACTATTATCATCTTCCGGTATTTCATATGGTAGTTAGTGTATCTCTAATTTTGATTCCATATGTTGATGATGTCTTGATAATTATTGCTTGAATGGTTGGAGGAATGGCACATGGATTGGAGCTGTTCATTGGGAGTAAGATCTCCAACATATATTATGCCCCATGCTTCAGCATGAACATTGGACAGTATGTGGTTACTACCATAGATCTCTTACTTCCTTATGATGTGAGCCATTTTGCTAACTTGTACACTTGGGAGGAGCAGTTAAGGGGAAGATTTATGGGAGAAAACCTGATTTAGTGGGGGAGCTTATCATATGTGGGTGCCACCACGAAAGGAGGATAGGTTTTGTTGTATTCATCCTCACTATTGCTTGAGGACGAGCAACACTTGGGAGGGGAGGACTGTAATATTCCTAATTAGCTTTCAGCTAGTTGGAATATTAAATTTTATTTTTTCATTTAGATAGATGAATAATAGGGTAGGGAGACCCATAAATCTCTTTAGTAGGAATAAAACCACTTCTCATCTGAATGTGGATCACTTTATCAGCTAAATAAAGCATGTTTAGGTGTGAACAGGGGCTAGAGCATGTGGACAGGGTCAAATTTGACCAAATCAACAACACTGTCATGGAGGTAGTGGAGAGTTAATGGAGGGAATCACAGTCATAGAGTAAAAGTGGATACATGAGAGTAAAATATTTAATGAGTGGGACCCAGGGTGAGAAAGCTCACCAAGCATAAAAGGAATATGATGGTAGCCATAGAAGGAATTCTGGTTATTGTTTATGTCTTGATATTTATGACTTCTTGCACGCTTCAGCTATTTAGCAGAGTTTGTTGTGTTTTTTAGCACAACGGTGTTTTTGAGAAGAAATCCCACCCTCATCCTCGGGGGAATTCGAGTGCCTAATCAAGAGAGGTCTATTGAGCTAAATTTCCACCATCTGGCATCAGGCCAAGCTTCAGCCATCATCCACAGTGTACTATCCTTTAGGACTGTGTTGTTTTGCAGGGTAGTAACAACGGAGGAGTGATAGAACAAGTTATGAGCTTGTTTTCCAGTGGAGGGAGTATCCCTTCATCTAGGAGGCTTGTAAGGAGGGCCCTTGAGCATCATTTGGTCATATGGTATTAGGCTAAGTTGTTTCCATCACCTATAATGCAATCCCCTTTAGGAACATCGTTATTTTATTGGGTAGTTGTAGTGGAGGGCTTAGTGCCCCACTTTATGAGTTAGATTTCCAATTAGGTGAGCAACCCTTCATCAGGGAGATCTATCTGAGGAGTATCAGCCATTTCCATATCAGATCAACCACCTCCTAGTAGTTGTCCAGTTATAAAGCTTATTCAATCGTAGGGCTACATTTCATCATGATTGTATTTTGGGTATTTCCGGAAACCCTTTCTGGGTTGTCTTGGAAATGTGCTTGGGAGCTTAGATATCTATTCCCAACACTTTTTGAGCCTTATATCAGCATATATATATATTTATATTTCCCAGCTACAGTTATACTCACTGGGACTACGCTATCTTGGTTGTCTGACATTTTGAGTAGCAAGAACACTCCATGTTTGTGTGTATTTGATCATTAGAGGCTTATCTTTCCTAGCTTGAGTGATTGTTCCTTAGGATATTGTACTTATTTTTTGTTTTTATACACAATAAGATGAATCTATGATCGGCTCATGTTTGATTTATTAATATTTACTGCAATTCCCAGTTTTATGTTCAATATTGCTGCTTTTCCTGTTTTGGAATATTACAGTTGCAATTAGATTTGGTTTTGTGAAGTTGCGCGAAAGGAAGCAGGATAGGCATTAGATATGTTGGATCCACATCAAAAGCCCCCTTATGGTGTGGAAAAATGGTTCCAACACCGCCCCATACTCCTTCAGGTGAGACTTTGGTCTGCGAAGGCAGATAAATGTTGAAAGGGCCAATAGTTGGAGAGTTATGTTGGTTGCTCGATTACTCCGAACTTGGGTTAGGACCCCTCAATCCAAAAAATGGTTTCGTTTTTGAGATTGGGATCATTTTGAGTGATATTTGATGTTGTTGCACCTGACAAAGAACGAACTGCAAGATTTGCTTGACAAGAAGGCGCGTGAATTTGTGATCCATGAAAATAGAAGCCCTAAATTTTCTGCCAAGATTGGGAACAAAGGTATATATACACAGAGGTCCACGAAATTTTATTTTATTCCTTTGCAACCAAGTTTCAAGAGTGGTTGTCTCAGCTTGCTGAATTATAGACCTGCACAAAGGATGACACGATCACCAAGTGGACTTTAGGGTTGGTGCATCAATTGGATAAATCTAGCAACAAGATTACCCGCATTGTAGATCACTGGATCGATGGTGTTCTCAGAGGATATATCACTGAATTCAATATTGATATGTTTCTATCCTATTTGGAAGCTGAAAGGATATTTTTCAAGGGCCCGAGAGGTAAGTTCTTGCGCCCACTGAAACTGTGGATTAAAATGCTTTTGTGTGAAAAGGGTACTCTCTGCATCCACATTGAGGTAATGCCCTAAAGAGGTGCATCTAGCTCAAAAAATATAGGTCCTGGTAGTTCTACGCCCAATGGTAAAAATTATAGAGTAGACCTAGAAGAAGATTTTATTTACAGTCCTCTCAAAGGTAAATCTGATAGGGATGAAGAATCTGACACAAGTAGCTCTAGTGAATCTACACATGCAGGCGAAAATAACTTGATTATAGTTCAGATCCCTTCCACTCCGCTCCCATATTCATATCCTAACCACTCATCCATGCCACCTCCACCTCCACCACCAGATGCTAATATGGCTGCTTCCATGAAGTTACCTAATTTGAGTGGTATTGGGAACGAAGACGTGAACCAATTCTAGTTCGTTATAGACATTATATAGACAACACAATAGATCAATAATGATAATGTTAAGAAAGCACAGTTGGCTACTGCATTTCAAGGATGCACGCTGGATTGGTACATAAGTATGAAGTGACGAACCCCAATGCAAAAATTGATAATCTGAAGGCCGTATGGAAGGAACAATTCAAAAATCCGAAATCATATGCTCAATATGTGACTAAGTTAAAGGAAATCCACCAAGAAGTTAATGAATCCGTATGGGAGGAAGATCAATGGTTGAAGCGCACCATCAGAGATGGAGGATTTACTAATTATGACACACAACACAAAGAATGGTTCATTGCCATGCTACTACCGCATCTGCACCAGTCTTTACATCAACAAAAGATTGTGATGTAGGCTGAAGTTGTGGAGATTGAAATGAAGTTAAAAGCCTCACCTATACCAATTGTGTAGGTGGGGGCTTAGCAGATTCAAAACGAACTAGATACACTACACTTAGAGATACAAAGCTTGCACCAAGAGAAAGGGAAGGACGTATGCGCATGTGTATGGTGTATACGTTGTAAAGTTGAAGGGCATCATAAATATTAGTGTCATGTATACAATGAATATATAACAGCCAGAGGACCAAGTCCAATTAAGAGCACAACAGGACCAAGTGGCACCCCCACATTATGATGCACAATTTTTCAAGTAACTGGTCTTGACATGACATACTTTTTCCCTAGGATTGGTAAATATGTCCCAGATCTTAAGCAACCATTCTGAAATTTTTTTTGATCTATGGGACATGATGATTAGAACTATCACAACTTCAATTTGATGATTGACCGAGATGGCTTATATAAGACGCAGGCAGAAAGACAAGAACCAAGGTAACCTGCATCTCCATATGGACATGAAAAATTCCAAGGCAGAGGCCAAGGAAGAGGAGGAGAAGCTGGCCGAGGAAGAGTCCAATTCATTTTCTATCACTGTGGAGTTGATGGTCATTATGCGCGTGAATGTCCAAACCCAAAACAATAGTCTTGTAGGTATTGTAGACAAATTTCATCATGTTATTGAATATTTCCTTGTATTAATTGCAAGAATGTAGGAAAAGAAATTGCAAACTCCCACTCAAAATATTCAGATGGTAAGAGCTGAGCTGCGTGAAGAAGAACCTAGTGTGAATATTATTACTAGGAGTGGTGTAGCAACTGGTGAAGACAAAGGAAAAAATCTTGATAGTAATCTCCGGATCCAAAAGGCACCTGAAAAGAAAAAAAGATTCAACTTCTAGAGGGAACAAGAGACCTTTGTAGAAGCGAAGAACGATTTTGTAGAGACGGGCATATCAACATCTAAAGCATGAAGCAAGCCTATGGGTGTGGTTGAAGGAGATAACGAACGAAATCCCTTCCTGCAGGCTTGTATTAAATTATTGCGCAATAAGAAGGAAGTAGATAACCTCCAAGCATTAATAGACAACTGCGTAGAGAAAGAACAACCCATGATGGAGCAGAAGGTTGTCAATAATATTTATAAGAATAAAAGAAGAACTAGACAGGAAATGCGCTTGAATTCTCAAATAGGTGCATACGAAAGGGATCAGGATATCTTGGATTTAGGGTCTAATGAGAACGTCTTATCAAATCATAATTGGTAGCAAATGGGAGAAACTAAGTTGGAGTGGGCCACTATTTAGGTGCACGTGGAAAATCAACAAAATATTAGCCCATTAGGAAGACTCCTGCAGGTAGTAGTAGATATTGAAGGAGTTTAGATGCTCGCATACTTTGAAGTTATCCAGATTTTTGATGATACTCACCCATATCCTGTGATTTTGGGTCTGGATTGGGCTATCAATATGGATGGTCTCATTAACCTCAAGTGCAAAAGTATGGTTTTTGAAAGTAATGGAAACATGGTTGTGGTCCCTCTGGACCCTGCAAAAGGAGAAAGATATACTGAAATGGTGCGCGTAGACGATGATGATGACCATATTTATAAGTTAACAACGTAGAATGAAGACTGGATCAACCTAACATCAAGTGGTTGGCTTAATTGGGAGAAGGATATTTCATGCTTTTCAAATTCATATGAGGAGATGGAAAATTGGCAGAACCATTTGCACGAAGTATCTACACTGTGCTGCAATCTGTTGAGATTGCAACAAGATGATGAGCTTAGTGGAAAGGAGTCGCCTTCACTAAGTGGGCCCGCAGGATATTTTTGGCGCAAAGTCTATTTTTAGACTATGTCTATTTTTAGACATGTGGATCATGATTCTATGAGTTGCAGGATGCTATTTGTGAAGGGTTGGTCAAGTTGGAAAAATAGATGGACTTCTATTTTTAGACATATTGGGCGGAATCTATTTTTAGATTGCCAGTCTAAAAATAGATATGTCAAATATTATTAGCTCTTAATAATATTTAGACTCTAAACATTATATCATTCTCTTGGAGCACTTCAGTTTGATGCCTAGAAGTGGCACATGCAGCTGACAGAAGGAATTACGCTATTCCTAAAGGTTATGTGGAGCTATTGCATGTTGAATTCAGTTAGAACTCATGTGATAGAGTTTGGTGGAGTTGATTGAGGAAGTTAGTGGAGTTGTATTCGGTTTAAGTAATCTAAACATAGTTGAGCTATTTGTATTTAGTATAACTAATTGATACAATTAGTGAGAGTGGTGTGAATTAATTATTAATTAATTCACTAATTATATACTCATTAATCAACTAAAGAATGCCCTTGATTAACGAGCATGGGCAGTTTGATGGAGACCCGATGTGAGAATAGGTGAAAGAAGACAACTATGGTTGCTGACTATACGATTGCCTGGCCCACACTTTAAAAAAATAGGTGGAGTAAGCCCATGAGGATCGCGCAGTTCAAGGTGGTGGTTTATCTATATAAAGATGCCATCCCATAGCATTAAAACACGCAATAGAGGCTGGCTATCAAGTGGCTAAGGGTTGGAGCATGAGCTTTGCTAGATCTAGCTTGAAAAGAGACTGGCAACAAGGTGAAAGGTGTGTATGAAAACTTGTGAGGAGCTTTGACACTATGATTGTTATTCTCTCCATGACATGTAATATACATATAGTTTGGGTTTTCAAATTTAATCTTTCCCATTAATGATTTGTGTTCATATACGCATGATTGTTTGTGGTTTTAATGTATGTGCAATTGATTTTATTTCCATGTGATGATCGATAGTAGAAGAAATTCGAAAGTTTCTGTATTATGCATAAAGCTAAAATAGTGTGTGATCAGAAGAATATCGGTGAATAATATATTAGTTATTAAAATTTCTACATGGTATCAGAGCGTTATTGATCATTAGAGCAATTGCAAAACATTGAAGTGGTTGAGTTTTGTGTTGGTGGAATTCGAATTTGCAACAGTGTTTTCTTGGTGTCGAAGTTGAGATGTCTTTCAACGGATTGCGATTGGAGTATACCCTTGAGGGTAGCTCGAATTATATTGCATGGAAGGACAGGATGGAGGCGGTGCTAGACGACAATGGGTTGAAGGAGTTCATAGATGCTGAAGTCCCAAAGCCTACTTCTAGTGATGTTGCCGTACTTGACGCATAGAAAAAGAAGACAAAAAAGTGTCGAAGGATTCTGTTGGAGGGTGTGAAGGATCACATAGTATCCAGCCTTCATGGTAAGGCTTCTCCATTCTTGATCTGGAAAGCCTTGACATATTTATTCCAAATCAAGAGTGATCAAAGGAAGTTAGCACTCAAGGACAAACTCAGAAACATAAAGATGGAGAAAGGAGACAGTATGCCCAAGTACCTCACGAAGTTCATCCAATGTAGGGATGAGCTGGGAAGTGTGGGGGTTACTTTTGATGATGAGGAGTTGGTGAGCTTACCTCTCCTTGGGCTTCCAAAGAGTTGTAATTCCTATCAGGACTCTGTCAATGGTCAAGAGAAATTGCCAGGATGGGAGCGACTTTGGTCGGATCTTGTGCAAGAGGAGATAAGGCGGAGTACCAGGGACAGATCTTCATCAAAGGAATATGATGAAGAGAATTGCGCTTTAGTTGCCAAAGAAAATAAGGGGAAGAGCAAGAAAGCTTCTCAATCTGGTGTGAAAGGAAAGAAGTAGGACACGTCCAAGGTGAAGTGCTTTCACTGTCACCAACACGGACATTACGCCACTAATTGTCCACAGAAGAAGAAAAATAAGCAGGCTGCTGGGACTGCAGCTGGAGAGGCCTTAGCCTTTTAGTTTGAGCTGGATTTTTCACTGATTGCATGCTTGGTTTCAAGTGTGATGGGTTCAGTGTGGTTTTTGGACAGTGGTGCGTATTTTCACATGACAGGCGATCAAGATTTGTTTACTGATCTGGATGAGAAAGATCATGGAGTGCACATCGAGATGGGTGATGATGGTAGATATAGTGCGACCAGTATCAGTACCATTTCCTTTGAGAGGGATTCTGGTAAACCCTTCAGATTGAAGGAAGTGATGCATGTTCCAGGATTGAAGAAGAATCTTATCTCTGTGGCAATGTTAGAAGACAAGGGATATGATGTTGTCTTTAGCAAGGGAAAGGCTTTCCTACGTAGTAAGGCAACTGGTGAGACCCGGAGGATAGGGGTTCAAGTTCAAAACCTTTATCAATTGCAGGTAGATGGCTGCGCAGCAATGGCAGGCAAGGCAGAAGGAGTGGTGAGCCGGGATGATGGCGGGTTGTGGCACTGGAGATTGGGCCACCTTCACCATGGAGCTTTGACGATACTGCAGCAGATTTCTACTGGGCTTCCTAAAGGCACTCTTATGCAGTCAGATCAGTGCAAGGGGTGTACCTTGGGAAAATTTGTGAAATCCACCTTTCACGAGAAGGATAGTCGCGCCACGACGATCCTTTAGATAATTCACACAGACGTGTGTGGACCTTTCTCAGTAGCTTCGACAGCAAAGCACAGGTATTATGTGATATTTGTTGGATGATTTCTCTGTAGTGCTGGATCTTCTTCATGTAGAAGAAGAGCGAGACATACTCAAAGTTCCGTGAGTTCAAGGCACTGGTTGAGAAAGAATCGGGGAAGCAGGTGAAGGCTCTTAGGAGCGACAATGGTGGTGAATTCATCTCTGGTGAATTCAAGGAATTTTGTAGCGTAGAATGAATTCGAAGAGAGCTCATAGCACCTGATAACCCACAAGAACGGGGTTGCTGAGCGGAAGAACAGAACGATCATGGGTTCTGCATGGGCGATGTTGCATGATCAGGGCCTACCCATTCACTTGTGGGTGGAGGCATGCACTACTGCAGTATATGTGCAGAACTGTTGTCCTCACAGGATACTTGGCATGAATACACTCGAGGAGGCGTTTTCTGGTAAGAAGCCCGATATTTCCCATTTGAGGATTTTTGGTTCACCCGTTTTTACATTCATGTGATGAAGGATGCTAGGAAGAAGTCGGATCGATCAAGTGTGAGGTTGGGACATTTGTGGGGTACACTACGCCCTACAACTATCGTGGTAGAGCCTCAGATACTGCAAGAGACTGTTGTGCGACGAGATATCAAATTTCAGGGGGAGAAAGCCATGAAGTGTTCGCTTGAGAGGGAGCCACACTTGCATGCAGATGAGGAGCTATTAGTTACTAAGGATGAGCCTCAGGACGTGGATCAGCCACAAGAGGAGGTTCATGGAGTGGAAGAGACCACTCATGCAGCGCCAACCATCAGAGGGTGGAAGCACACTACAGAAGCTGAGCGTTTGGCTCAAGATGTAGAGAAGGTTGTAGGAGCACCTACATCACAGCGCAGACAGAGACAGTCACCTAATCGGTATACTGGATACATGGCTCTTATGAGCAAGTGTATCGTGACAGAGTCATCCTATTTCGAGGAAGCTATGGAGGATCCCGCATGGGTAGATGCCATGGTGGAAGAGTATGATTCGATTGTTAGAAACAGTGCATGGGAGATTGTCCCAAGGCCGAAAGGGAAATCAGTGGTGGGTTCGAGATGGATCTACAAAGTGAAGCAGACGGCTGACGGGAGTGTGGAGAAGTACAAGGCAAGATGTTTTGCCCAAGGCTTTTCATAGATTGAGGATCAATATGAGGAGACCTTTTAATCTCCATTTCCGCAAGGTATTCTTCCATACTCTGACGATTCTTGCTCTCTCGCCACAGATGGGGTGGCAAGGATCACCAAATGGATGTGAAGATCGTTGCTCCTCAACTAGAGTCATTGAGGAGGAGGTGTACATAGAGCAGCCCGAAGGTTTCAAGATCTTCAGCAGTGAGTCGCATGTGTGCAGACTCAAGAGAGCACTATATGGGTTGAAGCAAGCACCTCGTGCTTGGTACACATGGATAGACAGTTATTTCACCGGACTTGGATTCTCCAAGAGTGAGGCGGATCCTAACCTATACCAGATTGTGGTGGAGGGGAAGTTGCTGATCATTGTAGTTTATGTAGATGATCTGATTTTGACAGGAGATGAGCTGTTGATACTTTCATGCAAGGAGGATCTTGCTAGAGAGTTAGAGATGAAGGACTTGGGCCTTCTTCATTATTTCTTGGGATTGGAAATCTGGCAGCGCAGTGGTGGACTATTTGTTTCTCAGGGTAAGTATGCCTGGGAGATTCTGGAGAAGTTCAACATGCATGGCTGCAAGCTTGTTGATACTCCTCTTCCTGGAGGTTGGAGGAAGGAGGATGCTACTTCAGCGGAGGTAGTGGATGCCACTGTCTATCGACTAGCCAGGTTGCTTATGTATCTGGTCAATACACGACCCGACATATGCTATGCTGTTAACTAGCTTTCACAAGCTATGGTTAAGCCAACCAAGCTCTTCTGGAAGGTGGGCAAGCATGTATTGCGTTATCTCAGAGGCACCTCGGGATATGGATCATGGTACAGACAGGAGGATCAGTTGAGGCGGCATGGCTTCACGGATTGGTATTATCATATCAAATATTGTGTGCAGCGGAAGGTCATGTTACTTTCATACATTCCTACGGAGGATCAGGATGCTGATATCTTGACAAAGGTGCTCACCAGGAGCAAAGTCGAATACCACAGGGGCAGGATAGGGGTTGCAGATAATCCTTATCTTGTTGAGAGGGAGTGTTGAGATTGTAACAAGATGATGAGCTTAGTGGAAAGGAGTTGCCTTCACTAAGTGGGCCTGCAGGCTATTTTGGCTATTTTTGGTGTGCAAAGTCTATTTTTAGACTATGTGTATTTTTAGACATGTGGATCATGATTTTATGAGTTGCAGGATGCTATTTGTGGAGGGTTGGTCAAGTTGGAAAAATATATGGACTTATATTTTTAGACATATTGGGCAGAATCTATTTTTAGATTACCAGTCTAAAAATAGGGATGTCAAATATTATTAGCTCTTAATAATATTTAGACTCTAAACATTATCTTATTCTCTTGGAGCACTTTAGTTTGATGCCTAGAAGTGGCACATGTACCGATGTATAATTATGCTATTCCTAAGGGTTATGTGGAGCTATTGCATGGATACTTCAGTTAGAACTCATGTGACAAAGTTTGGTGGAGTTGATTGAGGAAGTTAGTGGAGTTGTATTCAGCTTAACTAATTGATACAATTAGTGAGAGTGGTGTGAATTAATTATTAATTAATTCACTAATTATAAACTCATTAATCAACTAAAGAATGCATCGCTTAACTTCAGCAGGCGGGACGCCTCAAGGAGACCAAAGGTGAATAGTTGAAAGAGTAGGTTAACTAATGGGCCAGACTATACAATCACAATTAAACACACAGATAGGTGGAGTATCCCATGAGGATTGTGTAGTTCAAGCCAGGTGGTTTATCTATTTAATGAAGCCATCCCATAGAATTAATTACGCAATAGAGGCTAGCTATCAAGTCGCAAAATATTGGAACATGTGTTTTGCTAGATCTAGCTTGATAGTGTGTAGCAATTGAGGGTGTGCATGAGAGCTTGTGAGGAGATTTTGTACTATGATTTTTACATGATATCCATGACATATAATATATATATAGTTGGGGTTTTCAACTTTAAGCTTTCCCATTAAATACTGTGTTCATATGTGTGATTGTTTGTGGTTTTAATGTATGTATGCAATTGATTTTATTTTCGCATGTGATGATCAATGGTAGAAGAGATTATGTATTATGCATGAAGCTAAAATAGTGTGTGATCAGGAGAATCTCAGTGAATAATATATCAGTTATTAAAATTTATACACAATCGGGTGACAAAATCTCTACCGTGCATATCCTCAGAGGTACAATATTTTCCTTATTACGATGGCATGAGTAATGTTAATATGTTTTTAGAAGAACTTGAAAAAACTGTTCTAGAAGCACAATGGTTCCATGCACTTGATATAGCTCTACGCTGGACCTGAACGCGCTGGTCGAAGACACAAAAAGGAAACTTTGCTAACTGGAAAGACTGCACCTACATGATGTGTCTACGATTTGAGCATCCAAATATAAGCATAGGAGAGACCTATTCCAAAGAAGGAAATCCATGCAAAAATTTTTCTAAATGGAATGAAGCATGGGGTGAAGAGCTGAAGCAAAAATGGGTGCATATATTCATCCACACTTTGGGGAAGGTGCCTATGGAAAGGTACCTAAAAACTGAGCTGTGACAAGGAACTACTGAATGGACTCCGCTAAGAGAAACTTTTTTCCTGACCTTTAGTTTTGAAAGTGGGTTAAAATTCCTTGATGAGGCATTGCAAGATATTAAAAAAGTCATATTTTGACACCACAAATTCGTCGGTTGAACATGCTTTGCTAGCAGGGGACGTGCAGATGAGGGACATCATTGACTGTAAAAAAATTTCAATCGAAGATAACGAAGAAGACATAAGGAACATTACTATGCCTGAGTCTGAAGGATAGCACATAGTTGTTAGACCTATAGTTGAGTTACCCAATGTAAATAAGCCTTTGAAGATTAGGCAAGTCAATATTGGCTTAGAGGAATAACCAAAATTAACAATTATAGGGGACTACTGGGACGATGATACGATGGGAAAGGTCGCCGAGCTATTAACTGAATATCAAGAATTGTTTCCTAGGAAAATTTCTAAATTTAATGGGATTGTAGTATACCTCGGGGTAATGAAGATCACCTTGAAACCAAATGCGTGGCCCATGAAGCAGTACTCATATAGGTTGAATCCCAAATACAAGAAAAATGTCAAAGAGGAGTTGGAGAAAATGGTAGGGATCATTGAACCAGTAGAAGAGTCAGATTGGGTAAGCCCTATAGTGGTTCAAGATAATAAGACCAAGGGAGAAATAAGGATTTTTGTATATGTGCGCAAATTAAATGATGCTTGCATGCATGACCCATTCCCAACTCCATTTTCTGATGAAATATTGGACAATGTTGGTGGGCAGGAGGCCTACTTATTCACTGATGGATTCTATGGATACCATCAGATAAGGATCATGCCACAAGATAGAAGCAAAACAACCTTTGTGATAGAGTGGGGATCCTTTTAATACACAGTCATTCCATTTGGTCTGAAGAATGCACCAACTATCTTCTCACACACAGTAGTAGATGTGTTCAAGGAATAAATCCATAAAATCTTAGAAGTATAATTTGATGACTAGACTAAATTTGGATTATTAAAGGAGCATGTGTAGAGCCTGTACCTGATGCTGGATACTTGTCAGAAGTATTAGATCTTTCTCAACCTGAAGAAGTGTATATTTTGCATCCCTTTTAGGATCTTTCTTGGTCAGATTGTTTTCCAGCAACAATTGATGGTGGATCCAACAAATATTGTTGTTATTGTTAACCTAGACATTCCCGCAAGTGTAAAACAATTGCGCTCAATTTTTGGGCACAAAGGATATTACAAGAAGTTTATTCAATGTTATGCACTGATCATTGCGCCAATGGAGAAGTTGATAAAGAAGGATGCCTCATTTTTCTGGGATGATGATTACGAGAAGAGATTTGAATTTATTAAAAAGATGATGGTCACTATGCCCATATTAGTTTTTACAGTCTGGACAAAGGAATTATATGTACATGTCGATGCATCCTTCATCACGTTAGGAGATATATTAGCGCAACCCAGAGCCATGGATATTGACCACCCTATTGCATTTGTGAGTAGGAAGTTGTCAAGTGCGGATATCAACTACTCGACCATAGAGAGGAAAGGATTAGCTATGGTCTACGCGCTACATAAATTCTACCACTATCTATTGGGATGTCATTTTAAGATGTTTACTAATCACTGTGCTTTGAAGTACGTAGTCAAAAATCCTCTGTTGGGGGGAAGATCTAAAAATCACTGTTATTATTTTAGGAGTATGAATTTGAAGTAATTGTGAAACAAGGGACACTGAACATTAGGCTAGCCCATCTGTCACACATTGAAAATGGAGAAGAGCCCACTAACTTGGAAGAAGGATTACTTGACACACAACTATTTTCCTTTAAGGTAGTAGATGATCAATTCACTGATATTATTCATTTTATGACCACTAGAAGTGTGCCCACAGAGTATACAGTGAAACAAAAGAAATATATTTTCACGCGTGAAACTAATTTTACCTTGATTTATAGCCAACTATACAAAATGGGGGCGAATGAAATATTGAGGAGATATGTGTTGGAATTTGAAAGATAGGATATATTAGTAGAAGCTCATGGATGGATTGCAAGCGGTCATTATGAAGGAAAAGCAACCACGAAGAAGATCTTACGGGTTGGTTTGTGGTGGCATACCGTGAAAAATGATGCACCCGCATATTTCCACGCGTGTGACGTATGTCAGCGGACAGGGAGACCGCCGCGCAAATATGAAATGCCCCTACACCTACAAATCAATTTTCAAGATTTTGAAAAATAGGCCATTGACTGCATTGGCCCCATTAACCCTCCAGGAATGAAGATAGGTGTGTGCTATATATTCACTGCGATGGACTATTTGACTCGATGGTCCGAGGTTGCGCCTGTAAAGGACTATAACGCAGAGATAGCTATGCACTTCATTTTTGAAAATATCTTAACATGGTTTAGGTGTCCTAATATCTTGATGAGTGACCAAGGAACCCACTTTGTGAATGAAAAAATTCAAGCTTTTACCAAAGAATTCAAGATATACCATGAGAAGATTACACTGTATCACCCTCAGGGAAATGGTGCGGTGGAAGCTTTTAATAATATATTGGAGAATGCGCTCACTAATATTTTCAATGCTAACCGAAATGATTGGGATGTGTGCATACCTTTAGTTCTATGGGAATACAGGACCACATGCAAGAAGTTGATAGGGAAGACACCTTTCAAAATGGTGTATGGGAAGGAATCTGTTATGCCAATGGATTATATTGCCCAATTTTGTGCATTGCAGTGATCACTAACATGGATGAGCAAGATATTATGGAATAACTATTGTCACAATTGTTCATAGTGGAAGAGGACTGATTCATTCTAGGTTTCCATCAGCAGGTGAAAAAGGTGCGCAAAAAGGCTTTGCATGACAGGCACATTAGATAGAAGATATTTCAGGAAGATGACTTGGTTTTTTTTTATATGACACCAAGTTTGAGCACCACCCAGGGAAGCCACCTCACAGGAAGGTAAAATTGTGTTGTCGGACCCTATGTGGTTAAGGAGATCACATAGGGAGGTGCGGTCTGGTTGGCCACTTTAGGAGGTGACAACCTTCCTGAGTATGTAAATGGAAGTCGGTTGAAACCATACAGGGATATCCCTATCTCTGCGCGCACCAAATTACTAAATGGTTGGAGGATTTTCTTAGCACCCCAGACAGTTGTGAGAGGGTGAAGACCATAAAACATAATTTTAAGCATTAAAGAAGCTGGTCTGCGTGACCAGGACGGCGGATGCACATACATGTGCAATAGTCGCGTAGATGCTGCGCTAAGAGGGTGACCAAGTCGCTGAAGTGCCATAATATAGTCGTTGGAATAGTTAATCTAGACTATACAACATTATTACCGTTTGGAGGAGCTGCTAAACTACAACTAATGAGGAGATTATGCCAGATTTGGAGGCATTTTAGCATTTATGGGGCTACATTAATGAAAATAGACTGTTTAAGATGCGCTCAATGCTATAAATATGATAGGAATGGTCTCATTAGCTCCCTTTTCTTTCCAAGTGATTTATTCTCATTTGTGGTCTATGGGTTATCTCTTATTTATGGAATCAACCTGCTTTTCTATGAGGACTAGGACGTCGACTGAGAGAATTTTCTGCAGCTCGCACCCACAATGTACTTCGAAGCAGTCACCTATGACGACGGGGTGATCAAGGTTGAGCCAAAGCCCTGGGAATTGGGTCTGTAGAATTTGTGGGTGTTGAATTAACTTAACGTCCTGCACTTTTGACGTAGTGCGGTCAATGATATTTGTGTGCGCAAGCTGCTTTCCCTAGTGCACGATGACTATTTGTGGCTCGGAGAGCACATTCCAATTGATGTTGATCTGATACATTGTATCACTAAGCTTCTCAGTTAGGGGGCAGACCCTGAGGAGACCTTTGTAGGAAAAAGGCAGGAGAAGAAAGTTGCAGAAAAAGTCAAGAAAGACTATAAGGTATAGCGCAACACTTGGGGATTCCTCATAAGTGAAATCAGTAACCTTAATAAAATTTGGCACGATAATCCTTTCCTGCAAGATGATAAGGAAGTTTCTACAAAAGGAAAACCCCACTCGACGTAATTTATTTAATGGGCAAAGGAGATGGAGGTGACCAATGTCCGGCTCAATACCTATGAATATAGTTCCTGGAGAATGTGTGCGAGGCGCAGGAGGAGGGGAAAACAATCTTCTATGCTTGGTTGCTACTTTTGCTTGCACTAATTGGTTGGAGGATTGTAGATGAGGCCTAGTTCCCATATATCGAATCGGATCTATGTGAAGATGCACACTATGCAACAATATGGAACTCTAAGGTTCCTTCCCAAATCACAGAGAACAAAATTTTCTGGTTATTGTTTGATTCAAAGGTATTTCAGGCGATGTAGTCCAAGATGTGCTTATCGCCGACATTGTACTAGAAATAAAAGCATATTGTAGGTTTTAGAGCCACTTTCCATAATATTCACATGCATGAAATGGATGTTGAGGGTGTTTGGAACAAGTTACCTTACATGGTCACGGAGGATGACCTTGCACGCGTGACGAAAAATTGGTTTGCATTATGGTTAGAAACGTGAAACACTAGCAGTGAATCCTCTTTAGTTCCTATCAAAACTTTGACAAAGCTGTGCAAGACAAAGGATAAGAATCAACAAAAGGATATAGGTAAGGATACATAGAAATATCACTAGGAGAAGTATGCAGAAAAATAAGTGGAGGCTACCACATTGGGGGAAACCATCAACCTAGAGACGAAGGCCAAAGAAGATGACAATGCCAGGGTACACCACGTAGAAAAATTCACTCAAAGGCACTAAGAGAGGCTCTCAGACCTACCACCCTATAGAATAATAAAACAATAATGGACTCTTGTACTAGGGAAAATGGTCTAGTTTAGAATGATATAGAATGATGTAGAAGAATAAGACACACAAGACCATAGCCCCAACTATGACACAACCACCTAATGATGATCCTAGACCTCCCAACACTGCCTCTTAAACTCTTGGTAGATAGACACTTGTACAATTTTAACAATGATGTTTTTACAATGACTCAGTACAATGATACCTTTACAATGACTGTATGCAATGCTTCCCTCGTGAAGACTTCATGAGGTGAAATTCTCGCTACTGTTCTACACCTAGATTGTTTCTCTTGTCATGCTACCCTTTCTCACTCTTCAGAACATTATATCATGCATTGATTCTTATCTTGATGAATATATAATACCTGCAAAAAGTATTCAAGGAAATAACCATGACATGATAATATAAAAACTTACCTCATCCTGTACAGCATATGTCAGTGCTAAACAAAAAAAAGGAAGTTAGAATACAAATAACCTAATTCGATTAAGATATGAACATGCATATACATAATATACTTACCTGTAGCTTACCTTTGTTGCACCTTTGTAGCCCCTGGTGCTACTTGGGTTGACATCAATGACAACCATTGATCAACAATCTCCCCCTTTGCCATTGATGGCAACACAATTACTCCCCCTGTGATCATGACACCTCTTCCTACAACATTCTCTCCCCCTTTGACATCAATGGAAAAGGGTAACTCCCCCTGACACACAACCATCTTGTAGACCTGTACACACTTCTGCTCCCCCTGACACACAACCATCCTGTAGACCTGTACACACTTCTGCTCCCCCTGACACACAACCATCATGTGGACCTGTACACACATCTACTCCCCCTTTATATTCTGAATAAGGAAAATCTAATGAGAACTTGGGAGAATCCCAAGCTTCTAGAGAAGATATTCAAATGCTTCACGAGGTAAAGGTTTAGTTAATATACAATGATTTGTTCTTTTATACCAACATAGTCAAGTTTGATATTCTTTTCAATGACTTTTTCTCTAACAAAATGATATTTGATTGGAATGTTTTTTGTTTTTGAATTCCTGACAGGATTCTTGGAGATGCTGATGGCATTGGTGCTGTCACAGAATATAGGAATAGGCTCACTAAATTGTACTTGAATATCTTGCAGCAAAGTTTGTTTCATCCAAATGACTTGAGTACAACATGTTGCCGCTGCAATGTATTCTGCTTTTGTTGTAGACAACGAGATTGAGGTTTGCTTTTTGCTTAACCATGATACGAGACAACCACCTAGATAAAATGCTTCTCCACTAGTACTCTTACGATCATCAATGATTCCTGCCCAATCTGCATCTGTGAAGGTTTTAATAATGAGATTGTTACCCTTGGGATACCACAAGCCATATTCTTCTGTGCCCTTTAGATATCGAAGATTTTTTTTGACGTTAATAATATGTGATTATTTTGGTGCTACTTGGAATCTTGCTACTTGTCCAACTGCTTGCATAACATTTGGCTGGGAGGCTGTTACATATAAAAGACTAAAATTCATAGATTTGTAAAACCTATGATCCACATTCTTAGATGAGTCATCTATGCTTAATTTTCAACTTGTTACCATCGTAGTAAGGACGGGTTTGCAATCTTCCATTTTGAATTTCTTGAGCATTTCCTTGATGTACTTGGCTTGACATATAAACATTCCTTTCTCTTGCTGAGATATTTGAAGCCCTAAGAATTATGTCAGCTCACCAAGTAAAGACATCTTGAACTCACTACATATTTGTAGAAAATTTCTTACTTAGTCGATCATCATTTCTACCAAATATTATATCATCCACATATACCTCAACGATTGTTAAATTATCTTTATCTATTTGTACATAAATATTGCTATCAAAATTACCTTTATTGAACCCTTGTTGATGTATATATCCATTAATATGAGAATACCATGCTCTGGGAGCCTGCTTGAGACCATATAGAGCCTTCTTTAACCTGCAAACATAGTCTTCTTTTTCTGATAGGAGAAAACCTTCAAGTTGTTTGATGTAAAATTATTCTTCTAATTAGCCTGTTGGGGTTCCCATGTTTTGGCCAGATTGGCAAGACCAAAAGATGAGACAACATCAAACCACTTTCAGACCTCAAGATCTAGCCCTCCTAGGTCTAGAGAGGGATCTCTCTATGATATATCAAAGGTATATGACTTCGAAGCTCAAGGTTTAAGATGTTAGGCTAGTTATAGGCACAGGGTTTGTTTGTTTGATTGTTTGTTTGGTTGCTGGTTATCAGGAAGGAAGGGTTCAATGTCAGAAAAGGATGAGTAAAGAAGGATAAGGCAGAGGTGAAATGATCCAGGAAATATTCAAAACCATTGGGCAATGGAGTCAGGAAAGGATTTTCTTACTATCCAATGCGCAAGCTTTCAATTGGGATAGTCATCTAAAACATTGGATCTTAAAGATGATTGTGTGATATGGAAAGGTAGGAGAGGAGGAGAAAACACAAATTTCAGAGCACAAAGTTAAAGACCAGCTGGTCGCACAAGGATCCTAGTGGACAGGGCTAACTCTAATCCCCAGTGTTCCCAAATCTTCCAACTAAATCCATAACAAGAAACATCTAAGAATAGATACATTTAATTCATACATCAGAGTGCAGGCAATAACATCCACTACACTGGTTAAATTAACTGAAATTGATTCTTAGATAACACATTTAGAATAAAAACATCAATGGCAAGGAGAGCAGAAACATAGGGTACCTAACAAGGGTAAATCCTATGCCAATATTCTAATGCAAGCCAGTAGAAATGAAATGAAATGAATATAAACACAGAGATAGGAAAACATCACCGCTGCTTTAGATCAGGATCCAAAGAAATTTTCTTGTCATATTAAACAACAATACCAGTCAAGTACAACATTGCCAATAGATGAATACTCAGTCTGAAATCATATTCCTCAGCCTATCTTACAACTTTACACAGAGACTGTGTCTCAAAGAAAATTCTTGCAATTCTCTGATAACTGATCAACAACCTTTACAATGTTTCTTCATGAAATTTTATAGTAGAAAGATGGGCTGAGGAGGTAGGTGAACACTAAATGCAGCATTAAAACTTCAGTAAAGAAAGAGGGCCGAAGCCCATTCTGTTTAAATTTTGAGCTTTCAATTCTGGCACTCTGTGGATGAAAGAGTGGTCCTCATCAAACTTCTATTTACTCCAGGTATGTCTCTGACATACTTTGGTTGCAGTACTCTGTGGTACTATTGGTGAATAAACAAAAGATAAATGAATGATGGAGAAGTCTGCCGTATTTATGAAACAAATGCTATGGTAGCTTCGGACTGTTGTTAGGGTGGAAATTTCTTCAGGAGCACGGTGTAGAATAAAAACTGCATGGGCGCTTTGTCCTTTATGGAGGAAAAACATTCTGCTGCTGTAGAAACCATGATATGCATTGATTTCTGCGTTCTGTACCTTCTGCGTGATCCCTGGGTCTTCAATCTGGTACTTTGCCTCTAAATCTTTGAACCTAAGGCTTATATATCTTCATTTGCATGTGTTAAGCTCTCCGCCGCTTAATTTAAATCTCTGACTGTGAAATCCGTGTGTTAATGGCACCGAGACATTTTCACAGAGCAATACCCTAGTATTTTAATGCAAGTCCTACCGTAGGACCTCCTCGGGATTTCTTCATGATTTCTGCCTCTGCACACGGTCTTTTCCTATGTTTTATGTCATTGTGACAGTGGGTGAAAATCATGGCGGCTTTCACCACCTCAAAACCCTGCAAAACAGAAAACTTGTTATGAAATCCATGAATAGGGGTAATGGATGCAGTGGGGATGATGAAAATGGTCGTGCGGCTGGTGAAATGGCGGAACAATGCAAAGGAATGATGGAGGGAAGCCTTGGTGAATGTTGGCGAAAAACAGTGGAAGGTGTCGAGGCAAACGTTTAACGTAAAAACATTAAAATTTAATCTTTGAATGGATTATAAAGGGGACGAGCGAGAAAAACGATGAAGATACGTGGACGGATGATGTGGTGGGCCCGGGTCAACGACGGAGGTGTGATTGAATCTGGACCGTCCGATCTCGACGAAGATCAACGGTGAAAAATGCATCGGAGGGCGATGGACAATGGGCCAGGGGTACGGTGGCTATGGGCTATCACGTGCATAGGTTCATGGATCGATCACCATTGGATAGAGGGCTCTGGATCGGACGGCTGATATGCATATCGCTGCGTGTCCAGGGATTAACTTTAATGCATGATGGGAGGGTGGTTTTCCAGCCGTACCAGTGCCACGCGTCGGAAGCTATATGGAATCGCTCCGTGATCAGAAAATACCGCCCCTCGCCCGAAGGCGGTGCGATAGAAACCAGGTGGTTTTGAAATAGTGCACTGCGGGGACCACCGAGACGGGGGATTACGGACCGTTGATCGCAATTTAAATGAACAATGGATCTTCGATCGGGCGGTGAACGAGAAGAATGACAGAGGCTGTGGGGGGGGCGACGATCGCTATCCATACTGTGAAGATCAATAGCTATAAACACGCCCGATGAAAAAATGCGAAAAGCACCTTCGGGGCTAGCGCTGGGTTTTGTGGGGGGAAATGTACATGGGACTAGATCGAAAGGGGCTGAGGCTCAATTACATAGAAAACATGATTTTTGGCCCATTTCAACGAAATTAAAAGCCAAAATGGGTAACGAGAGGGGGATGAAGGGGAATTAAACCAAACAAAGTGTATTTGGAAGGTTTAAAGGGGATTTTAGGATGGTTTTGGAGGACGAGGGGAGGGATTTGGGGGTACAAAAAAAAAAGGGAATTTTGACAAAGGGAAGAAGGGATGAAATGGACAATTCTGCAGGGATACGAGTGCAAATTAAAGCCTTTGGGAGCACCATTCTTCACAATAAAGAGGCTTTATAATGGGAACAATAGAGGGGATTTCATTAAAAGGCAAAGGCACAAGAGACTTCAAGGATGATGTGTCTTCAGGGGAGATGCATTCCTTGAAGGCTCAAAAACAATTTAGCCCCCTACTTTGTTTTGTCAAAAATTTATAGGGGGGCTAACATAGCCATTCAGAAATGCTGACTTAACATACATTTGGTAGACTTTTTTTTTTCTTGAACATGCATAGGCGAGAAACATTTGGATGGCTTCCATTCTGGCAACTGGTGCAAAGGTTTCGTCAAAATCAATTCCTTCCACTTGTGCATAGCCTTTGCAAACCAATCTTTCTTTGTTTCTGGTAACATGTCCATCTTCATTCAATTTTTTCCTGAACACCCATTTAGTCCCGATGACATTTTTATATTTTGGTCATGGAACTAATTCATAGGTGTTATTCTTCTCAATTTGATCCAATTATTCATTCATAGCTTCTACCCAATGTTCATTCTAACTAGCTTCCTCAAAAATACTAGGCTCAAAGTTTGTTAGAAAAGCAAAGTGAGCTTCTTGTGAGGAACGGAGCTATCGACCTTCATTTATGTCACCAATGATTTGATTTGATGGATGGTTCTTTTGAATCCATTCTTTTGTTCTCTTTGGAGGAGCTTCTTGTTGTTGTTCCAGTATATCTTGATGATCAATATTTACTTCTTCCTGGTTGATAGTTTTTTGTTCTAGAATTTTCTCTATGTCTTTTTTAGCCTCTGTCTCAAGTTTCAAAGATTCTAGATCCTCGTCATTATTCGTTAGAACACCATCTTCATCAAATGTAGCATTTATGCTCTCCAGTATCTGTTTTCGTCTTAGATTATAACATTTATAGGCCTTTATATTGCATGAGTAACCAACAAAGATACATTCATCAACACGTGATTCAAACTTACCCAAATTTTGATTTTCTATTTTGATATAACATTTGCTTCCGAAGATTCTGAAATATTGTACATTAGCTGGTTTTCCTTTCCATAATTCATATAGGGTCTTGTTCAATTATATCTGAGAAGACATCGGTTGATAATGAAGGCTGCCATATCAATTTCTTGAACCCATAACTTTTCATCCAATTTTGAGTCCTTCAACATTGTTCTACCCATTTCCTGTATGGCTCTGTTCTTTCTTTCAACAACTCCATTTTGCTGAGGTGTTCATGCTGTTGAAAACTGTCTTTTTATTCCATTTTCGTCATATTATTGATGAAATAATTTGGAAGTGAATTCTCTGCCATTATCTGATCTTAGACACTTTATTTTCAAATCAGTTTCATTTTCGACCAACTCCTTGTAGATATTAAAGCACTCAAATGCTTCAAATTTTTTTCTTTAGGAAACTGACAGTTGTCATCCTGGTATAGTCATCTATAATTAACATGAAATATAATTCTCCATCTAAGCCTTTTGTTCCCACAGGACCACATAGATCAGTATGTATCAATTCCAATGGATGTGATGCAAAGTGTTCTTTTGTTTTAAATTGGAATTTTGTCTACTTTCCATGCTGACAGGCCTCACATAGTGTTTTGGAAGGTTTTGAGATTTTCAACATTTCTCGTTTTGATTCAATTTTTATTATCCTGACAAATATTGTCAAATTTTATGTGACCCATTCATTTGTGCCATAACCAACTTTCATCTTCTTTAGCTAGTAGACATGCTTTAGTTGCTTCATCCAAAACATATATGTCATTTGGAGCTCGGCTTGCTGTAGCCACAATTTTACCATACCTGTCTTTCCTGATTTCACATTTTGTGGAGTTGAATAACATTGTGTGTCCTTGATCACACATTTGTCCAACATTGGGCAGATTTTGATTCATTTTTTCAACCAATAGAACATTCTTGGCTAGAACATCTTTGCTTCTGAGAGAGACAATACCTGATCCTATAAAATTTGAAGATACATCATTTCCAAAGGATATGGTTCCATCCTTCTTGTCTTTCAGAGATACGAATTTCTTTCTATCTCCATTCATATGCATTGAACAACTGCTATCAACATACCACCCATCTTTGTTGTTTTGAGCCTTGAGAGCGAGAGCACTATTATTAGTCTTCTTCTTCTTCCATGTTCGTTCGTTCTGTGGCTTCGAATATTCTTCTGGAGGATTTTCAAGTCTGCAGTCTCTGGCTATGTATCCAAAGTTCTGAAATTTGTAACATTTGATATTATTTCTTAAATGTTCAAATCTATTGATGTTTCGTTGAGCCTTGGGAGGTTAATATTTGAAGGATCTCCTAGAATTGTATTGGTTCTTAGGGTACATGTGACATTCTATAGCTTTATGACCAAATTTTACACATGACTAACAATAGCCATGAAAAATATGTTGGTACTTGGATGTAAATCTTCGTCGAGGAATCGTCGTCCAAGGATGTTCTTGTGAATCTTGTCCAATGAATTCTACATGCATGTCAGATCTCATAGGTTCATTGTAATTTGTTGTAAAAGGTCCTATTTCTTCTTCTTTGTAACCGAGGCCAGTTCTGTCATTGTAATATCGCTGATTGTTGATGAGTTCTTCCAATGCCCTTGAGTTGTTGGCATAGTTTTCAACAATTTTTCCCTTCTTCACTTCCTTACGCAGCGAGACTACGTCGGATTATAATGCTTCCCTTCCTTGGTTGCTTTCTTCCAACTTATTTTGAAGTGAATCTTCAATACATTTGTGTTCTTCAACTTCAGTTTTGAGACCTTGAACTTGTTCTTCAAGAGTATTGGGAGGGATCTTCTCAACCTTGAGCTCTTTTATAAGCCTGATTGCCACGTTAGAAAATTATTCTATGGTTAACCCTTCTTCTTCGTTGTTTGATACCTCTTGTTTATTGTGCTTGGCCATAAACAATACTCTCTCATTAGCTTCTTCTTCGTTGTCATTGTCTTCATTGGATGATGAGCTATCTTCTTTAGAGAGAAAGTTCCTTTTGGATACTTTCTTTTTTCTTTGCTTGCTGAATTTCTTAAAGTATTTCTTTCCTTTTGAGTTTCCATCACTTCTATTCGGACATTTTGCTGCGAAATTCCCAACCTCACCACAGCCGAAACATATCAATGAAAGTTTACCTTTGAATTTTCCCTTACCAATTTTTAGTTTTATTGTAAATTAAGCATATTCTTCATCTGAAAGACCTTCTTCGTCATCTCCCTTTTCTTCACACTTGCAAGCGCATGTATTTTCAATTGAAGGTTGTTTGTCCATATTGGTTTTCTTAGATGCAACGAACGCAATTTCTAGATGTGAAGTACCCTCTTCTTCATCAAGTCTCATTTCATATGCTATGAGAATTCCATGTAGTTCCTCTTTGCTGAGTTTGTCTAGATTTGCACTGTATTCTAGGACCGATACCTTTGGGTTGAATATCCCTAGTAACATTCTAAGAATCTTTCATATAATAGTCTTCTCATCAACTGGATCTCCCAATCCTTCTAGAGTGTTTGTTTTTTAATCAACGTATTGGAAGTATGCAACAATGTTGCCATCTTCTTTCATTATGAGTTGCTCAATTTTTTCTCTATATATTTGAAGCTTTTCTTCTTTGACACTTGAATCACTTTCATATATATTCTCAGGCTTGTCCCATAGTTTTTTGGTGATTTTACAACCCAAAACCTTATGATAAGCAGATTTAGTAAGTCCAATGATAATAATATTCTTTTCTTTTGCATCATTTGACAAATTCTTCTTACCGTGTTCATCTGTGGTTGGTGTAAAACCATTTTTAATAGTGTCCCATACTTCGTAACCCTGCGCCAAGAGATAGACCTCCATTCTTCCTTTCTAGAGTGCATAATTATTTTCATTGAAGAGAGGTACATCATTCTTAGTATGCTCCATGACCTCCTTCTAGTAGTTAAACTGCTATTGAAGGAACTAAGCTCTGATACCAATTGTTGGAAATATTGAGAGGGGGTGTGAATCAATATTCCTTTCAATTAGTATTATTATTAATATTTTAGAGCATTAGTTAATATTCAATTATTATCAGTGTTTGTACAATGATAGCAGTAAACAAAAGGAACACAAATGTGCATAGTTTTTAAGGTGAAAACCCTCTCCGGGACAAAAACCACCTGAATGCTTTTCTAATAATTCTTTAATATTCAATTGCAATTGAAAATAAAGCTCCAATTTCCTAGAATCTATAAAATAATTCTTCTCCATATCCCACTGGATGGACACTCCAACACCCGAGATTCTTCAGTAGTCAACTGAATGGATGCCCCAACACCCAATGAGCTACAACTCACCCTACCACCACCCTACCACCCTAAAGTTTTCACAGGCTTGAACCTGTTGGTGACTTCATGCACGAGCCTAGCACCACCCTACCACCCTATAGAAGAATAAAACAAGAATGGACTCCCGTACCAGGGAAAATGGTCCACTTTACAATGATATAGAATGATGTAGAAGAAGAAGACACACTAGATCATAACCCCAACTATGACACAACCACCTAATGATGATCCTAGACCTCGTGACACTGCCTCTTCAACTCTTGGCAGATAGAAACTTGTAAAATTTTTACAATGATGCTTTTACAATGACCCAGTACAATGATACCTTTACAATGACTGTATGCAGTGCTGCCCTCGTGAAGACTTCATGAGGTGAACTTGTTGTTGCTGTTCTGCACCTAGATTTTTGCTCTTGTCATGCTACCCTTTCTAACTCTTTAGAACGTTAGATCATGCATTGATTTTAATCTTGATTAATATATAATACCTGCAAAAATTCTTCAAGGAAATAACAATGACATGATAATATCAAAACTTACCTCATCCTGCAGAGCATATGTAAGTGCTAAAAAAAAAAATGAAATTAGAATACAAAGAACCTAATGCAATTAATATATGAAAATGCATATACATAATATAATTACCTAGAGCTTACCTCTCCTACACCTTGCTTTGATTTTCTTCCCTAGAAATTTTGGTCCTTTGCAGCCCTTGACAACACATGATCTAGCTTTTTCTTTCCTTCTAGGAGCTCGATATCAAAGTTGGTGTATCTATGTTATTTCAGATCCCCAATATGTGAATTTCACTCCTGTAGTAGTCCTCTGAGTCTTCTTTCTTATGCCATAGGTCTGCCCAATTTGGATTCTTCAAGAAAAATTTATGCCCAATCTCTCACAATGACCTAATTATGGACTGGTTTAGTAGATATCACTTGTACGGCATGCCACATGTCATTGTTTCTTCATTCAACTCTAAAATTGATACAGAGAAAACTAAACTCTGTGCCCTATCTGCCACCTTTTACATAATTCCAATTCGATACTCAAAGATAGATTTATGACAATTTTTCCAAGGTCACTTCTTTGAGATGAAGTTCCGGATCTTGAAAAAACACTGACTTCCACAGATCATATCTCCGCAATGTTGTGTACCTTGATCTAAAATTTTTACACGAGCTTCCTCAAGATTTCGGCTTCACTTCATAAAAATTTCAGCTTCTGAACCCTCGTAGAAAAAACATTATAGCGAAAATTCCACGATGACCCGTTTCAGGTAGCGAAATCCCTGCATGAGGAGGATATTAGGATCATAATTTATATAAATGCTTAGGTTAAGAGGGTCTTCAACAAGTGAACGTGGGAGGGATATTAGGAGCTTAAAAATGATTAATTATTGACTTTCAATGAACCATGCCACAACCCCATGGGGTTTTAGCCCACTAACTGGGGTTACAAGCTTCAAACATGAATATATCTCAAACCGTGAAGAATTACATGGTGTGCCATATATCAACGGAAAAATCTTGACAAGTAGAAACCATAAAAAATATTCTTGACCCAGAATATAGTAATTTTTTTGGTAAAAATTAGCATTCAAGATCAGGGAAGCCCTTGGTGCTGCTTGGGATGACGTCAATGAAAACCATTGATCAACACTACGGTGGAGAATTCTGACTTGTGCGCTAATGTGCAAGCCTACATAGAGGTTGGCATCGACTTGGAAATGCTGACCAGAGGAAAACTTCATGTTGTTAGTGTTAGAATTTTCATTTCTGCCATCAGTGATCAAAATCACTCTTTTCATATTCATTTTAGGGGTCCCACTCAAAATTTGTTTTTATCATTCCACTAGGTCATGCAAAAATTCACTCACTGATGGTAGCCTTAGTCATAAAACCACACTCTCCCTCAAAAATCCACATTTGCTGGCCGGCCTTCATGTTTTGCTAAGCATAAATCAGTCTTGAAATCCCATTTCACTATGTCATTATATTAGTCAAAGTCAACATGGAGTCTGGTCATTCAAGGTCCATTTAAGCCACTAGGTTTCATTTTCCAAGGTTTAATAGTACTCCATTTCGTCTCAATAAGGTCAGCAAAAGTGTGAGAGTCATTGAATAATACTTCCTCATCATTTGAAGAAGATTTTTTAGCATGTAAATATGATTTTTAAAGGTTGTAATTATGGTTTTAAAGTATGATTTTCATACCAAAATGTAAATTTATTCAAAAGAGAGATGACGTAATTTTATTTTATTTTTTATGTAATTTTATGCTCATTATATGTAATAAATATTGTCCCAAGCTGCCAACCCAAACTCATATTCCAAACTGAAGATCAAAAAAACCAAAATCTAAAGAGTGCCAAACTCTAGTCATCAACCTACAAAGAAGAAAATCAAAGTGAAAAAGGTATTCAACAAAGTTTTCAAAGGTGAAATGAAACATTAGAAAAGTGGGTTTTAAATTAAAAGATCAATTTCATTCAAGTTTTAAAGCCTTCATGACATCAAATTCAAACTTATTTGTCTCCTACCATCATTGATCACACTCCAAGAGGAATTTTTTTTTAATTTTTGGGCCAAAATTTTCAAAAAACGGAGTAGAGGGCGCACTTGCTTCTGCGAGGGCGCACTTGACCAGAAATGCCAAAAACTCATTCAAATTGAAAAAAAACACTTGCTAAGATTCAACAACATTCCCATCGACCTAAAGAAAGTGTGTCAAAGCTAATTCCACCAATTATCATTTCCATCAAGCTCATTTGTTGGGTGTTGTGAAATTTGTTTTAGAATTTGGTGTTTAAATCATTTTAAAACCCTAGTATCTCCCATTGCAGTACTCTTAATTCCCCAATTTCATTTCCCTACACCTTCATACCCTTCCTACATTGCAAAATGCCCATTCCTAAACCCCTGTATTACAAATCCCCTTTCCCTAACCCTTTTTCCCAATACCCTAAGCCTTAGGCGCTACAACTACCTAGGCTCCTAACCCCAAACCTCTAAATAATTTTCCCATCCTAAATTGTAGCATATCAATACTTCCTATCCCCTTTTCCATTTCATAAATACCTAGCACTATCTCCCTCAATTTCCATTTCCCATTCCTCATTCCTAAGACCACTTTCCACCATCATCAACGTCCCTAGGATTTTGACTTTAAAACATCATGGAAGAAGAAGAGAACAAATCATACACTAAGGGAGAAGAAACAGAGGCTATAAGGCCACATAAAGGGGGAAGAATACTCAGACTTGGCCAACAAGTACTAGAGAACTTTTGGCATATCCTATAGCAGTGACATGTTTCAAACATGTTGGGTGTTTTGAGTTCTGTGAGAAAATTCATAGGGTCCAACACCATGCCATGTTGACCAAGATTTTCATATCCAACCTCCTTGACAACCAAGTTACTCTAGCTGGTGTCACCTTTACTGTGTCAACTGCCATCATTTCAGCTACCACCATGATCCCAAATGTTGGGTAGACATGGTTCAAGCACACTGAATTGGAGGAACACTACTATGAGCCTCTCATGAAAACAAGATATAAGAATGAGAAAAAAAGGTTATTTTCTTTTTCCTACGTCCTAGATAGATATGCACCAATGATGAAGATAATCATTAAATACTTTTCATGTGAACGTATATTTTCTAGACTTTATACCTATCACATCCGACTCTTAATGAATTTCACTGGGGTAAAGATGCTCAACATACCCTACTACCTTTTACTGAGAATTGATAAGATGACATTTATCGTCCAGAAAATGGAGTATGAACATCAAATGAGAAGTATTTTCCATCATTCCCTTATCAAAATCATATTCCTCTATAATCTCAATGAAATAAACATTGCATGGAGTACTTTCATAGCCAATGATATATTAAGAGAGTCATCTACTTAGCATTCACAATATGTGCTTTCATCATCTCATCCATCCACTTCCATCCCTCCATCTTAGCCCATAACACATTCATCATCATCAGATCAGTCTCCTTCACCTATTTCACCTCCTTCATCTCCATTTCATCATGACATTGGATCACCTAGTAGGATTGAGGTCAGTGAGCCTAAGAGGGCTAATGTGGTTGAGGTTGAGCCATTACCAAAAACCTACCAGAGAGGTCACAGGCATGTGTTTTCTCCACACATAGTGGAAGGGGCCATGCCTTCTACATCAACAAAACAGGTGGACAAAGGCAAAGAAAAGGTGATTGAGGTAGAAATTTAGCCAGAGATTAGACACGAAGAGAACCTCCATGAGACTGAGCATGATTTTGAGCTTGTTAACCTAGGTGAGGAGGATGATGATAAAACAATCAACAGAGCCATCAAAGGAAAGGATACCAATATTAGAGAGCACCATACTAATCTTGATAAGGCCAAGTTTGTCATAAAATACTTTGAGTAGGAGAATAAGCAGTTGAAAACCAAGAAATTCATTGATGAGGTTAAGTATATCACTCCTCAAAGGGAGGCATAAAAGGCCAAAATTATGTGAGATGAGACACTTGAAAATTATGGGTTTCTTAATGAAAAAGATGAACAAGCACCAAGAGGAATACCTAGAACTAGAGGGCTTAAAAGATATCTAGCTCTAGAAAGACAAAAAGAGGCTCATATTGTTGATCAACTAACCCTAAATGAGCAACTTGCAATGCTAATACATGAAAATAGGGAGCCATGGCTTGATAGAGCCAATCAACATTTGGAGAAGCTTTTGGAAAAGGCTAACAGAGACAATGATGTGTTGAGGAGGAAGGCTACGCATCATGCTGAATAGGAGAAAATTGTAGTGGGCAAGCTCAAAAGAGACAATGCAAAGATTGAGGCTTTGACCATGCAAGAAGAGAAGAATAAATTAGATATACTTGTAGAGGCTTCACTCCAAACCTAGCCACCTCACCAGAACTCTCTCCACCAATTTTGAAGTCATTTGACCCATTTTTGTAAAATCTTTGTTTTTCTGTTTTTTCCTAAGCAAGTTCATATCAACAAATTGGTCACGTGGGCAACGCCCGAGGCACTGCACAAATTTTTGAGGAAAAGGAGACCGTAATTGGATTCATAATAATTAAGACATGCACCCTATCAATTTTATAATTTTTTTGGGACAAACTGGTCAGTGAAAAGGGCAAAACACACCCTAAAAATCATATTTCTTCCTCTAGTTTGGCCTAGGCGCTACGCACAGAGCAGTCTTGGGAGAATGGAGTTTTGAGGGATCAAATCACCTTAATTTTGAAAACTGGAGAGATATTCAGAAAGTATACTTGAATAGCTTTCCAACAAGCCATTTTCGGCCAGATTTTGACACATACAAGTCAGTCTAAATCGGCCTTGAACAGGGAGGGTGCACTTGACACAGTGAGGGCGCACTTGACAGAAAAATGGCGCACTTGACCATTTGCTGATATTTTTTAAATTTCACTGTAATTTTGACTCTATCTCATAAATTGATGTTTCTACCTATGTAATTGAGGATAGTAAATGTAATTATGTTATGGATAAGTTACCTAGGGGTAGATTCATCAGGTAAAAGTTGTCATTAAGTCAAATGAATCAGTTTGAATGTAATTAGGGAGGAGTCACTTGCACCTTCCTACAATCCAGCTTTTAGTTTAGAATTTTGTGGATCTCTTCCTCACCTCATGGATTCAACCCCTGAGGATGTGTGAATGTTGTTTTGATGTTTGGAATCAGTTTTGATGCTAGCTCATTGATTAAGGACTATTGTACTCAGTTTGGCCAGTGAATAAAGAGGAGTTGAGCTATTTTTTTGGGATACATGTGGTATGATCTTTATCATTGTTTTTACTTTAGTTTCATATGTTATAATTTTTTATCTTCATTTTCATTAAATCTTTGTTATATGATCTGTTTCAATTTTATAGGCAGAATACATGCTTGCTCATGCTATGTTAAGGGAAAGATATCATAATTTGTCCATTTTCCTCTATTTAATAAGAATACATCTCCCATGCTCTTCCTAGCTACTCATCAGTCTTAAAACATCTTATCAAAATTATATTAAAGTGTTAAGCCTTATGCCTACCTTTCCCCATTGAATCTCTCCAACCCTATCTCATTTCTCCTGAACTAGCTCCCTTGACCATACTTTCATCCAGAAGCCTGACCAAAATCAATTATCAAAACCCCTAAACTCTCACCTATCCTAAAATCATAAATCCATTCAGCCTCCTAGGATGTGTTTTGTGGAGAGAACCCTCTCCGACTTGGCAAGGATAGATACCAGATTAAAAGGTTGGCCTGCGGTTACCTCTGTTGGGATTCCTTCTTCATCCCTAGGAATATGGCAGAGTGATAACATACTGGAGCCATTTCCAGGGAACGAAAGGAAATTTTTTCCCTGGGTGTACTACAAATATTTATTGGAAACTAGTCCTTTGGATGATAGGATTGAGTTTCAAAGATCTTATTTCATAATTATAGTGCCTTAATAGTAGATCTGGCTTCTCAAAGAAAGTATACCAGGTCCAACCCTGATCCATATCTAGCTTCTCCCATCGAAGATCTTGAAAGAATCCTAAGGAGGAAAATATCTCAGCCAGCTTCAAGTTCTTTGGATTCTCCTCCTTGAGATGTGGTAAGATCCTTCTCATTACCTTCTGATTTGGTATCCATTCAAGATTTAGTTTTTTATACCAAATTTGAGTTGCCACTGTTTAGAACCATTTCCAAGATTGAATTGAATACAATAGTCCCTAAACCTTGGATATTAGAGTTAAAACCATCATTTTTTGAGGCTGCAAATGAGGCTGATGTCAAAATTTGGAGACAATATCACAAGCTCGAATAATAAGCCAACACCTTACATTACACTACTGAAAAATCCCTCATTCAATACCAACAAAAAACCCTTCACATCCCTGAAGTTGTCCAAATAGCTACTGCTTCACCATCCATCCCATCATCATCAAAAATCCCCCCTTAAGGACCTCCTCAGACCAATCCAACCCTTGTTCCTTCCCTTGTACCACATTCAGTAGGAATCATGGCTCGATTCAGACCTTTAGTTACAAGGATATTGATCTGCTTACTGATCTTCTTACAAGGATATTTCTAAAGACTTCCCCTCTTTGATGAAAAATATAAAATCACTGCCCATCAGCACATGGCCAAAATCACAAACTTCATAGATCTTGAGGAGTTAGATGCAGATGATGCCAAGATGCGATTTATCGGGCAAGTTTTTTCCGGTGAAGTTAAGACTTGGTTCCGTACCCTAGTAGCTAATTCTATTAGGAATACCACTGAAATAACTAATGCTTTATTAGTGATGTGGGATGAGAAGAAAAACCCCTTAAAAATCCTTGCTGAGTATGACTCCTTGAGGCACAATCCTAATGAATATGTTCCCGATTTTAATGCCCGATACCTAAAATTCTATAACTCCATCCCAAATGAAATGAAACAACCTCCTAGTTTGGCCCTCTTGCGTTATCCTGATGCTTTTGACACATAAATGGTCTACTCATTGAGAGAGAGAAATCCAACTAATCTATAAGAAATGATCTGAAATTCAGTGAGTGTTGAGGCCAACCTCTTGATTAAGAAGTCAAAACTCAAAACTTAACATAAAGTAACCATTAAAGAGGAACCTTCCATCTCATCTGACACTGAATTGGATGCTTTTCTTAGGACCATGGAAAGGATGGCCAATAGAATTTATATTTCAGATAGAAAAACAAAGCCATAAGTCAGAAATCTGAAATTTCGAGGCTAGCAACAACAGCCTCAGTTCTGGATAAAGAAAAGAGAGCAAAGAGCTCCCGAAACATAACAACTGCAAAAAATTCAGACACCACTACAATAGAAATATTCTCAGAGTGATGAAGAGTATTATCACAAAATTAGACCTGATAAGCTGCTAATCAAATAAATCTCATGCAACTGTTTCAAACCAATATTTTGATTGAGGCTTAGCCTCCTCAACCTAAGAGGGCTCTCTCAAGGGTTAATGATTTGGATATAAAGTATATATGGCTAACTCTATGTGGTGTAATAAGCAGATAAATGAAATATATTGGTTGTAAATCACATCAAAAAGTGCACATTGGGCTTATGGAGTCAAAATAGTTTTAGTAAAACCAATCAATCTACTTAGCATGGAAGTTGAGGCATATTAGAGTTAAGTCAAGAGATACACATGTGAAACTGTAAAAATCACAGTCAGTTTGTCTATATAGGAAGTCAGAGCATCAAATATGAATTTTGAGTAACATAAAAAAACACCACTGCCATGGGATAGTAAAAAGATGCAATTAGAACAAGAAAACACTAGAACTCTTTATGAATCTCAAGTTGGCTAAGTAGAAATCTCTGTATTAAGCTGAAAACCATAAACATAGTCCTTTGCTAAAATGTCAAACCCTGAGGCATTTGACTTCTTAATATTTTATAGATCATTTACAACATAAGATAACCTTATCTGATGCTAGATACATCGAACTCTTGACTCTTGACACCTTTCCTAACCATATGACATGGTACTTATTACAACAAGACAACTAATCTACTAAAAAGTCCTATTACAAATAGGATTCAAACTCTTAATCACCTATCTATAACAACCTTATCTTAATTAAATCACATGATTTTCCAAGTGTGATAACACATGGTCAAATATAGATGATAGGCTTTAGATATTTATGACCATAACGCTGACCACCATTAAAGTAGGAACAATTCCCCGTTTTCTAGGCATAGGGTCCTTTGCACTCTTGAGAAACTTTGACCATCCTGAACTCATCATTTTGAGGTATTTTGTTGTTAGAAATTGAAATAACACCTGTCCAAAATCCTCCCTAACTCCAAATGTCCAAAACCATCATCACACTGTTCAAATAAGCTGAAATAGACCTGCGCTATGAAAATAATATAGTCGTAGCGCAACTCTTTTACCCTTTCTTCTTCAAAATTTTGATTTCTTTCCTCTAGGATTATCTTCATTATCATTTAATACATCCTCCCTAGCAATTTTAGGTTATAATTCATACTTTTTGTCTTAAAAAATTTATGAGAAAGAGTGAAAAAAGTTGCTACAACTGTTTCGTAGTGCTTTTCACTATTTTTACACTGTTTGCGCTACGAAACTATTGAGTGAGCAGTTTTTTCCAATTTTTTTCAAAGTGAAAACTATAAATGTGCCAAAAATCAAAATAACTTTGATTTCATCAAATCAAAAGTCCATATGAACTGAAAAATACAGTTTTCATGAAGTTCCTTATTAATTGTTACTTGATTTAGCTTTTGACTTTTTAATGATTGTAATTTTGCACCGTTGTTCTTTAACTCATCTTGAATAATTTTCAGCTGCTGCTCCAAGTATTCTACTTGACCTTTAAGTTTCCTGTTACTAGCTCTCAAGTGAGTGTTTATTACTCTGACAAATTTGGCTTCCTTTATTGCTAGGAAAGTCCATGTGAAAAACTGCTATGTACTGCTTGGTGTTTCAAAAATAGAACCAATTTTACCTTCCCATAGTGCCTTCATTATTTTGAACTCTGCTTTCTCAATAATGTGTTTTCTAGCCCTCTTTATCATCACAACAATTTCTTGGTTTGCTAACCTCAACTTCTATTCAAGATGTTGAAACTCTGTTTTCCTTGTCACTTCTTCTTTTCCCTCTTTTGTTCTGCTGGCTATATGCTTCTCTGCAGGTGTTGAGAGATCAACCACTTCTTCAGGGGCTTTGGCTATTTCAATAGTTTCTTGAACCTCCTTGCTGCCTTCCTTAATTTTCTTAGCATGCCTAGTTAAAGGCTTTCTAGCTTGAAAGATAAAAGCTTCATTTTCACCCTCAAACTCAAGCTTCTTTACAGACTTAGATTTTTTCTATCTAGGTTCATCCACTCCAATGAACTCATCTTGAACAATGGGTGTATCCTCTATGTCAATTGCATGCAAGATGTCATCTAAGTTTCCCTTTATCACTGGGTTGTCCTCTATATTTGTAGCAACTGTTTTTCCCTTTAATGCCATTGCTTGGCTTCTTGTTACTCTTTTGATTTCCTGCCTGCTGACATCTTGTTTCTGTTTTGCCTCTTTGACAATCTTTGACCTCTGTTTTGCAGGTGATGGGGTTGGAGTATTAAGCACTTGTGTCTACTCTGTCCTTTTCTCAAGTTATTTCCTTGGCTTCAGTTTTACAAATTCCTTTGGTTTTATAGCTACTGTTTGGCTAGACTCTGCTACTGGCGGTGATGAAGTTCCTTTAGTTTTAGGGTTTCTAGCAGGATTTAATGTTTCCAACTCAAAACCATTTATAAACAAAAAGGATGAAAAATCCCTACCTATCTTCTGAATCTCATTCAAAATAAATAACTTCATCAAACCATGATGAAACAAAGATGTTTCACAACCTTCATATTTGGCTTGTACTTTATCAACCATTTTAGAAAGACTCCTATGCAGGTAAAAGGGAAAATCAAGTGAAATTTTAGTTGTGAAATGCAGAAGAAGCTTGAAATGATATGTGTAGACCTTATGATATCTGCCTTCACATGTAAAATATCTCTGGATGTTGAGCAACAACTTTGCATAAGTGTCTTTGATGCAGCTTCTAGGGATAGCGTTATTGAGGTCCATATCTGCATACTCAGGTTTCATGAATTATTTGCATGGCTCCATATCAAATTTGAAACTTTTGAACCAAGTTTCTTGACCCCTTGGTATTTCTATCATAGCAGCAATAATATCTGGTGTAATTGGCACACTTAGCATCCCATCCCTGGTAGTTGTTCCATTGAAGTGTAAGGAAAATTCTTTAGACACCTGTGTGTGGCAACCCTGCAAATTTTCACAAAATTGAAGACAACCTACTCTGTTGAATGCCTCCATCACTGTTGGGTCTTCAACTATGGCCTTCATATTTTTAGGCTCATATCTTAAGTAGTGTCCCCCTCTGTGGACTTTCTTTTCCTCTGCCATATCAGCCTCACTTGAATATGTGAAACAAAAGCCTCGTTTGAATATATGAAACAACCTCACTTGATTATATGAAACAACCTCGCTTGAATAGTTTATATCAGCCTTGCTTGATTAGGATGAAGAAAAAATTTGTATTAAACAACCACAGGTTTGGCTTGACACTTCAGAGCTTAGACATTCGAATAGAGGCAAGAGAAATGCGTATGACCAATTAAGCAAGATTTTGAATTTGAAATGTCATCTCATAACTGAATTATGCCTCATTCATGCCCTATCATGACAATGATGACTACAGCATGGGTAAGTACATCGAATCTCATCATTCTAAACAGCGCTTTTGTAGCACCTGCAGTGTATTTTTCCCATTTTGCGCTATGAAACTATTAGCGATTTCGTAGCGCAAATCAACTTTTTTGAACTAGTGGCGCTACGAAAACGTGGATTCTTGGATAATTTCACAATTTTGACCCAAAACTTTATGGAATGACTCCCAAATGGAAATTATGGATATTTTGACAATGAATGGACCTTAAAAAGACTTTATTTGAACTTAATGATGACCTTTGAACTTATAAAAATATAACCTATCCTTAATCAAATCCTAAATTTACTTCTAAACCTAATTTGAAACATGACCAAAAACAAACATGACACAATGATATTTTGAAAATTTTTGGGTGATAACAAAGAGGAAGAACCAATAGTAGAGAAAAACGTTCTTTTTATAGCTGATGGCCAACCAATATTTTTCATCGAAGGTGATGAGTATGTGGAAAAAACAAGCTTACTGAGTGATAAAGAATACATATTGGAAAATTATCATGAGTTAGAAGTAGAATTTGATGATTATCGGAGAGGATACTTTAATGCATTGGGTACCCAAAAAAGGCAATACTCCTTGAGGAGCCGTGATGTTCCAATCAATCCACCTCCGAAGAAGACAGTCCAACAGAAAGAAGTACCACAGATGAAAGCTTCTCAAGTCAGTCATAATAAGGGTAAAGAGATTGGAGCTCCAAATCAGAACAAGATAAATCAACCTTCTACAAGTGCACCTACCAAAGAAAGAGATATTCAGAGGAAAGAAGCCGCACTGAAAGATCATGTTGAGAAAAGGGATATCGTCATAAAAGAGGTAGAAAGAACTATACCTTTCAGTTTAGAGTTAGAAATTTCAAAGTTAAAGATGTCTATTCCTCTTACTGAATTGGTCAAAGTTGACAAGTATAAATCCCATGTAGTTAAAACCTTGAGAGTTTACCCTTTATCTAACATGGTCAATATAGAGCATGATCAACCCAAGCTTATATTTGGTCCTGCAATTGATGGTCAGTTTGAAGATAGCGAGATCCCTTCATTTTACTTGAGTCTCAAAATCCACCAATTCATCCTTCATAACACTATGTTAGACTATGGGGCCCCCCACAACCTCATGCCCAAATCCATCATGGAGAAGCTTGAACTTAATATAACCCACTCAGATCATGATTTATATTCTTTTGATTCTAGTTGTGTTTGTTGTTTGGATTTAATAAAAGATCTAGTTGTCTCCCTAGAGCAGATCCCGACCAAGAATGTCCTAATGGACGTGGTGGTTGCTGAAATTCTGCCACATTTTGGTATGCTTCTATCAAGATCCTAGGGGGCTAAATTGAGAGGTACACTGCAGTTGGACTTTTCCTACACAACCATTCCTATCTTTGGTCAAATGAGAAAATTATACCGTGAGACTAAAATGAAATATATGATAAAAAAAAAGGAAAGGTCTAATAATAATCCTATAAACGCTATACATACAGACTTAGAGTCCTTCATTTTGTATAATGATTCTATATTAAATGATGTAGATTGTCAATTAGTAGATATAGAGGGTGTTCTCGAGATTTCAGATTGCATTAAAATAATGTTAGAAAAAGAAAAAGAGAATATTCCTACTACATCCGAACATCCATCAGAAAAGGTAGATGAAAGTTCAGAACAACATAAAGAAACAGATCGGGAAATTGTGTCAAAACAGAGACAAGAGTTTAAGCACCTTGAGGATGAAAATGGTCTTTGGAGCATGGAATTTGATGGTGCCGTTGGAAATGACAGGGCTAAGATTGGTTTATGGATCTGTAGCCCACTTCATCAACAAAGTAAAGTCCCTGAGAATGTTATATTGTGTTCCTACGAATTAGCATTCAATTGCATGAACCATGAGGTAGAATATGAGGCACTCATTACCAGTGTGAAAATTTTGAAAAAATTGGGAGCTAGAAGAATTTCAGTCTACGGTGATCTAAAGTTGGTAATTAAATAATTCAAAGGTGAGTATCAAGCTAATCACCCAAGGATGAGGCAATATATGAATGCAATACTTGATATTTTGAGAATTTTTCCAGAATATACACTTATAGTTGTGCCAAGGATGCAAAATCTTATGGCTGATTCATTAGCCAATAATGCAAGTAATTTTAGACTTTCAATGTTTCAAATAAAAAATTTGAGATTCATGTGAAGCACAGACCCTCCGTTCTTGATAACTTGCGATTTTGGCAAGTATTATGGGACGATAATAAAGTGAACAATTTCCTTCAAAGTGAAGGTGATTTTGAGAACTATTCTATGGACGAAGTGTACAACAAGGATGACCAAGTCATCAAGGTAGCTCAGATTGACATACTTCAGCTCAAGGAAAATAATATTCCAATAGGTATTATACCTTTGGACGAATTATTTGATCAAGATGATGTGTAAAGAAAGCCTACTTTGGTTCCTGTTAGCACTGAAAATGTTAATGGTGTAATCGCCATTGTATCACTATTTTCAAATTTTTATTGTGTCCTAGTCCATGTCCAAATTTTGAGTCATTTACAATTAAAGTTAAAGGAGTCCCAAAATCAAGGTATTTTTAAGTGAATAGGTGTCATAGTGTTTTAGAGTCCTAAAATAAGTTAAAATTTCTATTTTGACTTATGTTAGTGTTGAAGGTTAGTCGTTTCTTTGGTAATAGAGTTGCAGCAATTTGGTCTGGAATAATAGCTACCTTTTTTGCAAATTCATTGTAAAAACAGTAATGCAGTAAAAGGATGCTATTTCTCAAAAATGGAAGTCATATATTCCGCATAGTGAAAAGCGCAACTATTTCACTTAGATTTTGGTTATCTCAATAAATAGGCTACATGTAAATAGGTAATCAGTGTTCAAAGCAGACAAATTAAGGCTTCATGGACGGTATTGCAACCAAAGTTCTTTAAATGCAAAGCGCGACGTAAAGAAAAAAAATTGACCAACAGAGAGGGAGATCCAAAGAAGAGAAGTAGAGAGTGTTTAAAGGAATCTCGCCAGGAATTACACTAAAGAATGAAGCAACAGAGAAGAACCACATGTGGGATGAGCGGGCAAACATGATCCAATCGCAGATCCGAAAGGGAAGAAACTGACAGCTGAGATTAAAGCAAAAATGGAGCGACATAAAAAATCACAATTTTTAAAGTTTACCTTTAAGGAAAATGCATCATATGTTAATTGATTTGTGATGTGATGCGACTAAGGGGAAATAAAGGAAGACCGTCATATCTGGGTCGCATATCAACGGTGGAGATTAAAGCGTAGATGACGTGATTTCGCAAATTGCAGTTTTTAAAGTTTACCTTTAAGGCAATTGCATGGTATGTTAACTGATTTGAGATGAAATGAGGCGAAAGGCATGTGTCGGCATAGCGCACCAGCACATATCACACTTCATGTAGTTTATGGTTTAGCTGTTATCAATGTAGAGTTAAACTTGTGGGCGACCAATTTGCGATAAAACAGAAAGTTGCAATGTGTGATTACTTCCCATTGGTCAACTGGTTGTGGGGCCCAAGAACTACAATTTCATGTATAATGCATGTTAAAAGTTCGTTTCATGCTATATTAAGATTTATACAAGGAAGAAAGCATGGTATGAAGAAAGCACATGCAATGATAAGGTGGAAGAGTGAAGCTTAGTGGGATGACTTGGCACTGGCTTTTGAATCATTCAAAAAACGTGTCATTACTCCTTGTCGTAATTGCAGGCATGAAATTAGAGAAGAAAGCTCAGTGATCACTCAACCTAAGGCCTCAATGTATGATACAGGTAAACAAAAACCAATCCTCCAACAAGCAGTCTCAAGTTTCAAAGCAAGCAGTCTCAAGTTTTGTGGACGACATTTCAACTAGAGTTCAACAATTGTATTCATGAGCAGTTTAGATGTCGGAAAATGGGGAAAGAAGGAAAGGTAAATAGGTCAGATCTTGCTAACATAAGATTTCTGGATGCAAGGGAAAAATCACAATTCAAATCTCCAAGTTGGTATAAATTCCTCTAGAAGTTTTATGGGGATAACATGGCATTGGCTCAAGCTTTCATTGAGTCCTTCAATGGCGAAAAGATTAGGTTAGGCAGAAAAACATTCAACATTTCTGAGGCTATCATAGCCTGTGCAACCAATATTTCTACAACCGGTGAACATTGTTTTAAGATCAAAGCACTTCATGAAGAAGTAAGTTCTTACCTTAAGCTCGAATATGCTGATATGATATGGAATTCAACTGCTCACATTTCTTGTTTTAAAGTTGAGTGGCAGCATGTTATTACTTCAATCCAAAAATACATCACATGCGAAGGGATTTTTTCTTCTGCTCATCGTTATCAGTAGAGATTCTTGACCCACATTTCAATAGATAAACCTCCGAACCTACCTTACTTTCTGTATAAATCTCTACTTAAAATTTCCCTCAAGCTACATAAAATTCAAACTAACCCTTGCATAATTTGTATCATAGAGGGATGATTAAAATTTTAGTTGTATATCATCTCAGAAAGAAGAAAATTACTTGGGATAGGTTTTTAAGAAAGGAAGGATTTGGCAGTATTAATTCTAGAAGAAAGGTAGGGAGGCCAAAGAAGAAAGACATCCATGAGCAAACCAATGTTTCCCCTGTTTCACATAGTTCACCATATTCTCCTAAGAAGCCTATGCCAAAGAAAAGAAAAAATTTCGTCCTCTTAACGAAGCCAACCTAAGAAGAAAATTTTCATGGTAGAAGAACCATCGAAAGTCAACCCTGGTCTTCTTGCACCTAAGCCTACTTTCTCACTAGTGGAAGTCAACCTTGATATGAAAAGTTCAAGCCAAATTCCCAAGTCATCTCATCAAGTGCAGCCAAATAGTGGCACATATCTCACTGAGTCCACCCTCTCACAATTTTTTCTTTCTCTCAAGAAAGGAAAACAAAAAGTGATAGAGCCTACCTTGGCTAAATTAGTATCCTCCATTTGTTCTTCGATCAGGAATAGGAATAAAAATGAGATACATTCCTATTCCTCATTTGAAGACAATAGTAATCTTGATTACACAGGGTCAGAAGATGAAGAAATAGAATCTAGTAAATTTGTACATGGAGGAAAGAGGTCCAAATTCATCCCTAATACCTATGTCAAAAGACCTCATACTAGACCAAGAAACAAACTCAGGCTAAATAGCAAGTTGATTTCCAATCATGAACTGAGGGATGAAATTATCAACATTGAAGAAGGCCCAGAAGAAATAATTGAAAGGAAGAAGAAAGGTCAGTCAAAGAGCCAAGCAAAAAAAAAGAGGTCTAATAAAATGGTAACTAAATCAGAAGCCATAAGAATCTTTGCTTCTATTCTAGACCTTTGATGAATGAAGAACATGGCTGACTTGGAGATTTTTTTTGGGTAAATGTTCCATGTTTTCTAGATATTGCTACCTTTTTTGTGAAGGTAGCTTTTATTTTGAAATATCAGCATGTGACAGAAATGGGATACTTTTTGTTTTGAATCATGATGGTGGCATTAAACAGATGAAGTGGAGAGGTTATTCAGTTGAAATCGAGGCTTCCAGATGTCTTATATCCAGCCTTCTTTGAAATATCATGTTTATGTTTTTCACATTTAATAGGAGACAACCACATGTCATTCCCACTGTTTTTACACTTTTTTTTGAAGATTGGTTGCACTAAAACAGAAGAGCAGTCTTCAAATAGGCTGCCACCTCACATAGCCACTTTGGAGTGACAACCTTTATGATGCCTTCATGATGTTTATCTTGTTCTTAATGTAGCACTTTGTAATTAAGATTAAGGGATAAGCCTCACCTCTTGCACGAGGTTGTAATGACTTTTGAAACAGATTTGCCTTTTTCTGTGGAAGATGAAAGTATCATATTTTGTAAATATATTCAAAACTGATATGAAGTTAGGGTTGGTTGGTGGTTATAGAATTTTGACTTATATGATCTGTAATATTTTTTGTGAATGAGATGGAATGATACTACTAAGGACATATTACCAATTTTTTGTGTGTATTGTCTACTTTACTTGTGTTTCCATATCTCCTTTCTTCCAGTTCAAGTTTTCAAATCATCATACTGTTACTTATTACCAATTTGTTGTGTGTATTGTCTACTTTACTTGTGTTTCCATATCTCCTTTATTTCAGTTCCAGTTTGCAAATCATCATATTGTTATGTGTTTTTGCTAGTCTCTTAAGAATGTTATTTGTTTTATCAGTTCTTGTTAGTCTCACACAGTGAGAATTCCCGATAAAATATATGTTATAATAGTGGAAGAGCATCACTCATGATAGTTACTCTTCACGATATTTCAGTGAGAATCTTATCAGACTAGAAATAGCTTTCTCCCAATGGAATATTATCAAACTAATTCTTTTGTGAATTTATACTAAATGGAGTAGAATTATGTTTTACAGACCTACTGATTCTTCTCTCATCTCACAATTTCCTCTCCTCATAGACTACAAACTTTCACCTCGCTACCACATCAGATTCCAATACCCTCTTTAGTATAACTATGGATTTGACCGATATCTCTCTTCAGTGAATCATATTTTATACCATATTCCAATCCCATAAAACAAAACATTAAAATTTCCTTAGAGTTTAAGATGTGTCTGGTCAGGCGCTTGCTGCAGTCTAAGTGCTGATTCCAGCACCAACATCTTTTGGTGCCTCTGCCGGGAGACGAAGGCCTTGTAATGAAGTATTCTCTCAAGTATATTGTTATGAATTGCTGATAATCAGTTCTTGATGGTGAACAAGAATTGGTGACCTGAAGAAGACTGCAAATTTCTTCACTTGGCGACTCCACAAAGAGGAAGAGGGGTTTCAAGACCTCCTTCTACAAGGAGGAATTAGAGATATCCAACTATGACTCCAGTTACTGACCCAGAGAAAATCATCAAAGATTCTAAAGGAAAACAGAGATTAGTTGAAGCCACATCTTAGTCAGTGAAGAAGGTACACAAAAATTACGTTCCAAAGCAAAAGGTACCTCTATGTACTTTAGAATCTAAAAAGGTTTTAGTTTCAAAATATTCTATTGAAAAATCTCAAGCTGAAGCTACTCCTCTAGAAAATAAAGTGGATATTGTTAACCTGGGCTCAACTGAAATTTTTTCTTACTCATCACCTAGTAAATATGAAATAATTACTATTCTAGTCAAAGCGGAAGAAACTGAATTTCTAAGTGTTGAAAAGAAATTAGAAGAATTTGTGCTGACTGAAGGGCAATTAGAACAAGTATTGGCTATTGCACCTTTCCTTGATAGGGATATTTTAACTGAAGAAGACTTCAAGAATATTTTAAATTTCCTTCAGACTCATCCTAAATACTAGTCTCTTATTACCCCTCAGCAAGAGCATTTTCCTTTGTCTCCAAATCCAGCTACTGGGTCATCTTCCTCTCATCCTTTTGAAGAGTCTGTATGTGAAGGTATTACTTTTAACTTATTTGATTTCCTTGCTCAGAAAAGTAAGGCTCAATTAACTCCATCCCCTCAAGAGACAACTTTAGATTCTATTTCTTCTACTGAAGGAGAAGTCAATACATCCTCTATTCATCGTTTTGAAATCCACTCTTCTTAGTTCCAAAGCTTGAAAAATCAGCTCAAGACCCCCAATTTTCTGCTATCCTAAATCAGAATCAGAATTCACCAATTGTAATTCCTATTTCTCAAACAGCTACATCAGTTGTACATCAACAAAATATGGCCTAGCCTGCCCTTACAAGGATGCAGCAGATAGTGGCTATGAGATATGTGCCACTTGTCCTCCCTCAACCCTTGCATGCACTTCCCGAAGGAGATTACTTGAAATATCTTCCAAAATACACTGGGGAGGGAGAAGGAGTTTGTGCTGAGTAATATTTAGTGGCTTTCTATAGTTATGCTAACAATCAAAATATTGAACATGAAGATGTCTGGACAAGACTCTTTGTTCAGAGCTTGGATGGTGAAGCTCGAAAATGGTTTAGAAGTTTGGCTCCAAATTCAATAACATGAATTGATGAATTAGAAGAGGTATTTGTGAATTATTGGGGTGATAGGAAAGACTATGTTTATTATCTTACTGAATTTGGAACTCTGAAGAAGAAGGTAGATGAGTCTTTAGATAATTTTACTAAGAGGTTTAATAAGATTTATCAGAAAATTCCAGAAGAAATTAAATCGACTGAAACCAAATCTATGATAAATTTTGCAAAATGATTTATATTCTGAGTTTTCCTTATGATTGAGGGCTAAAAAAGCACATACATTGAAAACTATGCAAGAGGCTGCAATTGGAGTGTAGTCTAATCTCATGGCTTCTAATAAATTAAAAATGGAGGAAGATAAGGCAGAAAAAGACAAAAAGAAGATGAAATAATAAAATCCTTCTTCTTCCAACTCTCTTTCAGCAGAATAAAAAATCGATCAAATGTCCAATTTGATCAAGGAACTTGCCTCTAAGATGTAAAAATTAGAGGTAGAAAATAGACCAGCTACTAGAGCCAATCAAAACGAAGCTAATAGAAATTAGGATCCCTTCAGGAGGCCTTTTTAGCCTCAAAAAATACTACAACACCCAAGGAGGAATGCTAATTTTGCTAAAGAAGAACAACAAGGAAATGAGGAAGAAAGTGAAGAAATAAACCGTGTGGGAGAAACTTCACAGTCAACATGTTTGACATTGTAGGAATATGAAGATAGATCAAGAATTTATTTGTTTTCTGATGATATGAATGCTCAAATTTATGCACAGAATGATAAAAAAACAAGAAGAAGTTCAAAACAGAAATTACCCTTTGAGATCAAAAGGTCTTGTTCAGTAGCCTAAAAAAAAAATAGATTCAGATAAACAAGTTGCTAAATAGAAGGCCAAGGTAAATGAGGTTCATCCACCTCAAAATTCTGCTCCAATGGTCAAAATTACTGCAGAAAATAAGGAATTAGTTCCAATTTATTTCAGTTTCAAATTTGAATTGAATAAAATCAAAATTCCAGTTCCACTCCTGGAATTATTGAAAAATATAGCATACAAAGATTCTTCTAAGAGTCTATTGCAACCTCCTCTCACTCCTGATTCAATCAAGCTTGAGGATGAGCATCCCACTATTTATCTAGGTTGTCATGTCCAAGACCAAAATGATGATAAATTGTTGCCTTTCTACCTATCACTTAACATACATGACAAATTGTTGCATAATTGTCTGTTAGATTATGGAGCTTCCCACAATATTATGCTAAAGAAAGTGATGGATGAATTGGGATTAGAGATCACTAAGAAATACCACTACCTTTACACCTTTGACTCCAAAAATGTCACATGTCTAGGAGTGATTAAGGATATGGTTGTTTCCCTTACCCAACTGCCTATGAAGAGCTTAGTGATGGACATTGTGGTTGTTGAAATTCCTTCTAGATTTGGGATGTTACTTTCCATATTTTGGTCTAAGAAATTGGGAGGTACCCTTCAAATGGACATGTCATATGCTACCATCCAAGTATTTAGAGGGGAATTCAGAAGGCTATATAAGGAAACTCAAATGGCCTACATCATTAGTGATCATCACAATCCATCAAACCATCTCATATATGTTGAAGAAAAGGAATTGGGGTCATCAATTCTGCACCTTGCTGCTGATGATAATGATTTCCAGCCTGAATTAAGTGAAAAACAACACTTTCAAGGTGAAAATGAGCAACATTCAGAAGGAGGACGAATTTGGAAATTGTACTTTGACAAAGCCTCTTCAAGAGAAGGATCAGGAGCCGACGTAGTCCTCATGTTTTCTACTCAGCAGAAGGTGACCATATCATACAAACTGCAATTTGCTACTAATAACAACACTGTAGAGTATGAAGCACTTGTGCTGGGTATGAAGACATCGAAATATTTTGGAGTAGAAAAACTAATTGCCCTTGGTGATTCAGAGTTGGTGATTAAGCAGATGAGAAACAATTACCAAGTGAAAAAATCCAAATTGAATAATTATAGGAATGAATTCTAGGATTTTATTGAGCATTAATTTTCAGCATTTAATATACATTTGTCACTAGAGAAGAAAATCAAATTTTTGATTCACTAGCAATTGCTTCTAGTAATTTCAAAGTTCCTCTAGATCTCAAAGTAGCCTATGATGTTCAAATAAAAAACAGACCTTCAATTCCTGATAACATCAAGCACTGGCAAGTATTTGAGGATGACAGGGAGATTTAGAAATTTTTAGTGTGTGTAGAAGAGTTTGCAGACATACAAATTGATGATGAGCGGGAGATTGTTGAAAACCAAAATAACACCCCTTTTAAGAAAACTATGGCTAGGAAAAGCATTATAGATATGAAAACTAAATTTATTCCTAAGGGTTTATTTCCTTTAGAAAGATTGTTTGATAATAATGATGTTTTTCTTAAGCCTAAAAAAAAATTTGATAGAGGGAGTACAATAGAATGTAACATTGGTACAGAATACCAGCCAATATTAGTCAAAGTGTCCAAATTCCTTCCTCTGGAAACCAGAACAAAATATATCAAGCCGCTGAAGGAATTTGCTAATATTTTTGCATGGTCTTATAGTGAGTTGAAAACTTATGATAGGATCATAATGGAGCACAATATTCCTTTGAAAATAGATGCAGAGCCTGTAGCACAAAAAATCCATGCGGCTCCTAATCATTGAGAAAGAAATAAAAAAATTATGGGAAGAAAAGATAATTCTGCCTTTGAGATTTTCTAACTGGGTAGCTAATATAGTTCTGATCCATAAAAAGAATGGAGAGAAAAGGATTTGTGTTGATTTTCGCAACCTGAACCGATGCTCATTGAAAGATAACTATCGACTGCCCAAGATGGATTATATCTCGCAGAAGGTTGTAGGATCCAAAAGACTGCCAATGATTGATGGATTTTCAGGCTATAATCAGATTTCAGTTGACAGGAAAGATAGAGAAAAGACAACATTTACCACACCCTAGGGCACATACATGTACAATAAAATGCCATTTGGTCTGATGAATGCAGGCACAACCTTTCAGCAAGCAATGGATATTACCTTTGTGAGAGGAAAGCATAGATTTGTGGTCATCTATTTCGATGACATCACAGTATATTCAAAATCTGATGAAGATCACTTGAAACAGCTGTAACAATTTTTTGACAAATGCAGAAAGTTTAGTTTGTCCTTAAACCCAAAAAATCATCTTTTGCTATCCAAGAAGGTAATTTGTTGGGACATATTGTAACATAAAGTGGCATCAGTATTGATCCAGAAAGAGTAGAAGCTATTCAAAATATTGGTTTTCCAAGAAATAAAAAGGAATTGCAGTCACTTTTAGGGAAAATCAATTTTCTGAGGCATTTTGTTCCTAACTTTGTAGAGCTGATAAAAAATATAAATGTCTTGCTGAAAAAAAGATGCAGAATTTAAGTGAAGAGATGAAGCAAATAATTCTTTTTCAGCAATTAAATATGCCTTGATTGAAGCTCCAGTTTTGATTATTCCTGACTTTGAAAAGGATTTTCTTATTTTTTCATATGCTTCAGAGGAAACAATTGTAGTTGTCTTATTACAGAAGAACAAGGAGGGTTTAAAGCAGCCAATTTCATTTTTCAGACGTTCTTTAAGGGATGCTGAATTAAAGTACAACTTGACTGAAAAACAAGCATATGAAATAGTTAAGGCTTTGAAGTCTTTTCGAGTTTATGTGCTACATATAAAGATAATTTCTTTTGTGCCCGATATCACTGTTAAAGATGTGTTGTTGCAGCTACATACAGATGGAATCAAGGGATGATGGCTGACCAAGATTCTGGAATTTGATGTTGAAATCAAACAAAATAAATTGATAAAGGGTTAGGGCTTGGCTCTCTTGATGGCTAAATCTAATTGAAAAGCTTTAAATCTGAATGTAGAGGCAACTGAAGGAGAATATGGAGAAGGTATTGCTAATTATCCTGAAATATTTAATTCATATTGGTACAAGGATATAGTTTACTTCTTGTTAAATTTTAACTGTCCACCTGAAATGGATAAATCTAAAAGAAGAGATTTTAAATTGAGAGCTGTGAAGTATTGCATTTTGGAAGACCAAATGCACTAGAAGGATCCAGTTGGAGTCTTGTTAAGATGTGTAGATGAAGCAGAATCCCATGAGATTATGACAGAGATACATGCAAGAGTGTGTAGAGGTCATTTGTATTGGAGAGCAACTGCAAACAAAATCTTAAGAGCTAGCTATTATTGGCAAACTCTTTTCTCTGATGTCTTTGCCAAACTTAGGAGCTATGTCAAATGTCAAAAATTTGTTGGTAAACAGAAATTGCTACCATTACCTCTCATCCCTATTTCAGCAGATGTTCCTTTCCAACAGTGGGGGATAGACTTCATCGGTGAAATTCATCCACCTTCATTAGGACAACATAGATGGATTCTCACAACTACAGACTATTTCACTAAATGGATTGAAGTTGTACCAACCATGAATGCTACTGATACGGTAATTATCAAATTTATGTTGGAAAATATTATGTCAAGATTTGGTTGTCCACAGAAATTAGTAATTGATAATGCAATGGCATTTAAGTCTTCTAAGATGTACAAATTTTGTTAGCAATATGGTATTGAATTGACTCATTCCACGCCCTATTACCCTCAAAGTAATGGATTGGATGAGTCATCCAATAAAATTTTGGTGAGGATTATTAAGAAAATGCTGCCTAAAAATAAGAGGAATTGGGACACTCAACATATACATGCTTTGTGGGCAGATAGATTAAGTGGTAAAAAATCAATTGGAATGTCCATTTCAGCTTGTATATGGTATAGATGCTGTAATGCCTTTGAAATTAGCTCTTCCTATGATGAAGTTCCTACAAGATGAATTTGATCATGAAAACCCAATCCAAAGGAGAATGCTACAGTTGATAGAGGCACACCAAATCAGAGAATCATTGCTGGAAAAAGTTCAGAAGTAGCAGGCTAAAGTCAAATATGTTTTTGATAAAAGAGAAAATCAACAATTGTTTCAGGAGAATGATTTGGTGCTGCATTAGGATGCTAGGAGAGAAGACCATTGAAAGCATGGTAAGTTTGACAATTTGTGGTTTGGGCCATTTAGAATTTCTGAAGTTAACTGTAGGACAGTATTATTTACCTGGAGAACAACCTCAAGGACAGAACATACCTCAAGGTTATCAACCTCAAGGATAGTACATACCGCAAGGTCAACCCCAGAATTAGTATGTTCCTCAGGGTCCTTATCAACCCCAGACTTAGTACGTGCCTCAGGGTTATCAACCTCAAGGTCAGTACCCAACTCAAGGTTTCCGACCACCTTCTGGTCAATCATTTATACAAGGAGCTGGAAATTTACCTCTTAATTATCAACCCTATGTTCAACCAGGCTATGGTCCTACATATGTACAACCTTTCATGGGACAATACTCCGGAATGAACATGGTGTGGAATTCACCTCAAATTCAACAGACTATGCAACCTTATGTGCAGTTACCTAATCAACCTAGACAACCTTTGGTTTCTGGTCCAACCCAGCAACCTGTCTAGCCTACTATTCAAGTCCCTACACCTGGTTCTGTTCAACAGCCTGGGCCTAGTACACCTCAGACTTCGCCTCAAACTGCTGCAACTACTGCAACATCTGTTCAACCTACAACACCTGTTTCTAGAGTATCTGGAGCTTTGGTTTCTTCTATACCTGCATCCATGCAAATTCCTCAAGTCTCTATGCCCCAGTCAAGACCTATAGTTCAGACTTCGGTCCAGATGCCTGCAAGACAAGCTGGTACAAGTACGATTGCCACAAGTCAACCGCAATTCACATATCAACTATACCAGGGACAGTATCAATTCGGTCATGTTGCACAAAATCTAGTTTATCAGTATCAACCGTATCTTGGCTATACTTATCAACAGCCTCAACAACCCCAGTTTGTTCCAGTTAATCTTGGTTTTCTGGGAGGTTATAACATTCCTAATGCAAATTCAATTCCAAGTTATCCTGGATATCCTCCTCCTGGAACTGCTCTTATTACTCAAGGTTTTCGCGACCCTAACTGTCAGTTACCATTTATTGCAACTTTGGATTTACCTGATTTGTCATGCCTTACGAATGATCCAATTTACTATCTTCTGTATTGGCCACCAATGCCTAATAAGTTGCCCAGTGATATACCGAAATTCGAGGGTAAGTCAGGAGAGGATCCCTCAAATCACGTTATGACTTATCACCTCTGGTGTGCATCTAATTCGATAATTGATGATTCAATTCACTTACGTCTTTTTCAACGAACTCTTATTGTTCTTGTTGCCAAATGGTACATTGAGTTACCACGAGGCTCTTTTAATAATTTCAATCAGTTAGCAACTGCTTTCTTAACTCATTTTCAGTTGCCTGTCAGATACGACAATAGCATGGAACTATTGACTTCACTAAAACAATCCACGTCCACATATATTTCTAATCATATTCATGAATGGTGACGTAGAAGGCGTTTAGTGAAAGTTTTCATTCCGAATCAAATTTTGGCAGAATGGTTTAGTAAATCATTATTACCCAAAATCATTGAAGATGTATCTAAGAGAGGAGTTGTTACTGAGGAGCAAGTCATTGCTCAGGCTCAGTACCTTGACCTCGTTTATACGCAGTCAGGTACTTTACATGAAAAAATCCTTGATCTTCCAAAACACGGTCAAATAATTGCAGCTCCTTCAGGGTCTCATGCTGCTGATGGTATGATTGGTTCAACTAGTACTAAAAGCAAGAAGAAATCTTCCAAGAATTCTTCTCCTATAATAACGTTACCTAATTCCCCAAAAGGAGAGTCTTCCGCTGAAGTTTCTGCTGACATTCATGTCGTAGAGTCATCTACGACCAAATATAAATCTAGCAGTAAAAAGAAGGGGAAGAATAAAAACAAAAAAAATTCAAAAGATAAAACAGATAGAAATGAATCTACTAACGAAAAACACAAACCTCGATATCCTTGTTTCATTTGTGACGAGGATCATTTTACCAAAGAATGCCCACATCGAGCAGCGGTTTCGAAATTCGTTAAATGTTCTCAACAGCCTGCTGTCTTGAAGGATCCTTTTCCTACTCAAGATAGTAAGATGATTGGTTCTACCTCGAATGCATCAGAAGAACCCGTTATGATGATGTCTCATGTCAGGATTGTGACGCAATCGCAAGATTATGGTAGTAAAAATCCTGTTGGTGGTAAAGAAGCAAAATATTCTAGTTCAAACACATCAACTACACCTCCTCCTATTTCTAATCCACTACAGTTCGAGAAACCCAACTCAGACTTAGTAATCAAACCGCCTGCTAAAGGTGTACTTCGTAAATTAGCTTTCAATCCACACACAAGAGCTGCTCAGAATTACAACATTGTTGAGGACTTAGCTATTTCCCCTTCAGCAATGTCGGCTTTGGAAGTGTTGTAATCATGCCCAGCACAGCATAAATTACTATTTTTTGCCATAGGAGCTATCGATATTCAGGATTCGAACCTAATAATATTCGATTTAGAGAATAGTACACCCCACCTACCCCATCAAATGGCTTTCCAGATTCCAGTATTAGTAAAAAACAAACCCGTCTTTTGGACTATGATTGATGAAGGGTATTCTACGTGTATTATGTCGATCCAGTGTTGGAAATCGCTTGGTTCTCCTACAATCAATCAGTCTCCGACAATTCTAAAGGATTTTGATGGCCGAGGGTTCCATCCTTTTGGTGTTTTTCAGAATTTACCTATAGAGGTAGAAGGAAAAACCATAAATATAGATGTGGAGGTGGTTGATGCCCCTCTCAATTACAACCTTCTCCTGGGCCACAGTTGGTCTTATGCTATGACTGTTGTTGTTTCATCGGTCTTTCGGCTTATCAAGTTTCCACATAAAGGAAAGATCGTTACAATAGACCAGCTGACTTATTTCTCATCCGATCCAGCCTCTACAGAAACTATCCAGCACATTGGTAAAATGACTAGCTCTTACAAGGATGTTGGCCTAGGTTTGATTAAAGATTCTGGTTTACTGGGAACTTTTTCCTTTCCTGCTCCTAACGTATTGCCTCATATCACAAATATTCATATGATTTCATTGAATACTGTTACTTTTTATGATCCTTGGATCATACCTTCTGATTCCGAGGTGGATTCATTTGATGGCGCGATGCCTTTGAGTCCCTTTGAAATTGCATATCAGGTTGTACAGTTGCTTTCTGATCCTTCTTCAACCAAAACTGATCCAATGACTGTGATCCATGAGGAATCACTTTCTATATCTAGCTCAGTTAGAACGACATTTCCTGATCTTGTTCATACTGATGAGCAGATTCGTGAACTCTTGTCTGTTGATGATTTACCATGGGAAGATCTACATCACCGATCTTCATTTTTACCTGAGCTTGATCATTTTCAAAATGATTTCTCTTCTATTTTCACTACTGATTATGTCAAAGAACCACAGAATCCATTGCAACATTCTAATTCTGAGTTAAATTTGGAAAATATCTCTCGAATGGTTCCTATTGAAATTTCAGTTCAGCCAGGAATTATTGAAAACATTCATATAGGTGCTTCCTGTACGGAAGATGAAATCCAGACTTATAAAGCCCTATTTCAAGAATTATGTGATGTGTTTGCCTGGGCATATGAAGAAATTCCAGGAATCGATCCGTCAATTATTGTCCATGAAATTAAGACTTACCCAGATGCTAAACCTGTCCTACAATGCTTACGTCAAATACATCCGAGAAAAGTTGTTGCTATCAAAGTCGAAGTTGAGAAATTACTTCACGCAGGTTTCATTTATCCAATTCCTTTAACCGATTGGGTATCGAATATTGTTCCTGTCAACAAAAAACAAGGAACGATAAGAGTATGTATCGACTATAGGGATATTAATCGAGATTGTCCTAAATACAATTATCCAACCCCCCATATCGATCAAATTATTGATGATTGTGCCGGTAGTGAAATGTTCTCCTTTATGGATGGTTTTTCTGGTTACAATCAAATAAACATACTCCCTAGTGATCAACCTAAAACAGCTTTCATTTGTCCGTGGGGAACATTTTCTTATTGCAAATTACCCTTTGGATTGAAGAATGCTAGGGCAACATTTCAACGGGCTATGTATTACACATTTCATGACATCAAGCACATTGTGCAGCCTTATCTCGATTATTTACTTGCCCATTCATCGCGTAGAGCCGATCATCTCACTCACTTACGAGCTATATTTATGAGTTGTAGGCATTATTGAATTCGGCTGAATCCACACAAATGTGTTTTCTGTGTAGAATTGGGTCACTTACTAGGATTTGTCATTTCAAAAGCAGGCATTCGTGTTGATCCATTGAAGGTTGAAGCTATCGTCAATCTACCTCCTCCTTCGACTCTTCACCAACTCCAAAGTTTGCAAGGGAAAGTAAACTTTTTACGTCATTTCATTCCTAACTACGCCGAGTTAACAAAAGGTTTTACCAGGTTGTTAAAACAAAATGTTCCATTCTTTTGGGATGAGATCGCTAATCAATCTTTTGATACACTCAAACACGCATTGACCCATGCACCGTTACTGCATCCTCCGAATTACAACCAGGATTATTTTTTGTACCTCGCCGCTTCTCATTCCACCATTGGGATGGTTTTAGTTCAGGAAGATGAATTCAACAATGAACATGTGATTTACTATCTTAGTCGAAATTTGCATCCGACTGAGATCAAATATTCGCATGTGGAGAAATTGGCCTTCACAACTGTCCAAGTTGTCCAAATATTTCGTCACTACATATTATTATGCAAAACCACAATGATTTCTAACTGTAACCCTATGATGTACATCTTGACCAAACAATTTCTAGGGGGGAAGTATTCCAAAAGGATAGTTATCCTGCCGGAATTTGACTTGGAATTTGAAAAATCCAAGGCAAAGAAGTCTTTGGTTTTTGTCGAAATGATGTGTGATTTCTCGTGTATTGATACTGAAACTGTGGCGGAGCAGTCCATTGCGGACGAATCCTTGTTTTTTATCAATACTCTTGATCCTTAGTGTGGGTATATTATTGTTTATCTCCAAACCCAACATTTTCGGCCTGAAATCTCACGATCTCAGTGACGGAAAATACGTTTCCAATCCCAAAAATACAATATTATTGGTGATACACTCTATCATTGTGGAGCGGATTTTGTTTTTCGACATTGTCTTACTCATGAAGAAGCTGAGAAGGTTCTGAATGACTATCATTCTGGAGCATGTGGCCGTCATATGTCTAGGTATGCCACATCCCAAAAGATATTGCGTGCTAGTTTTTTATGGCCGTCCTTATTCAAATATTGTATCTATGCAATCCAGAAATGTCACAAATTTCAGATCTTTGATCGTAAAATGCATGCACCACCTGCTCCTCTTCACCCTATAATTGATGTCGGTCCTTTCGCAAAGTGGGGTATTGACTTTATTACATGTAACCCTCACTCGGTCGGGGGGCATGCATATATTATTCTAGCGGTAGATTATTTTACTAAGTGGGCCGAGGTGATGCCTACATTTTTGGCAGATAGAAAGACTGTTGCAACTTTCGTGTTCGATCATATAATTTCTAGATTCGGTGTTCCTCAAGCTATCATTATGGATCATGGAAGTCATTTTTGAAATATCATGATGACTGAACTGACAGATCAAATTGGCCTATGCCACGATAGTTCTACTCCATATTACCCGCAGGCTAATGGTCTGGTTGAGGCTATCAATAAAGTTTTAGTCACTATGATCAAACGAATCATTGGTATTCATAAGTCGAATTGGCATTCCATGCTATTTTCAGCACTTTGGGCATATCGGACCTCAGTAAAAACATCAACTGGTTTCACTCCTTTTCAACTGTTTTACGTTTTGGAAGCTGTGTTACCTATTGAATGCGAAATTCCGTCATTACAATTAGCCATAGAATTACTCTCAGCTACTTCTGAAGAAGAGAAACGTTTTTTGTACTTAGCTCAGCTAGATGAGAATTGACGCACTGCTGCATTAGTAAATGAGACTCATGCAAAATGAATGAAAGCTCAGTACAACAGAAATGTTACACCTCGCAATTTTCCAGAAGGAGACCTAGTTTTAGTATACGATCAAGTGAACGATAAGGTAGGGGCTGGAAAATTTGTACCTATGTGGCATGGTCCTTACATTGTTAAGAGAAAGATGGAAAAAGGGGCCTATGAACTGATAGATTTTGACAGGGTCTCCTTAGATAAACCTAGAAATGGGCTTTATCTGAAGAGATATTATGCTTAAATTCTGAGTGGAGATTTTTTGTTAGATTAGTTTCTTTATTGTTGGTGTGTCTTAGATTAGAAAAGCGTGCCTAGTTTAGAGTGTGCTCTTATCACTATTCCTGCTTATCCAGGTTTTACTCTTGATATTGTAGATGTCGATGTCTCTTAAAACATATATTGGTTTTGCTAATGGTGCTTGTCGTAGTACACAGAACATTTCTTCCGCAGCTTGAGTTATCTATTCACCCTCTGACGAGTTAGTATTTGTGCATGGGGTAAGCCTCGGTCAAACAACGAATAAAATTGCAGAGTATAGTGCAGTGATTGAGTTATTATCTAAATCCATATCATTTGGAATTCGGAGTTTGATTTTTAGGTTGGATTCTGAACTCGTTGTATTACAGCTTAACAGGGTTTATGCCATTAGAAATCTAGTATTATTATGGTTATTTTTGAGAGTTCGTCTCTTGGAACGTGAGTTTGATTACATTGAATATCAGCATATTCCAAGACATTTAAATACATTAGCAGATGCAGTTGCTTCTAGTATGATAAATAGACATTTGCAATAATCAAAAAAATAAATTACACAACATTCGATAACATGTTACACAAGATAGCCAGTAATAATGATATATCATAGCATAGAAGTGTGTTTCAAAATATACATTGTCTTCGATCATAGGTTGAAAAACACCTTATGATCGGCAAAAATGATAATACAAAAATTCAAAAATGTTATGATTCTACAAAATGATCATCCTATCCCTGGTGATGATCACGATAAGAAAATAATGCTCGGGCCACCCTACACAAGAACCTCCTAAAAGGTCCTGGGACCCCAATCACATATCTTTGTAACCTAAGTGGAATATCATCTATATCAGTCTCTGGAATATCTAGTGTCAAGCGCTCTAGATGATGCTCCAAGTCGGTCAGGATCTCTGCTGATTGGCCCTGTGGGGTTGGTGCTGCTGCAGCTGGGTGTCTCCTCTCATAAAGCTGGAGAGAGGCTGGTCGTCGTGGGCCCACATCTACATTTAAAGTTTTGCTTATTAGTTTTGGACGATTAAAATACAAAAAATTAGAACTTAGAAAATGTTGAAAATTTTTTTTACCTGAATCATCCCACTGTTCTCCTACTGGAAGAGCCATGTCTTGGTTGCCGCGGAAGTCCATCCCAGCATATGGAAAGTCCTCAATCACAAAAAGTTGGCATTCTAGCCAACGAAAATATGTAGAAGGAAATCGAACAACCTCTATGCCCTCAGTGTGACGGGCCATCAAAGCAACCCAATGAACCATCTTAGGCTCTCGAGGTCGACCAACATCGACAGGAATGTGCTCCGGGGCTAACATGGGGATCCTCTCTAGAGCAAAGGTAACTACAATGGATCCATATCCAAATTTGTTTATCTTTCCATTGTTTTCTCTGGTTAGTTGGCCTTTCAGATTTGCCAACACAGCCTCGCACTAGTTGAAAATGGTGCCTCGAAAGCAATCTATTGCAATCCGCATTTGGGATCCAGTAGCCACATGCAATGTTGCACTCCCACATAGTCTAGTAATAGTGAATGCAATGAATTTAAGCTCAGGTCGGATGATAGTTTTAATATCAATCCGTTTATCCTTGGGGTCTGCCCAATCATCGCAAAAATCTAGTCGAAGATTAGCGACAAACTGGCCACCTGGCCTAGTCCCAAATAGAGATATTTGTTCGCCCCTCTTGGACAAACCAGTCAACAAATATATATCCTCTTGTTCAATTTTGATCCGGTGGCTACCAATCATGAAACACTGGTCCTGTGTGTCCCATCTATTTACTAGCCATGTCAAGAGGTTTACTTGGGCCCTCATGCCCTGTATGGCCCAGAACTTGTACAATCCGCATGCTCTCAATGCTTGCATTGTGGGCATATGATTCATTATGGATTCATCTACATCCTCGTGCTCGCATTATCTCCAAGTAAGCATTTTTAATGTCCTACAATACACAAAGAGACATATTAGAACAAACTGGTTTGAAAAATTTTGGGCAGAAATTGAGAAATTTAAGTTTTAAAATTCATTGCGCGGGGTCCACACCCTTTGCTTACACATATGTGTAGGAACGCACGGGAGCTGTTTAATAGGTGTGAACCCATGAATTTTTTACTTGTAGAAAAAAGTTGGGGTCCGCAGGGTCCGCCTGTTGCACCTGCGGACCCCCGCGAGCTATTTTTTAAACCTATTTTTCCCTTAAAAATGAAATTTAAAGCCTAAAAAAAAAATGTAAACAGATGAAATGCAAGATAAGGAGGATGTGGATTACCTGGAGCTGACGGTTCTCGATTTCGACGAACGGATTTTCCAAAATCTTCACAGGAACTTTTTTACCCAAAAGCTCTCACTTTTCACTCTGAACTCAAATGGTAAAAATGAAGTTAGAAAAGCCCTTTTTATAAGTTTTTTCAAATAAATGAATTTGTAATTTGTTTATTTTTCACTTTAAAAAGGTAATTTTTGAAAGCATTTTTATTTATCTTAAACATGTATGTCTAATGTTTCGAGTTTTTGTGTAGAAAATTGGCTTTTTTGGGAAAATTGATCATTTTTTGACAAAGAGCATACTTTTATCACTTTTTTGGACTCTTTCAAAAATTTACGAAAAATCGAAACATTTGAGTCCTCTTTTAAGCCCTTTTCAGACTCTCGAAAATTGAAAAGATTACCAAGCACTTGATTGTTCGAACTCGTTAAAATAAATGAATGATTGTCCCTTCAGTATAAGTTTACCCCTTTTACGGACTGAAATGGACTATTTACGAAAAGGTATACGTTGACTAAATACGGTCAATAGAGTTCTCTCCTGCATTATTTTATCCTTTTTTGGGCTCGAGAGACTAAATTTACGAAAAAGTAAACCCATGGAGTTTTCTCAAGTTTTTTCTTTTGACTCCTTAAAATTGAAAAAATTGAGTTTCTCCTATATTGGACTCATTAAAATTCAACAGTAAAGGACCTGTTCAATTTTAAACAGGAACGAACCACTCCTTCTTAGGGTTCAAATTTTAAACTAAGTTGGACTCATCCAAAGGATGAGCTTATAAACAAGCAAATTTTATCCTCCTCAAGCTTGTCAAAAATAAATAGGTACTTGCCAGAAATGGTGGGGGAAAAGAGAGAAAAACCAAATTTTATCCTCCTCAAGCTTGTCAAAAATAAAGAGGTACTTGCCAGAAATGGTGGGGGAAAAGAGAGAAAAACAAACCTATTTTTTATTTTTTGATTATTCGAAAAGCCATTAACCACTCTTGAACACGACACTTTTGTTCACCTGGGTTGGGAAAATCTTTTTCCTAACAGTTAATCAAACCATATTGAAAGTCTTCAGCCGGTTTTTGGGTATTAGCATTGGGTCAATTGTCACCAAGCCATCTGCAGTGTCGTTATGTGTTCAAGAGGACAGTTCAGACAAACCATTCATCTGCAAAATATTTGTCTTCCATTTTGACCATCCCTGAGTCAGTCCTTGCCAATATATTTCTTCAAAACTTGATCTATGATTTCGTGTTGTGGGCTTGCCTACGACGGATCACTTTCTATCGACGACAGCTCATTATCTAGGAAGTTGATCTAGAAATCGCCAGTACCTTGAAATTTGCATGCCTCAATGGCAGGTTTCTCGCCTTCGACGACAGGTTGCATCATTGACCTTCGATCGAATGATTCCGTGACATGTTCAACTTTAGCTCATTCATTCACATTTCATGGATTGTACTGAGTACTTTGAGGGCCATTGACATTACTGGTGGTTACTCTCACACTTGTTAACAGTTCACATTATTGACTGGTAATCAAGTGGTTTTTACCATGTTCGACTTCAACACATTCATTCACATGGATAGAATCGTACTAGTTCGAGAAGCGGAAATCAAGACCCTAGATCTAGTTTCTACCATCCAGGCTGCAAGGAATTTTTCTATTCATTTATACAGTGGACTATTCATAAATAGATGGCTGCATCCATACTATGTCTACACATGTCTATACTGTTGATGTATTGAAAAGATCATTCCTGTATCAGAACAGTTTAAGTCAGTTTTCTAGTTAGTTTTGATCTGAGTATGGGAATGCCTACCTCAGCGATGATATGTCTACATAATATATTTTTCATTAAATGTTTTTATAGGTTTCGACTGGGGTTTCCACAGGATGATCCTTGAAATGATAAAGTACTTCACTCTTCATACATGACAGACTCTATCTTCATCTATTACAGACTCCATACTTAGGGGGAAATCTGTTGCACTGAAAATTGTCACCTTGACATTTTTTTATCTGTATGAGCTCATTATCACTCATAATTTCCTCCTTTGCAAGTCTAAAACATCAGTTCCTCATATCAAGCCTTGAAAATAAGAGAAAGCTCTCAAAAGTTTCTAAAACTCTGGTATCGCACTTTCTCTTTGTCTTACCTGTAGTCCCGCACCTAATGGTCGTGTCTCCTACGTACCTGACCGCACTTTCTCTATGTTAAGGGTGTGTACCCCTGTAAAAGATTAAAAGGGCTCAAGTAAACTCAAAAATCTCACTTTCAGTTATTTCTAGAAGCTTCTGGAAGAAATCTTGCGGTGGCAAGACCGCTCTTTTTAGGTTCATGTATCGCATGCCTTAAGGAGCTAACCCCTTGATGTGAGGAGCTTGTCCCTTTGAAGGAGGATTCTATCCCTTCATAGTTCGAACTGAAACCTCCTCTTTTGCACTATAAAAAGAGGCATTGGGCAGCCTCAAAGGGAGTTCAAGCTTTACTGTTATTTGAGGTAAAGTGTTGTTGGAACTTAGACTCATTTAGCTGATATTTTATGAGGAAAGATTACATACCTATATGTATCTCGGTTGGAAGAGTGCAAGGCTTTTCAGAGTAAAGGAAATTCCTGTTTCTGACCCCAGGAAGACATGTTCAACATGAAGGCTGAAAAGGTTGTAAGGTTCTTCTACTATATCAAAATTAATACAAATAAGTTTAGTTTTCTCAATAAGCTATCAATTGATTGTTTATTTTATGGATTCCTTGATCACCATAATAGATATGATTTATGAATATATACTATGCAGGTGCTATTTGATGTTTTTTTTTTTGTGATTGCAGATCTTCGAAGATAACTCTTTCGGGCAACTAAAGGATGACTACTACAAGCAAGCATTGGATCAAGGTAGGATCGTAACACCTTTGTAGCATTTACTTATAAATCGTGATATATCTAGAGAAAGATAGATTTAATTGTCTGTTTGTTGCTAGAATATCTTCTGATACTAGGGAGATCGATCTTGTCTGCAAGATCGATTTATCTGGCCAACACTTAGTCATGCTTACAGGAGGGTTTAGGTGTTGCAAAACTTAAACAATATCAGAATATCGTGGATATGACAAAAATATTTCAGATACCTAAATGAGATTCACTTCTTCTTCATTATCGGAAAAGGCTGAAATTAAGTTGATGTCTAGAGCATGAAGTTTTGACTCAGCAATGAGCTTGGCTAAGCCCTGACCTTGATCTCAGTTTGGTGGGCTGGTCTCAAGGTCATATTCTAGTAATGCTGCAATTCATCTCCCTCTCCTACCTTCTGGTTCTGTCTGCATGAGAAATTATTTTACAGCTGCATTAGGAACATAGGCAAGAGTATGTGAAAGTAAAATATAAACTATGAAATCTTTCAGGGTTTTAACCAAAGCCAAAGCTTGTTTCTCTATGATGTTGTACTAAAGGGCTACATATCTGATATTGCGGCTGAAAAATGCAATTGGTACCTTTTATTTTATCCCTTTTATACATCAATGCTATTGCCATGGTGTGCTCAGAATAAAATGAGAATATTATGAAATCAATAATATAACCAGGAATTATCAAAACAGGTGCGGTATTCAAGGAAAAATTTACTGAGTTGAAGGACTTCCGAACACTTTCAGACCACTTCACATCATTATATTTTTTCAACATATTTTTTAACTCTCTAAGATGCTCAGCCAAATTAGGAATGAATCTATGTAAGAAATTCATCTTACCATTGAATGCTTGTATTTCCTTTTTTTTATGAGGGAAATCAATCTGCTGAATTGCTTGAACACGAGAAGGGTCAATCCAGATCCCATCCTTAGAGATGATGTGACCGAGAATTTTTCCCTCCTCTATGGAAAAAAGGATTTTCTTTGGGTTGAGATATATTTCGAACTTCTTGCATCTCTCGAAAAAAATTCTTAAATGGTGAAAATGTTCATCTTCAGAATGTAAAAACATTGTCAAGTCATCTAAATAAACAACCAAGAAAACATATTTTTCATTGGAAAATGCTATGTCCATGGCTCGCTAAAATGTGGCCCCTGCAATTTTCAAACCAAATGGCATATTTTCATATTTGAACTTGCCCAAAGGTGTAGTAAATTTTGTCTTGTCCTAATCATCCTTGTGCACTAGAATCTAGTTATATCTCGAATAGCCATCCAACAGTGACATCTAGGAAGAGTCGACAACTCTTTGAAGGATGTGATCCATTTTAGGAAGTGGATATTTGTCCTTGAGGGACACTTTGTTCAAGTTCCTGAAATATATACAGAGCCAGATTTCTCCAGTCTTCTTTCTTACTGGAACCAAATTTGAAACCCAATCAGAGAATCTAATAGGAACAATAATATCGAACTTGAAAATTGTGTTTACCTCTTTTTCAATTGATGGTAGAAATATGGGATTAATCCTTCTCAAATTTTGCCGAAATGGTTTTTGATCAGACTTAATCGGAATAGTGTTTTGAATGATGTTCTTTTCATACACCTTTAAATATGCATATTACCATGCGAAAACATCAGAAAATTCAGAAAGTAATTTAACATATTCAGCCTTTACCTCGGGATATAAGGACTTGGAAAGTTTCACCAACTTTCATTTTTCTGTTGTCCCAATGTTTACATCTTCAACACCCATTTCTGTAGGAACTAATGTAGTCTTTCTTGCTACATCATCTTGGTCCAACAATTCTTCCAAAGGTATGAGACCTTTTGGAATATTGGTGTCTTTTAGCTGTAGTACATCCACCTAATTTGCTTCTATATCTTGGTCATATTTATCACAAATTTCATTTATGTAACAATTCTCAAATTCTGCCTCACCTTGGAGAAATTTATTTACCTACTTATCATCCCATAATACTTTCCAATACCGTAAGTTATCGAGAACAGTGGGCCGGTGTTTCACATGAATCTCAAACTTCTTGTTTGAAAAGATTGGGATCTTAAAATTGATTGCAGCTATAACCAATGAATCTGCCATGATATTTTGACTCCTTGGTACAATTGTAAGTGTATACTCCTAAAACAATCTCAAAATATCTAGGACAACATTCCTGTATTGTCTCATTCAAGGATGGTTAGCTTTATATTCACCTTTAACTTGTTTGATCACAAGTTCTGAATCACCATATACAAGAATCCTTATTACTCCCAATTTCTTCAAGATATTTAGGCCAGTAATTAGTTCTTCATACTCTGCCTCATTGTTAGTGCAATCAAAATATAACTTGTATGAGCATAGTCTAACATTTTTAGGAACCTTAAAAATAGTCTAACATTTTTAGGAACCTTACTCTGCTGATGAAAAGGGCTGTGGACCCAAATTCCAATGCCTGCCCTATCTTTCCCCAGGGCACCATCAAATTCCATGGATCATAGACCATTTTCATCCTCCAAGTGTTGAAACTCCAATTTCTATTTTGGCTCAACTTTCCGAACTATTTCTTCATACTTTTCTGGAATTTCTTCCACTTTATCTGATGGTTGTTCTGATGAGCTCAGGATATCCTCTTTTTCCTTTTCTATAACTTCTTTGATGAAATTATGAATCTTTGGAACATCTTCTACATATACAAGCTGGCTATCTACATCATTTAAGCCGCTATCATTAAACAAAGTGAATGACTCTAAATCTGTATGTACAACATTTATCAGATTATTTTTGGGTTTTTCTTTGCTTGTGATCATATATTTCAAATTTGTTTCATGGTAAAATTTTCTCAATTGTCTGAAAATAGTGATAGTTGCATAAGAAAATTATAATTGCAATGTGCCTCTCAATTCCCCCCTGGGATCTTGACAACAATATGCCAAACCGTGGTGGTATGTTAGCTACCATCACATCCATTAGAGCATTCTTTTCTAGAATCTACTCTAGGGAGACTCCTAAATATCTAATAAGGCCAATACAACGGAATCTACCTGAATCGAAGGAGTATAATTCATGGTAGGGATGAGTGATATCAAGGCCCAAATTTTCCATAATGGCTTTTAGCATTATATTGTGGGAGGCTCCGGAGTCTAACATGGAATTGTGTAAAATGCATTGGTGGATTCTTAGACTCAAGTAAAAAGGAGGAACCTTGATATCTTCTAACTGACCATCAATAGCAAGACCAAAAATGAGTTCGGGCTGATCATCTTCGACATTTACCATGTCGGATAAAGGATATACTCTAAGCATCTTGGCAACATGGGACTTATAATGGTTATTCTTAACAAGCTTGGTTAAAGGAATAGACACTTTTAATTTTGAGTTTCTAGGCTGAAAGGAGTGGATTTTTCTACCTCTTTAATGACAATGTCTTGTTTTCCAGTGTTAGGTAAACATGAATCGGGGTAGAGTCAATATTGACTAGGGTAAATAGTAGTGGTTTTGGGGCACATGGTATTGTGGACCCATGGTTTTGGACCATGGTATTGCATGTAATGGAGCCTATAAGAGGCTGGGAATACTTCATTGTAATGTAGGCCTAGAGGTGAGCGGTGAAGGCTCACTTGGCCGGATTGGCCAGGGTTTTGTCCAATGGTTAATGAAATTTCATTGGTTGGGTTTTTCCCCGGAGTTTGGGGTTTTCCAGGATAAACATATGTGTTTATGTTTATGTGATTTGTTGCTGGCGTTTTATGTTTATTTCTCTCAGTAAAATTGTTTATTCTTTCTGCCGTAATTTCTAACAACTGGTATTAGAGCTTGTGTTAACGTGTGAGAGCAACGTGTGAGAGCAAGAAGTAGAGACGTGACTGTTGAACTACGTGGCTGGCCGGTTGAAGGATGTTGTTTATTGGGTTTTCTGTGATCATGGACCGTGGCTGAATGTTGCACGATTGGTGCAAATCTATGTATGCCATGGGATGGCCAGATAAGAAGCTATGTGCTACAGATTCGTAAATACCATTGTTTGGATGATGGTTAAATGAATGTGTTTTCATCAGTGCTGGACCGATGAGGATCCCATGCAAGAAAAGTAGAGCCATGGGATTTCATTACGTGCAGAGCTGTGAGCTGTGAATGCTAAGAGGCCATGAGGAAAACAGTTCAAGTGGTGCGTGGAAGACTGTTAAGCAACACCGTGGGTTGAACGATAAAGCAGCCCCGTGAGCTGGAGTAGTAAGTCTCGAGAAGCCTTGAGTGTAGATCTGTGAATACCGAGGGTTGTGAGATCCCACACCATGGGTTGCCCAGATCTGTGAGTGCCGAGGGTTGTGAGCTCCCAAAACCGTGGCCTGCCTAGATCAGTGAGTGCAGACTAGAGCTATGTTCTATGTGGACCATGGACATGTGAGCACAGATCTAAGTGCAGTCGTGTTTATAATGCATATTGTTATAATGTGTTTGTAATGCTTATTTTTATAATGAATTTGTAATGTGTATTGACATCCAAGCTACAATTTAGTCGTTTAGATTGATATCCAAGTTGCGAATAACAAACATGGATTTAAAACTCCGTGTATAACCTGGTAGCAAGCTGCGTGGAGGAGAAGAGTTGTTGGTGTATGGGAGAACAGTGATACCACTACACTCTCATGAAGGTGATGAGATCAAAGGTGTAGCACTCTAGATGCATCTGGTAAGTAGCAGGAGTGATGCTAAAGAATGGTTGTGGTGGATGCAAGGGAGAAGTTAAAACAACAATGCCAAGCTAGAAGCCACGAGACTGTGCATAATTCACGAGCTATTATAATGACTCTAGGGCATGCCATGGATCAATAAATTTGTATGCCTGGACGCAGATAGTGGATCTTGGTTTGTAGATGGGTTATGCAATTTTGTCACATGAACGAGGCTAGATGCGATGGCTGGTGCGCAATACGTGAAACAAAATATTAGCAACAACCTGCATGATGGACAAAATAGAGAATATCTATGTGGAGTTGCGTGTGGTAGTTGCCAAGGTATGGATCGAGGTCACCCTATGATGAGAGGAAGAAATAAAAGTCTCATTCTCGATCCAAGTATCCTTATAAATCTATAAGAAACATCGAAGGATCGATGGTGATGACAAAGAATGCCAACCGGTCATCATGGTATCTGAAATCATAGATCATAACGCTGAAGAGATGCAGAGCATAGGCCATGGAAAGGTTCAATGAAAAATTAATTGCTTTTATTGCAGTTGGTGGGCAGATTATGTACAACTATGATGTCCTCTTTGGAGAGGACATCATGAACAAATGTAGAAAATGAGAGAGGATATGAGCACGTGGATTACTTAATTAATGAACCATGTATCTGAAGAGAACTTCTAGAGGACTAATAGTTACAGTGGCTGGTGACTCATGTAATCCGGTAGATGGGTTATTTTTATATGGACATATATTTCATATGTATACAGTGACAATGAAACACAAAAAAAAAAAAAAACTTATTATAATGAAGTTAATTTTTATATGTAAATGGGCATACTACTGTAAGACCTGGTATGGCATGCATACCCCTAGGTAATCACTGTAAAGTCTGGGTTAGACCTAGGTGATAGGGGGGATGTCAAGTTAACAATTACCCTCGGTAAAAATTTGAGGGGGGAAGAGCTAGAGTGAGCGGGGTTGTCTCATTTAGTAGGTTTGGCTGGATTTAGTCAATAATCCCCAATTCAAGTTTAAGGGGGGAATTGTTAGGTAAACATGACTCGGGGTAGATTCATTATTGACTAGGGTAAATAGAAGCGGTTTTGGGGCACATGGTATTGTGCACCCATGGTTTAGGTCCATGGTATTGCATGTAATGGAGCCTATAAGAGGCTGGGAATAGTTCATTGTAATGTAGGCCTGGAGGTGAGTGGTGAAGGCTCACTTGGCCAGATTGGCCAGGGTTTTGGCCAATGGTTAATGAAATTTCATTGGTTGCGTTTTTCCCCGAAGTTTGGGGTTTTCCTAGATAAAAATATGTGTTTATGTTTATGTGATTTTTTGCTGGCATTTTATGTTTATTTCTCTCAGTAAAATTTTTTATTCTTTGTGCCATAATTTCTAACATCCAACGTCTTCCTTTGATGGGGTTTCTTTCTTCTCACTGTCCTTTTCCTTACTTGTTGAAATCATGGATGGCTGATTTACCTTGTTCTAATTTGTGACTGTAGGCTCCTTTTCCTTACTCTAATTACTCGAGGGATTATGCTTTGTTTGAGTATCTTTCTACTGAGATGCTCTCTTCTGAATAATATTAACCGACACATCTCTGCTTCTTAATGACAACTGCCTATTTTGTGAACTAAGTGAATTCAAGTACCCCCGTTGCTAATCATCTGATTCGGTCTCCAACTTATGATCATTGGCAAGGATAAAATATTCATCCTTAGGCTAGTCTTTATTTTCAAAATACTCTTCATCTTCCATCAAAAAAATGGGCAAACCATCAGCCTTGAAAAGGAGATTTTCCTGAAAAATTTTGTCTTCATCTTCTTCTTCTCCTTGAGCATAATTATTCTACAAGGGTGTCCTGATTTGTTTCTATTGTGGTGGTTTCGTAGGAGCCCAATGTTATCTCTGCTCGATCCTTAACTGAGGTTGTTGTTGACCTCCGCAGTTAGGATTTTTGACCTCAGGTTGTCTTTAAGTCATGGACATCCTGTCAACCATCCTTTCAATATTCCTTATCAATATGTCCATCTTAGCATCGGAAGATGAGGTGGATGGTTCATCTTTAATAGTGAATTTTCTCTCATTTCTAGCTCTAGCTCTTTTCATCATTTTCTTCAACACTAACTGCGTCAATTTGCATATCTTCCAATGTAGATGGATTTCTTTCCTTTAGTTGGTAGGCCATGTCGGGATAAAATTCATCTGGATAACATATGAGACCTAAGCCTGAAGGAGGATTGATCTCAACGGGAATTTCATTATAAATTCTATTGAAGTGAGTATTGAAATATTGGATTGATTCATTGAGATTTATATTTATGTTCTCCTACTCAAAAAGCAACTGTAAATGGTTTTTATTTACCTCCCATCGGGCTATAAATGCATCAACTAGTTGGTTTGGAGAGGAAATGGAATTAGCAATTAAGGATCTAAAACAAACTTTGACATCTCTAGAGAAGCTCTAGGCTATAATCCTCATTTTGGCATTGCCAATGTTAGGGTCCTATAAATTATAGGATCTTAGGGTGATTGAGTATTTTATAGTTGTAATTTCATATTGTACATGATTTTCAATATTCAAATAATTTCCAAAAAGATATGAAAAAAGAAAATAAAGAGAATATAAAAGGAAAAGAGAGAAAACCCCAAAAAGAATAATATTGGAAGTGTTGCAAATCAAAATGCCACAGCTGATTAGATTAGTTTTTTCAATTCATACAGTCTAAGCATGATTGAAAAATTTTAAATCTTTGTTGGATAGGTTAGAAATAAGGATTTACCAAACAATTCAATCTTGGAAAATCAGTAACTAAGTAGAAATAAAATTGATTCAACAGTTCAAGCTGAATCAATAAGAGAAATAAGGGAAAGAGCAGGTTATAATTTCATAAAAAAAAGAGACATGGGTTTGCAAGCCTCAATGAACCTTGCAAAAGAATGATGAAAAAATGTTAGATTAGTGAAAGGGTAGGTAGAATGAAAGAAAAAGTAAATGTGGAGAGACATCAAATTTACTCTAAAACCTCATTCCAAAGATTTCGTGTATTTTCATGTATGGAGAAAAAATAAAAAAGAAAGGGGTTTTATCCTAAGTTTCATGGATTGACTCAATTTAAAGTTTATATGACATATTATATGTCATATCCTAAAATCCCCATACTTTATACTCCACCCAAAATTTTATCTAATTCGTTTGACCCTATCATCCACTTACCCATCACGTCATCATTAAACTTCTACCACCTTCCACTTCATCTCCACCCCACTATCACATCCAACGACCCATATTTATTTTTGGCTGCCCTTATCCTCCAAAAGATAACGTCGAGGGCGGGGAGTGGGGATCTGAAATGGGTGGTTTCCGAAAGCAGCCCATCTGCTACATGTCAAGCGCCCATAATTTTGCACTCCCCGCTCGCCATTCTACTTACTATCCTAGACCCCCTCTGAAATAAGTTTCCCCCATGATTAAACTATATTTTTTACCGTTAACCCTTCGCCATTCTCGCTAATCCACGATACTGCTCATGTCACGTTTGCCCAATCACTCACGCTCATGCTTGAAGACTCATTGAACATTTAATTATTTAAACCATTACCCAACGGGCCCCTTCCATGTCAACATAAAACCTACCATCCTAAAAATTTACCTTTCCCCACATGTTTCAAAGGTTATAGTGTTTTCTCAATATTCTTCTTGTAACAGGTAATCAAATTCGAAGTTTTTCAGATCTAAAGAAAGCACAGAAAATTCCAATTATCTATAGATTAGCACAATCCCTCTTCTTTAATCCCCTTTTGATCAAGTTGAAATCCCTTCTATTTATTCCCCCTTTGTTTAATCCCCTTTTAATCTATGCACCTACAAATACAGAAAATACGGTCAGTTTCATTTCGAGATAAAGTCATGCCTGTAAAGAAGAAGGATCAGGAGCCATTCAATCCAATGGTTCACCCTACTATGGACCTTGATCATATTTCCCTTACTGACAAGGATTTTAAAATTCATGAGACTCTCTCAGGATTTGACCTCTTCGACATATACTGCTAGTTGGAATATAAATCCATCGATAAGGCTGATGACATAGGACTTTGGGATACAATCCTGCCATACTACATCTTTCGAAAAACCCACATTTTCACTGAATTTATAAGAAAGTGTCATGTGTTTTATGATCCAAATCATAGGGTTGTTTTTGCCCCCACAGGGTAGGTTTTTTCACCATTAGTGCTAATTCTATCATCCAGATTATGAAGACACCCATCATTGAATAAACCACACCCTTTTCCAATGAAACCCTCAGGGAATTGTATCAAAAATTAGATTTTTCTAGTAGAGACAAAACCCTTGAATTATTCATGGTTGGAGACACTTCCCTGCCCAAGAAGAATCCCCCATTCACATATTCTACATTGCCTGATAGGACTAAGAACATAGTCACTCTCCTTTCTTACCTACTAGGATATTATTCAAACTTGTGGCTAGATGAAGCAATTATAGGCTTCATGTCAATAATTTCATCAGACTCTAAACCTTCCATCATGTTCAATTCCAGTCAATTCCTGGAAGATGCCATTCAAGATCACTTTTTCAAGTTTCACATAGAGGAAGTGTTTAATACGCTTCAGTAATTATTTATATGTTTGTATATTTTCAGGCAAAAACGTTTCAGTTTGTAATGAGAAAATTGAATGAAGATTCACACCCTCAGCCTATCATCTTCTGGAAAAAAATGCCAATGAAATATCATAAAGAATTCACTTACAAACGATTCATTGAATTTTTTGTGTATCTAGATATGAGCATTTTTCAACAACACAGTGGACCAAGGATCAATGAAGAAATTAAAAATATCATGCATTTGTCAGACCAAGCCAGAACTTGAGACTGGTACTTGTACCAAAATTTTACAGAGCTAAGAATATATTTGTGTGAGTTGCCTCTTTACAAGCTGCCAAAGTTCCTCCCCATGAGGATCTTTTCCCTGGAATACATTATACATATGATTAATACAGATGAAGTACATTTTGTATCAGCAAAGAAGAAATCTTAGTTTAAGATCAAATCCCAAATTGGTCCTTTCATTTGCAATAGTAGAGGAGCAGGAGAGGAGGCTGACAAGAGGTTGAAAGAGATGAGGTTTACACACAGTTTCACTTGGTCTTATGACCCATTGGGCATTATCTCTAAGAAGAGGGTAGAAAACAAACAAACTCCATACATTCACACTCACAGGCCCGAGATTGGACAATTTATGAACCAGACAGAGTGGACAACAAACACCTTGCAGGAGGCTAAAGAGCAAGTAATTTCATCTTCAAGTATACAAACCCATGTTTCACAAGAGAAGCAGAATACAAAGGATAAACAAGATAAAGGAAAATACCAAGAGAAAGAGACACTAGGAAAAATACCAAGAGATGATTAGTCACCTTCAGTGACTGATACATCTATCAAGGAGTTTAAGATGAAATATAGGAAGGGAGCAAGAATTCACATAGACATTGATCAAGACAAGGAATCAGAGCAGTGGACAGTGATAAATATCAGAGACACTCTTAGTTCCTCTCCAGGAAGTGGCCAACATATATTTTTTCCTACAACTTCAACTACAATTCCAATTCAGCAGCAAAGCCTTCAAACACCTACATCTACTTTTATTATAGGGGAAAAGGAGGAAGAAATATATGAAACCTTTAGGGAGATCAAGAGGAAAAATGAAATATTGAAGAACAACACCTATAATCAATTTTGGAAGAAAACCACCAGTTCAAAAAGTAGGCTTCTATCAGCTTTTGATTCAGAGAAAGGAAATATGTGCATGGCTTTCTTAGAAGCCCAGATTTAACGGCCAAAAACACCTGCTGATTTCAAGCAAACATCTTTTGAGTTTAATGTCAAGGACATCCACCTAATAGATTAGATGGAAATGCACAAATAGACTGGAGAGATGATCTCGTCCACATTGACTAGAAATGCTATGAGTCTCTCTAAATTGTAGATATCACTCAGTAATATTCATTCCCACCTCAAGTTGGAGAAGGTTTCTTCTCTTGCAACGGATACCAGAATTAAATCCTTGGAGGATTTAGTTGTGAAGATAAGGTATGATCCAGCAAATATAGAGGCAGTAGAAGAGATCCTAAAGAAGAAAAACGCAGACATAGCAGCCTTAAGAAAGCAACTCAAAATGTCAGCTAATGAAGACCCTCTAACAAAGTACATAGAGGAGAATGAAACACAAAAATCAGAGATGATGAAGCTGATAATGGAAAAATCAGCACAACTAAAGCAGATGGAGACAGAAATGGAGAAATTGGTAAAGGAAAAGGAAAAAGCAACACATATGGCCATCATTCCCTTGGAGGTTGTTCCTCTTGTAGTCATCCCTTCAACTACATCAGCGACTACAAGTACATCAAGTCGTACATAACAACTAGCTCATGCCATGGAGAATATTTCCATCGAAACAGAAGAGATAAAAAGGTTGGAAGCACGAATATATACCTTGAAGGATCAAAATGCAAGATCTAACAATGCACATGAGATAGAATTGCAAAGAGCCCAAAAACAGATTGAAATATTGCAAAAGGATGAGAAGGAATCTTCCATTGGTCACACCATTGGCCAGGAAAAGGAGATCATATGGTCAAGTATAATTGAATTTATGAATTAAATATGGCCTTCCATTCAAATTATATTTGAACATAAATAATTAATTGAAAAGGTCAATGATACAATAGCTAGTGTCACCAAGGAGCTTGGGGACATGCCTGAAACAAAAAATAACATCATTATATTTCTGAATTCAAAGATCAAGTATGAATTGGATGAAATTGGAGTTCAATACAGAACAACAACAATTATAGAGGTCAAGAAGGTTCCCAACAACAAAAGCTTGGTCACACAATTGGAGGAAAAGTGCCACAATTTAGATTTTTTAATATAATTGAGCCACTGACCAACAAAGGGTTACCTTCACTTTTCATGATAAATGATAAGCTTATTACCAGGGAAGACTATGGAAAGAAGTTGAAAGACATTTCCAATGACACAACCAAGTTTGCAGATCTTCGAGGAGCAATGACAGGAAGATCTTTCCTTGAGGCCATGAGCAACGACATATTTATCCAACATGAAATTAAACACATTTTTGTGTTGAAGCCCACTTTCACTAGATACACTGAGACATATGAAATATATAGAAAGGTGAAAAGGATAAATATTCCAAATGAGCAATAGTGGGAAAAGCTATGTGAATACTAAGAAGGGTAAATGCCAGCATATCAAACAAGTAAAAAAAGCACCAGATTGGCCAAATCACCTAGCGCAACACCAAATCGGATCATGCAATAATGACCTTATGAAAAAAAGGGCCAGATGTCAAATTAATTTCATTGTGTCCACTTCGTTGTCAAACAAGTTAAATTTTGTTTATTTTTTAATTAATAACAAATTACCTAGTAGATATAGAAAACATTGTAGAATTATGTTAAATACTTCATACATTCGAAGTATCAGGGGTTGGACTCTGGATTGTTGAACCTTTCTATTGGAGCATTTTATTTTCTTGAAGCTGTAGCATCAATAATAAAAGACCATTTATAGGATACTTGAGCTATGTTTATCTAGTGATGTTATTTCTTTTCTATGTTAAATATTTCCATAGTTTTTCTCTTAGTGCATCTTTAAAATATGATTGTCAAAAATTTGAAGATTTAGATTTGATGTTAGAACACCTTATATTTGGTTGTGTTTGCAATTTATATTTTTTTCTTCTGAAGTCTGGTTAAGAAATTCTTAATTGTTTTTTAACCATTACTGAGTTTATTGCTTCTTTCATCTCAAAATTCATTTTGTTTCGAGATCCAGCAAGTGTAGTTAGCTTTCTTTGTTGATACTGTTGAAAATTTGATGAAAAAACCGAGCCTTTTATGACTACATAGCCCAATGGAATTACTTTAAATAGATCTTCCAATCCAATCAAACAATCAATAAAAAATCAAACTCTACAAGCATTATAACTTGTCTAATATAAAATTCATAAAACAAAGCTAAATCTAAAAGAGAGATCCCTCTCTAAGTCTAGGAGGGCTAGATTATAGACTCCAAAGTGGTCTTGATGTTGTCCTATATAATTATTCTTACCAATCTTAAAATTAAAGAATGATAACATAGTGGTGACCATACTGGGGACATATTGAAATTTTTTTTATTTCATTTGAATTCAGAAACCCCAGTTAAAAACACATTGTATGATAGAAGTATTTTCTAATATTGGTTTTCTTATAGTTTTTGTAAATAATTAGTTTTTTTGTGCTTCAAATCTGAATTATGGCCCCAAAAAGAATCTCTACTAGATCGCATCCTTATCCAAATCCTCCTACTATAGTGGAAAATCCTGAAATATTTTTAAGAAAAACTGCTAGAACTAAGAGTCAAACAAGTAACAGATTTCTTCACAAAGAAAAATCCCTCCCTGAAATTTTTTTCACTTTATAGGACATCCAGTTTGATTTACACTTTTAAGAAGGTTTACTCAGGGATAAATCTAATAATTGGACAGACTAGAGAATATTTGATCCCTCTATTCTACAAAAAAGTCCAGTGAGAGAATTTTATTCACAAACTCAATGTGATCTTCAGCTTCTACAAGATTTGGTAACATAGTTCACTTCAACCGTTGATGATGCTTACCTTCAACAATCTGTAGAATTAACTACATTGACTATAGCAGCTTCTTCTATTACCTCTTAGTCTGTCCATCCTAATTTAGCTAGTCCTACTGCTCTTATAATCCCCACTACTTATTTTATCCTTCCTCATAAGAGTACCCAAAACCCCACACACACATATCCTCCCATCATCCATCCTATTTCATCCATTGTCTACCTTCCACCACTAAATATTCCTCCTTAATTCATTGTCAATCTACCTCCACCACCACCAATCATGGTAGCTAGATATGCTCCATTGGTGTTGTCAACACCATTGGCAACTATGTCACAGGATTACAAGTAAAAAATTACACTATTTTATGGAACTAGCCCTGTAACTGCCCAACAACATGTCGACAAAATGAATGACTCTTTTGACCTTCAAGAGGTAGATGAAGAAAGTGTTAATTTAAGAATGTTTACTCAGAGTCTCAGTGGGGAAGTTAGAAAATGGTTCAAATCTATACCTGCAAATAGCATCAATAACATCTGTGCATTTCATCAAACATTTCTCAATAGGTGGGAAGTAAAAAAGAACCCTCTTCATATTTTATCTAAATATGAAAACATTAGGAGGGCCCTAGGTGAAAGTGTTCAGGATTATTGCACTAGATTCAACGGTTTATATAATGCAATACATTCTCATATAAAAACGCCACAAGGTTTAGCCTTAGTTAAATTCCCAAATGATTTTGAGCCAAAAATGTCTTATCAACTAAGAGTAAGAAACTCGGCCACATTAAAATAAATGAAGAGGGATGTAGTGAGCGTAGAAGCCAACTTGTTAGCAAAAAGACCTAGAATGAGAGCTGAGAGAAGAGTTACTATAAGAGAAGAACCTTCAACTTCCACATCTGATGCTAAAATTGAATCATTGGTTAGAACTATGGACAGAATTATGGAGAGGATTAATCTAAACGAGAGGACTATTCCTAGAGAAAATCAACCAGCTCCTCAAAATAGAAATCAAAATCCTAGAAGAAACCCTCCTAAGATAAGATAAAGAGAGCAAAGATGTCTTGATTAGAAAACTAGGCCTCCATTCCAAGAGAATTATGTTGATGAATTTGAGGAAGTAGTTGAAGAAGTAGAAGAAAATCATATAAACTTAATTGTAATTAATGAATATGAGTCTATTTTTCTCACTCAAGAAGAACAAGGATTATTTTTGTTACACCATTTTTTGGTCATCTAACCTACTATCATTAGATGGACCCAAGTACACCATGTAAGACCAATTTTACCCTAAGTAAAATTGCCTTCACTATGTAAAATAACTTAATAAAACACATTTATTAGGTTGTTTATGGTCTAAACAGAAAACCCCAAAAGGAAATATTAAACAAACCTATATTTGTTTGATTTTCCTGGTCATGTTTAACCCAAAACAAAGAAATTAATTAGATAAATCTTTATTTATCTTATTATTTTCTAGGAATAATTATTTAAATCTTATTTAAATAATATCCCTTGTTAAATATGACTAAATCACCCATAAATAATTAAATAAATCATTATTTATTTGATTATCTTTCAACCACTTCCTTAAAATGATAAATAAATCATTTATTTATTTATCATTCACAAATAAAGGGATTTGACCCAAGTCAAATACTTTTTCCCTCCAACAAATATAATAAAATATTCCATAAAAGGTGGATCTAGATTTGGTTAATGTTATTTTAATCATACACCAAGATCTAGAATGACCCAATATTTTGTTATAAATAGGAGGGTTTTTTCTACCATTCTTCACCTTTTGTTGCCTATTAGATCACTCTGGATCTAAACTCTTGGTCCGACTTTGAGCCATTATCATTATCACATTTTCCATTATTTGCTGTGTGAGCTCCCTTTGAGTTCTATCTTTGTCTGGGTTTTCTACACCAACAGGAGAGAGAAATGCTAGATCTGAAGTGCTGAGGACTTCCAAGAACCCATCCCATCGAGGAGAATTGGAAACACCTTCTTTTTTTCCTCCTAGGTGCCCTTAATACAAAAAATTCTTTCAAAAATTGTTCTTGTCTTGTCTATTGGATATATGGAGCAAAACCTTCTTTTTACTGCTTAATGTCTTTCTATGCATAGATCTGGTTTTTGCAACTCTTGTCTTGATCAACTAACTGCAGATCTGAAGATATTGGCAGCCATATTTGATGTTAGGGCTATTAGTTATGCGTAGCTAAAGTGGTCTTTTTTCGTACACTTCGACAAAGGATTCATACTAACAATTGGCGACTCCACACGGGTTTTCAATTATGACCGCTGTCGTTTTTCATATTCCTGCATATCCAGCTACTTCAGACCCTAGGGTTTCTTTTCAGCCTTTTTTTTTCCTATTTTCATGTTGTTTTTCACCTATAAAACCCTAAAACATTAAAATTTCTAACTTCCGTGTGTTTCTGGCCCTATTGCGCAGGTGACAGACATCAGCCGCAACTGAGACGACAACTTTTCCGGAAATTTGCCGCCGAGACACCCGGAGCTTCAGGTCGCACTTTTCAGCCCATAAACTGTGACCTGGACCTCCAGGTCACACTTTTCAACCCATTTTCTACGACCTGCACTGAAAACAGGTCAGAACCTGCGACCTGCCAATTTTTCAGCTGTTTTTCTGCAATTTTTCTGGGTTTGTCTGAAGCTTCTGTCAGGGTTTTCCAGCCTCTGTTTCAGCCCGTTTCGACTTGGTTCTGATCTGTTTTGCTCATCTAAGTGGGAACATAGCCCCCTAGGGCTTCAGTACCCTCCACTTTTTGTGGAAGAGTTTTTATCTGTTTCAGGTCTCTTTTTTCAGAGTTTTAGCCCCCCTTTTTCCAGATCTGATACCTCCTTTTCAGACCTCTTTTAATCAGCTCTTCTCCCTTTCAAATCACCTCCTGAAGATTTGTTTGGATCTAATTTTAGGGCCTCCTCCTTGCCCCTTCTTCTTTTTGCTGATTTCCTCCTTTTTTCTAGCCGCCTTGCCTCTGCGTCTTGGCTGTGATCTGCACCTCTGGTCAGCAGCTTTCCCCTTTAGATCCCTGTCCCTTTCGACCCTATATCTATTGGCCTCTTTTTAGTGTGTTTTGACTAGATTTTTTCCCTCTTTTAGAGTAGTTTTGAGAGACCCGCCTTTTTGGGTTGAATCGATGCACTAGTAGCTGTTAATTTTCTGTTATTTCAGCATTATATACTGTTTTTGCAGCATTATTTTCAGTTACGCAGCACACTTTTTCTCTTGCTCTCAAAACGAAAAGGGTTTAAAAATTAAAATTAATGCACGCCACACACTCACCCTAAGCAAAGAAGAGCCTGGTTTACACCGCCAGGCAAAGACTTTAAAATCAATTGACACTGCACCTCTTTGCCCTTGTTTCGACATTGTAATCACTTGATTCTGCACCTCCCTGCCTCTGTCAGTCGTTCTTCTTCCCCTTGTGCCGTGTTTGTGTTGCCATCATTGCACCCCCAAGGCGTGCTTCCCGGAGACTTCTTGGCCTTCACCCTCAGTTTCCGGTCGATCGACCTACTTCGTCCCGCCGTCTTCAAGCCAGTCCTCCTCTGAGTCTGCATTCCGACTCCTCTTTTGATTCATTGGGTTCTCCTTTTACTTCTGGTTCTACCCCTGTCACCTTCACTATGTCTGGTCCAGGGCCTAACGCTAGCAGTGCTCCCGGCCCTAATGCCGGAACTACTACTAGCGGGACCGCCACAGGAACTACCTCAGCTGCACCCTTGCTAGCGTACATCGCAAGCCTCAGCCTCCCCGATTTCAATCAGTTGATCAATGACCCTATCTGCCACGATGTTGGTTGGCCTGGTATGCCAACCAAGCTCCCCTCTGACATCCCTAAGTTCGAAGGCCTTGCTGGAGAAGATCCAACCAACCATGTCCGATCTTTCCACATGTGGTGTTCTTCCAATTCCATTACCGATGATTCCATCCGTCTTCGGTTGTTCCAATGCACGCCTACCGGCGAAGCTTCTAAATGGTATGTTGACCAAGCCACCTCTTCCCATATCACCTTTGCGACCATTGCCCAAGCTTTTTTATCTTATTTCCAGCTCCCTCTTCGATACGATACTGGTACAGAGCTTTTGACCTCTTTCAAGAAAACCTCTTCGACCCGCCTTCCACTCATGTCCAGGAATGGAAAAGAAGACGCAGCTTATGTCGAGCTCCCCCCTTCGAAGATCAGGTTTATATGGACTGGTTCCTTCACACTCTCTTAGCTCCCATTGGAAAAGATGTCGCCTCCCATTTCCCTCAAACCGAAGAAGCCGCCCTCCAAATAGCCTTGAAATATGACCTGATCTATGCTCAGTCTGGTTATGTTTATACCATCCTTCCTGACCTCCCCGGGCCCGTAGGTGCTAACGCCCCGGGGGCATCTCATTCCACCGACGGTATCTTTGGAGCCCTCTCTCATCCGTATGCTCAACCTCCTATGGGCTATGGTCTCCCTCCGGGAGGGGCCAGCACCTCTAGCACTTTTCCCCCTCCAGGTAGCATGTATCCATGATACGACATGCCTCATCCTTTTTCCCAACCTCCTGCTTACCTCAATGTTGCCCAACCTAACCATTATCCTTATTCGCAGCCTGGTGCGCCAGCTCCTCCAGCATATCCGCTTCCACCTCCCTTGCCTCCTCCGTCCCCGCAACAACACCTACAGCCCCCTCCCGGGCAAGTCTTTGCACAGCAGTGCGCGACTAATCCCCCTCCTCAGAGAAGGTAGAGAGGCAATCCAAATCAATCTACCCCTGGTACTCGTGGACCCAATCCTCAAGGTGTTGACCCTAACACTGCTAACCAGCAACAGGGCACTCAGCCCAAGCCGGACAGGCCGCTTCGCACAAATAAGCCTTTTTCGTGTTACGGTGTTTATGGTCATTACACCCACGATTGTCCCCTCTTACCACAGATGTGGCAGATGTGGGAGTCTCAAGCCACATTGCGGGGACAACATGCCTCCCCTCATGCTCCCCCTAACGTGGCCACTACTCAACCAGCTATGTTTACTGATCCTTTCCCTCAGCAAGGATTCGTGGCTACCCAACCACCTGATGTACAGGTCGCCACTCCACCTTCCCTTTCTGGTTCCTTCGATTACCAGATCCTCATGATGAACTCTGATCCATCCCCAACCGTCGACCTTCACCTTCAAACTCGGTCTCGCCAGTACCCCAAGCCTCCCGCTCCGTCTGCCCCCGAGTCCCCTTTTTCTGATTCTACAGAGCCTCTTTCGACATCCAATGGTCCCTTACATATCCCTCAACCCAAATTTGAGGTCCATACCAAGATTCCTAAAGGACCGTTACGTCGAAATGCTACTTCTGGCCGAGCTGCTCATTCGTATAGCATAGTAGATGATTTGGCGCAATCTCCTGCTGCCATTTCCACGTTGGAACTCCTCCAGTTGTGCCCTTCCCAAAAGAAGGCTCTGCTATCTTCCGTGGGCGCTGTAGATCCTGCTGATGACCAAATGATTGTTTTCGACGTCTATCAATCAGAACATCCTCCTCTTCCTGTTTTCGTCGCCTTCCAAATCCCAATCAAAATCCAGAATGCCAACATTTCCCGGTGTCTAATTGATGAGGGGGCATCCACCTGTGTGATGTCCGCTTCGTTTTGGAAGCAACTCGGATCTCCTGAGTTGGCCCCTTCCACAATCACCCTTCGAGCGTGGGACGGCCACGCCTCCCAGCCCATTGGCCTTTTTCGCAATTTTCCTATCACCCTTGCCGGTAAGACCGTTTGCGTTGACATCGAAGTCATCGACGCCCCTCTAGACTACAACATTCTATTGGGGTGAAGCTACACCTATGCCATGTCTGCTGTCCCATCCGCGGTTTTTCGCAAGATGTCTTTTCCTCACAATGGAAAGATAGTCACCATTGACCAGTTGACTTACCATGAGCCACCGTTTCAGACCTCCCCAAAGACGACCATCTCTTTTGTAGCCAATAAGCAAACCGTCGATTCCTTGACCAGTGTCTCCCCCGGCGTCTACAAAGATTCCTCCCTGCTTGGAACTTTTCATGGTCTCCCCCCTCCTCATATCTCTGATCCCAGCTTGTCGAATGTTTGCATGATGAAATCGTCTCAAGCTGCCCTTAAGTGACCCACTTCGGCTAGTCAGCAACCTCAAACTCAACCTCGCCCACCGCAACCCGCTCCTAGCCCTTCATCTCCGCCAGCTGGACCTCCTGCTTCTGGCCCTTCTCCTACAGCTGGTATCCCTGAACCTCTTTATCCCCCCTGGATCGGTTCCCCCAGGCCTTAATCATCTCGGAGCCGTCCCTCCTGGCCATTATCCCGCGGGTCAGATACCTTTCCTGGCTCCCCCTCCTAGAGTCTATTCGGTCCCCGTCATGGCCACCCTCTCTCTCCCTAACCTGACCCTGGGTATACCCGTCTGGTACCTTGACCCTCCAGCCGCTACCCCTCCTGGTCACCCCAAACCCTATCTTGCTTTGACACCAGTTCAACCGGTCCCCCTCACTTACTCCATTGCTACCATGCCCCCTGCACCTCCCCAGGACCCTACCCCTGTGGTGACAGCTCCAGGAACGAAAGGCAAAGCTCGCAAGGGGGCATCCAAAGACAAGGCCACCCCGACTGACCCAACTCATTCTCCGCCTGCAAAGCTTTGCGCCTTGTGTGATGTCGTCGGTCACGCCACCCATACTTGTCCTGAGTTGCCCTGCATTCAACCCATGGTTAAAGTCGCATTCCCTGAGTCTACGGTCTCCGACCCTTCTCTTCTGTCCTCGTCCGTAACCAAGAACCCAAAATCTATTCGCACTAGCAAACCCTGTGCTTTGTGCGGTGTCCATGGCCATTACTCCCACCATTTTCCTCACCTGACGCATTACCGCGCCTCTTTAGAAGTAGTCCGAGAGTATGAGGTTGAACAAAATCAATCCGCCTCTCCCATACTCGTGCAGTATGCTTCAGGTCAGCTTAATTTACCAATTTTACCCTAAGTAAAATTGCCTTCACTGTGTAAAATAACTTAATAAAACACATTTATTAGGTTGTTTATGGTCTAAACAGGAAACCCCAAAAGGAAATATTAAACAAACCTATATTTGTTTGATTTTCCTAGTCATGTTTAACCCAAAATAAAGAAATTAATTAGATAAATATTTATTTATCTTATTATTTTCTAGGAATAATTATTTAAACCTTATTTAAATAATATTCCTTGTTAAATATGACTAAATCACCCATAAATAATTAAATAAATCATTATTTATTTGATTATCTTTTAACCACTTCCTTAAAATGATAAATAAATCATTTATTTATTTATTATTCACAAATAAAGGGATTTGACCCAAGTCAAATACTTTTTCCCTCCAACAAATATAATAAAATATTCCATAAAAGGTAGATCTAGATTTGGTTAACATTATTTTAATCATGCACCAAGATCTAGAATGACCCAATATTTTGTTATAAATAGGAGGGTTTTTCCTACCATTCTTCACCTTTTGTTGCCTATTAGATCACTCTGGATCTAAACTCTTGGTCTGATTTTGAGCCATTATCATTGTCATATTTTCCATTATTTGTTGTGTGAGCTCCCTTTGAGTTCTATCTTTGTCTGGGTTTTCTACACCAACAGGAGAGAGAAATGCTAGATTTGAAGTGCTGAGGACTTCCAAGAACCCATCCCATTGAGGAGAATTGGAAACATCTTCTTGTTTTCCTCCCAGGTGCCCTTAATACAAAAAATTATTTCAAAAATTTTTCTTGTCTTGTCTATTGGATATATGGAGCAAACCATTCTTTTTACTGCTTAATGTCTTTCTATGCATAGATCTAGTTTTTTGCAGCTCTTGTCTTGATCAACTAACTACAGATCTGAAGATATTGGTAGCCACATTTGATGTTAGGGATATTAGTTATGCGTAGCTAAAGTGGTCTTTTTTCGTACACTTCGACAAAGGATTCATACTAAAATTTTTTATTAACTCAAACAGAATTAGAATCTGAAGAATCTGATGATTATAAAAATGGATTTGAGAATTATATCATGGAAGTTCACAAACATTATAACCTTTAAATCAAGAAGAACTCTGATAATTCCAATAAAAATAATTCTAAAAACTCTGCCAAAAAGGTCTCTGAACTTGATCTCAACAAAACAACAGAAAATTCAAAGAAAAGTGTAAACAAATCAGAAAATAAGAACACAAAAAACGTTACTAGGAGAACAGTTGATACCCCTGCCAAAACTACCCAAACTGATATCCCTAATACAAGTCAACAGACGTAACTTACCAAAAAAGTAGTGGCTGAAAGGAAAAAATTTTCAAATCTGCTCAAAATTCAAACACCATTCAATATTCAAAACAAACATGCTAAACTGGAAATTTCTATTCCTCTCATTGAATTGATAAACAAGAATGTGTATAGAAATTAGGTCCTAAAGGTACTAAACATAGGGGAAATTACTGATACTGTTAATTTAAATGATGATCAGCCTGAACATTTTTTTGGGCCAGAAATTGATGGTAAACCTCAAGAAGGAGGTGTCCCCCCATTTTATGTTATTATTAATTTTCATGAAAAAAATCTCCATAATGCCATGTTGGATTTGGGTGCATCACATAATAGTATGCCAAAGTATGTTATGGAGAATATTGGCCTTGAAATTACTAGACCCTACAAATATTTGTACTCATTTGATTCTAGAAAATTTATATGTCTAGCTCTTATCAAAGATCTTTGTGTCACTTTAGCTCAAATACCAGCAAAGAGTCTAGTGGTGGATATAGTAGTAGCTAACATCCCTCCTAAGTATGGAATTTTTTTTTCACGCTCATGGGGAGTGAAGTTATAAGGGACCCTTCAAATGGATATGACATATGCCACAATACGATTGTTTGGTCAATAAAGAATACTATATATGGAAACTTTAATAAAGTACATGGTGAGTAGTCAAGAAAATCCACACAAATATCCTCTGTACTCTGTCCATACTGACCTTGACTCCTTCATTCTTTATAATAATGGAGACATTGAAACATAGGTTACTCATGCAAAAAATGATCTTAATGAAAAACATGACAACCAAATACAAATATCACAATAAGACCATGAAAATGAACCTCTTTGGAATATGATTTTTGATGGTTCATGTGGAAAAACAGGCTCAGGAGCAAGTGTTTGGGTATATAATGCAAGGAAAAATCATGCAGAAGGTCACTCCTACAAACTCAATTTTTTGTACACAAACAATATAGAAGAATATGAAGCCCTGCTCCTAGGATTACACTTGCTGAAAATATTAGGAGCTAAGAGGATTTGCGTCAATGGTGATTTTTAACTAATCATAAAACAAATTAAAGGAGAATATTCTGCAAAACATCCCAGATTGAGAGCATACATAAATGTTGTGCTTGATTTCCTAAGAACATTTGAAGAATACGATTTGGTTGTTATTCTCAGAAATCAAAACATCCTAGCAAATGGTTTAGCCTTTTCAGCAAGCACATGTTAGTTGCCCCACCCAAATAGAAAATACACAGTAGAGGTCAAACATCATCCATCCGTGCCTGATAACATGAGATAATGGCAAGTATTCGGTAATGACAAACAAATTGAGAGTTTCTTACAATCAAAGGACGAATTTGAAGATAGCAAAATAGGCTTAGATTGTGAAGAAGACAGTCACACCGATGTACAAATTAGTGTAGATAAACAGTTTGTTGTTTCTGATGTAAATATTTTAGCAAATAAAACTATACATAAAACAAAAATACATAGAGACTTAGAAAAACAGGAATTTGAAGTACTTAAACTCTAGTATAATATACTTCCTAGAGGGCTTGTCCCTTTAGAAGAACTGTTTGATTTTAATGACATGGCCAAAAAAAAAAAATAGAACCATCAGGGACAAACATTGAAGAGTGTAACATAGGCAGTGAACAAAGCCCCAAAATGATAAAACTATCAAAATCACTTCCTATTATTACAAAACAAAGGTATATAGCTCTATTTAAGGAATTCATATATATATTTTCTTGGAGCTATGAGGACCTAAAAGCTTATGATACTATCATTATACAACAAAAAATTACAATCAAGGAGGATCAAAAACCTTTTAAACAAAAACTGCATAGGATAAAACTTGTCTTAATACCCTTGTTTGAGAAAGAAATCAAGAAATTGTATAAGACCAAAATCATAGTTCCACTTAGATATTCTAAATGGGTATCAAACATTGTGCCTACAAGAAATAAAACTGGTGAAATCATACTTTACATTGACTTTAGGAATCTGAACAAAGTATCCATTAAGGACAACTACCCCTTACCAAAAATTTACCACATATTGTAGAGGGTAGTAGGCTCCAGTAGGAACTCTTTGTTAGATGGATTTTTAGGATATATTCAAGTTTTAGTGCATCTTGATGATCAGGAAAAAAAAAAAAACCCTTTACTACTCCTTAGGTGACTTTCATGTATGTGAAAATTCCCTTTGGATTAATGAATGTTGGTGCCACTTTTCAAAGAGACATGGGCATTTCTTTTGCAAAAAAAATTGTCCATTTCATTGTGATCTATCTTCATGAAATTACTGTATACTCAAAAACTGATGAAGAACACTTGGCACATCTAAGAATATTTTTTGAGAAATGTAGAAGGTTTGGAGTGTCCCTAAATCCCATGAAAACATTGTTTGGTCTTGAATAGGAAAGCTTCTTGGTCACATTATTTCTAAACATGGAATTAGAATTGACCCTAGCAGGATTGAAGGTATGATCAAAATTAGTCATCCCAGGAACATCAAAGAACTTCAATCTTTCATTGGTAAAATCAATTTTTTAAGGAGATTAATACCCAATCTTGCAGAACTTCTGAGAAATATAACCAACATGCTTAAAAAATATTTAGAAATTAATTGGAACATCGAAGCTAAACAATATTTTTATCTAGTCAAACAAGCATTAACAAAATATCCATTTCTAATCAGCCCGGATTTTACCAAAGACTTCATAATTTTTTATTTTGCATCTGAACATAAAACAATGAAGGACATGAAAAACTAATAGCATTATTTAGCAAAGCCTTGAGAAATGCATCTTTAAAGTACAACATCATGGAAAAACTAGCCTTTTCTCTAGTTAAAGCACTAAAAGATTTCAAAGTTTACATTTTACATTCACATATTATTGCTTATGTGCCTAATTAAGTAGTCAAAGACATTTTAACGCATAATGGTCCTGATGGAAAGAGAGGAAAATGAATTGTTGTTATTCTAGAATATATTTGGAAATCAGACCTACCAAATTGATCAAAGGATAAGGATTAGCCAAACTTATGGTTGAATCGTATTTTCATGCACTAGATATCAACATGGTCTATTCATTGGATGATCAAGAGGAATTGGAGACTCCACTAATTGATGAAGAATTCCTAAATTCTCCCTGGTATGCAAATATCTGATATGTTTTGTTAAATTTAAATGCTCCTCCTGGTTTGTCCAAAACTAAATCTAGATTTCTGAAGTTGAAACATGTCAAATTATGCATTCTATAAAATGTCTTATACTATAAATATGTTGGAGGTGTTTTACTCAAATGTTTGCTAAAGGATGATATAGATAAAGTTATGCAGGAAGTCCATGAAGGTGATTGTGGTGGCCATATTTATTGGAAAAATATTGCCAGTAAGATCCTTATGGTTGGTTTCTACTGGCCTACCCTTTTCCCTGACATCCACAAGATAGTAACTTCTTACCACAAATTCCAAATTTTTGAATGAAAGAGAAATTGTTGCCCTTGCCCTTAAATCCAATTTCTGTTGAGAGCCTTTCCAACAATGGGGTTTAGATTTCATTGGATAAATTCATCCCTCATCCTCTACCTAGCACAAATGGATTCTTACTGCCATAGAATACTTTACCAAATGGATAGAGGCCACTCCTTCCAGAAATGCCGATGATTGTGTCATTATTAAATTCCTTGAAAAAAATATCCTTTCTAGATTTGGTTGTCCTAGAAAACTCATCACTGATAATTCTACAGCCTTCAAGTCCAATAAAATGGTTGATTTTTGTCATAAGTACCACATAGCTTTGGGACATTTAATAGTCTATTACCCTCAAGGTAATGGATTGGTTGAATCTTCAAACAAAATTTTGGTGAATATCATCAGAAATCTCTTAGAATACAACAAGAAATCATGGCATAACAAGTTGGTCAATGCACTTTGGGATGATAGACTTACTACCAAAAAATCAATTGGCATGTCTCCATACCAATTGGTCTATGGAATGGATGTAGTTTTTCCTTCCTCTTTAGGAGTTCCAGTCATGAAGATTATTCAGGAAATACAAGCTGAACCAAATGATGTAAAAAGAAGGATCAATCAAACTATTCAATTACAACGGTCCAGAGAAGAGGTCTATAACATGACCCAAGTTGTTCAAAAAAATATCAAGAAGATTTTTTTATAGAAGAACAAAGGCTAATGATTTTAATCTAAGTGACAAAGCTTTGAAATGGGATTCCAGAAGAGAAGACAAAGGTAAAAATGGAAAATTTGAAAACCTTTGGCAAGGGCCATACATTATTGATGCTTTCAAAGGAAACAATGCATATTCCCTTAAAGAGATAGATGGAATAGAGATACCTGGAGGTCCTGTCAATGGAAGGATGTTGAAGAATTACTTCTCTTAAGAATATAGTTTGATCTTTCATCATTGTAAATACCATAGTTTTATAGTTTTTGATTTGGATAACTCATTAACAAAGGTTAAAGCCCATGGAAAAGGCCCCAAACCTGGTTTGATGAATTGTCATAAAACAGGAAAAGAAATCAGATGAAGACTTTGCAGAAAAATGGAGTACTCAAGGCTACTGATCTTATGTTCTTAACACTTCACTTGGAGAAGTGCCATCCCCAGCTGGAGCAACTGTTAATTATAGGATCTCAAGGTGATTGAGTATTTTATAGTTTCAATTCCATATTGTACATGATTTTCAATATTCAAATGATTTCCAAAAAAAAATGAAAAAATAAAAGAAAGAGAATAGAAAAGAAAAAGAAAGAAAACCCCAAAAGGAATAACACTGAAAGTGTTGCAAATCAAAATGCCACTGCTGATTAGATTAGTTTGTTCAATTCATATAGTCTAATAATGATTGAAAAAATTTAAATTTATGTTGGATAGGTTAGAAAATAAGGACTTTCCAAATAGTTCAATCTTGGGAAATCAGTAACTAGGTAGAAATAAAATTGATTCAATAGTTCAAACTGAATCAATAGGAGAAATAAGGGCTATATTAGGTTATAATTTCATTAAAAAAAAAAGAGACATGGGTCTGCAAGCCTCAATGCACCCTACAAAAGAATAATGAAAAAATGTTAGATTAGTGAAAGGGTAGGTAGAATGAAAGGAAAATAAATGTGACAAGACATGAAATTTACTCTAAAACCCCATTCCAAAGATTTCATGTTTTTTCATGTATGGAGAAAAAATAAAAAAGAAAGGGGTTTTATCCTAAGTTTTGGGGATTGACTCATTTTAAAGTTTATTTGACATATTATATGTCATATCCTAAAATCCCCATACTTTATACTCTACCCAAGATTTCATTTAATTCATTCGACCCCACCATCCACTCACTCATCACGTCATCATTAAACTTCTACCACCTTCCAATTCATCTCTGCCCCCACTATCACATCTAACGACCCATATTTATTTTTGGCCCCCCTCATCCTTTGAAATTTAACATCAAGGGAGGGGGGGGGGGGGGGGGTGGTGGTCTAAAATGGGCAGTTTTCAAAACCATCCCATCTTTTATGTGTCAAGCACCCATCATTTTGCACTACCCCCTCGCCATTCCGCTTACCATCCTAGAACCCCTACGAAAGGCAATTTCCACCATGATTAAACTACATTGTTGACCGTCTGTTAACCCTTCGTCATTCTCATTGCTCCACGATACCGCTCCCATAATGTCTACCCAATCACTCCCACTCCCACCTAAAGCCCCATTGAACATTTAATTATTTAAACTGCTACCCAACGGGCCCCCGCCATGTCAACAGAAACCCAGCCATCCTACAAATCCACCTTTCCCATCCTATTTCAAAGGTTACAGTGTTTTCTCAATATTCTTCTTGTAACAGGTGATCAATTCGAAGGTTTCATATCTAAAGAAAGCAAAAAAATTCCAATTGTCTGCAGATCAGCAGAAATCCCTCTTCTTTAATCCCCTTTTCTTCTAATTCTCCTTCTGATCAAGAAGAAATCCCTTCTATTTCTTCTCCCTCTGTTTAATCCCATTCTTATATGTGCACTTGCAAATACAAAAAAGGCAGTCAGTTTCATTTCCAGATAAATTCATGTCTCCAAAGAAGAAGGATCAGGAGCCATTCAATCCAATGGTTCACCCTACTGTGGACCTTGATCATATTGCCCTTGCTGACAGGGACTTTAAAATTCATGAGACTCTCTCAAAATTAGACCTCTTCGACATATACTGTTGGTTGGAAGATATAGTCATCGATAAGGCTGATGGCATAACACTGTGGGACACAAACCTGCCATAAGTTACATATTTCCGAAAATCTAGAGTTGCCCTGAATTTATAAGAAAGTGTCATGCATGTTATGATCCAAATCAGAGGGCTATTTTTGCTCACAGAGGGGAGGTTTTTTTCACCATTAGTGCCAATTCTATCATGCAGATGATGCAGGCTCCTGTCATATAAGAAACCACGCCCTTTTCCCATGAAACTGTCAGGGAATTGTATCAAAAATTAGATTTTTCCAGTAGAGCCAAAAACCTTGAATTATTTATGGCTGGAGACACTCCCCTGCCCAAGAAGAATCCTCCATACTCATCTTCTACATTTCCTGATAGGACTAAGCACATAGTCACTGTACTTTCGTACCTGCTAGGATACTACTCAGACTAGTGGCTAAATGAATCAATTATAGGATTCTTTTCAATACTTTCATCAAACTCTAAACCTTCCATCATGTTCAATTTTAGTCAATTCCTGGCAGATGCCATTCATGATCAGTTTTTCAAGTTTCACATAGAGGAATTGTTTAAATACACTTCAGTCAATGTTTATATGTTTGTATATTTTCAGGCAAACATGTTTCAGTTTGCAATAAGAAAATTGAATGAAGATTCACACCCTCAGTCTGTCATCTTCTAGACAATAATGCTAATGAAATATCATAAAGAATTCACTTACAATTGATTCATTGAATTATTTGTGCATCCAGCTATAAGAATCATCAACATCACAGTGGAACCAAGGATCAATGAAGAAATTAAAAATATCATGCGGTTGTCAGACCAAGCCAGAACTGGAGAGTGGTACTTGTACCAAAATTATGAAGAGCTAAGAATATATGGGTGTGAGTTTCCCACTTACAAGCTGCCAAATTTCCTCCCCATGAGGATCTTTGCCCTAGAATACATTAGTCAGATCATTAACACAGATGAAGTACATTGTGTATCAGCAAAGAAGAAATCTTAATTCAGGATCAAATCCCAAATTGGTCCTTTCATTTGCAATAGTAGAGAAGCAGGAGAGGAGGATGAAAAGAGGTTGCAATAGATGAATTTTACACGCAATTTCACTTGGCCTTATGACCCATTGGGCATTATCTCTAAGAATAGGGTAGAAAACAAATCAACTCCATATATTCACACCGACAGGCCCGAGATTGAACAATTTATGAACCAGACGGAGTCGACAGGAAACACCTTGCAGGAGGCTGAAGAATAGGTAATTTCATATTCAAGTATACAAACCCATGTTCCACAAGAGAAGCAGAATAAAAAGGATAAACAAGATAAAGTAAAAGAACAAGAAAAAGAGACAATAGGAAAAATACCAGAGATGATCAGTCACCTTCAGTGATGGACACATATAACAAGGAGTTTAAGATGAAATATAGGAAGAGAGAAATAATTCACATAGACATTGATCAAGACAAGGAATCAGAGAAATAGGCAGTGATAAATATCAGAGACACTCCTGGTTTCTCTCCATCAAGTGGCCAACATATATTTTCTCCTACAACCTCAACTACAATTCCAATTCAGCAGCAAAGCCTTCAAACACCTACATCTACTGTTGTTATAGGGGAAAAGGAGGAAGCAATATATGACACCTTCAAGAAGATCAAGAGGAAAAATGAAATATTGAAGAACACCTATAATCAATTTTGAAAGAAAACCACCAGTTCAAAAATTAGGCTTCTATCATATTTTGATTCAAAGAAGGGAAATATGCACATGGATTTCTTAGAAGCCCAAATCTCAGAGCCAAAAAACCTGTTGATTTCAAGCAAACATCTTTTGAGTTTAATGTCAAGGACATCCACCCAATAGATCAGATGGAAATGCACAAACATACTAGAGATATGATCTCATCCACATTGACTAGCACTGCTATGAGTCTGTATAAATTGCATGTATCACTTGCAAATATTCAGTCCCACCTCAAGATGGAGAAGATTTCTTCTCTTGCAAAGTGAATATCAAGTATGATCCAGGAAATATAGAGACAGTAGAAGAGATCCTAAAGAAGAAAAACTTAGACATAATGGCCTTAAGAAAGCAAATCAAAATTTCAGCTACTAAAGACCCTCTAACCAAGGACGTAGAGAATATTGAAACACAAAAATCAGAGATGATGAAGCTGATAATGGATCAGTCAGCACAGCTAAAGCAGATGGAGACATAAATGGATAAATTGGTAAAGGAAAAGGAAAAAGCAACACAGATGACCATCATTCCCTTGGAGGTTGTTCCTCTTGCAGCTGTCCCTTCAGCTACATTAGCAACTATAGGTACATCAAGTGGTACAGAACATCTGGCTCAAGCCATGGATAATATGCCCATCGAATAGAAGAGATAAAAAGGCTAGAAGCATAAATTAATATCTTGATGGATAAAAATGCAATATCTGACAATGCACATGAGATACAATTGCAAAGAGCCCAAAAACATATTGAAGATTGAAAAAGGATGAGAATGAAGCTTCCATTGGTCACACCATTGGCCAGGAAAAGGAGATCATATGGTCAATTATAATTGAATATATGAATGAAATATGGCCTTCCATTCAAATCATATTTGAACATAAATATTTAATTTAAAAGGTCAATGATACAATAGCTAGTGTCACCAAGGAGCTTGGGGACATGCCTAAAACAAAAAATAATGTAATTAGCTTTTTGAATTCAAAGAGCAGGTATGGATTGGATGAAATTGGAGTTGAAGGTAGAACAATAACAATTCTAGAGGTCAAGAAGGTGCTCACCAAGAAAAAGCTTGGTCACACAATTGGAGGAAAAGTGCCACAATTTAGAAATTGTTGTTAGTAGATTCTTTAACCGAATCAAGCCACTGACCAACAAATGGTTGCCTTCACTATTTGTGATAAATTATAATATTATTACTAGGGAAGACTATGGAAAGAAGCCGAAAGACATTGCCAAGGACATATCCAAGTTTGCAAGTCTTAGAGGAGCAATGACAGGAAGAGCTTTTCTTCAGGCCATGAGCAACACCATATTTATCCAACATGAAATTAAACACATTTTTGTGTTGAAGCCCACTTCCTCTAGATACATGGAGACAGATGAAATATATTGAAAGGTGAAAAGGATAAATATTCCGGTTGAGCAACAGTGGGAAAAGCTACGTGAATACCAAGAAGGGTAAATTCTAGCATATCAGATAGGTCAGTACAGCACCAAATCATTCAAATCAGCCTGCACAACACCAGATCTGATCATGCAACAACAATATTCTAAAAAATAGGGCCTAGTAGATATGAAAATCATTTTAGAATTTAGTTAAATACTTCATACATTCAAAGTATCAGGGGTTGGAACATGGATTGTTGAACTTTTCTATTGGAGCATTTTATTTTCTTGAAGCTGGAGCATCAATAATAAAATACCATTTACAGGATACTTGAGCTATGTTTATCTCGATACGTTATTCCTTTTCTATGTTAAATATTTCCATTGTTTTTCTCTCGTTGCATCATTAAAATCTGATTGTAAAACAGAAATTTGAAGATTAAGATTTGTTGTTAGAGCACCTTGTTTTTTGTTGTGTTTGCAATTTAAATGTTTTTCTTCTGAAGTCTCGTTAAGAAATTCTTAATTTTTTTAACCATTATTGATTTCATTCTTTATTTCATCTCAAAATTCATTTTGTTTCGAGATCCAATAACTATAGTTAGCTTGCCTTGTGGATACTCGTGAAAATTTGATGCAACAACCCAGCCTTTTATGACTCCATAGCCCAATGGAATTAGTTTAAATATATCTACCAATCCAATCAAACAATCAATCAAAAAATCAATCTCTACAATCATTGTAACTAGCCTAATATAAAATTCATAAAACAAAGCTAAATCTAAAAGAGAGATCCCTCTCTCAGTCTAGGAGGGCTATATTCTAGAATCCAAAGCGGTTTTGATGTTGTCCTATATAATTATTCTTGCCAACCTTAAAATTATAGAACTATAACAGTTAGCATCAACTTCCTCCAAGTCTATGAATTCAATGACCTTAGCAATATGTTGTTTTGTAGATATGGTATAATTTTCATCAAACAAGGGGAGTCTTTGGCCATTACCCTGAGGTAAGTCATTCAATTGAGCAGGTAAGATAAGTGGGGTGAATCTTTCCATGATTCTTGTTGAGTGAAGCACTGGATTGACAATGGGATGGGTCGGTTGAATAGGTAGTGGAACAACAGTTGTAGGTATTGAAGTTTTAGGTATAAATGATGAGGTCGAGGGTGAAAATGAAAAAGCAACAATTGATTGAGGTTAAGTCGAGACATGTATTGACTCTTGATGGTAGAATTGAATCCAGTCGTTGATGTCAAGGTCTGTTTCAGGTTTAATCTCTTCAAAAAGAAAATTTTATTCAAGTTTCAGAGAGCTAATATCTAACTCATATAATGAATTGACCTCATATTCTCTTAAAGGATTGAAGACTATGTCAGATAAAGAGGTTTCAGACTTAGATCTAAACAATGGCAATTCAAATTTTAGATCATATGGTATTTCTTCAAGAGAGAGTACTTTAGTAGGAAGTGAAGTATGTCTTACCACTAGTATTGTTCCTAACTGGATCTCTATAGTTTGATATCTATGCCTCCGGAAAATCTTCTCTGGATATTCGACTCGATTAGTTGGATCAGGATCAAGATTTTCTCTTGTATATCTTCTCGAAGCCAACTCTACAATATTGGCACTACAATTATCCAATCAGCCTTTTCTGAAACTTAACCCTATCATCCAGAGGATCAAATTCCAATGATTCTTGTCGTACACCTAGGGAAAATAAATCTTTCATTCCCTCGTAACGGTGCCAATATGTTATCACTCCACCGGATCTGTAAGGCTAATAAAGAGTCCAAACAGTGGTAACCACATACCAATATTTTAGCTTGGTAGCTATCCCTACCAAATCGGAGAGGGATCTCTCCACAAAATGACAGCCAAGAGGGTTAGATGAATTTGGGTTGCTGGATGAGTATTAGGTCAAAGAGGCTAGGTCAGGGAAAATAAGATTAGGGTTGCAAAGATTCAATGGGGAAAGGTAGGTATAAAACCTAACACTGTAGGGTTTCCAAGTGAGATGGATCATACTGTTGAGGAGCTAGAAAGATCAAGGAAAAGCATATATTCTTTCTAAACTGAAGAAAATGAACAACTATGAAGATTTTCCCCAAAATAGAGCATGAGAGATGAATTTTGCTTATCAACTTGAAAACCAAAATATCATATAAATGAAATGGATCATAAAATGAAACATTCATACATAATGAGACATAAGAAGAACAATTCTAAATTTCCATAACGTAGGTATCTCAAAGAAATAGCTGCAACCTTTTCATTAATTTCCTGCCAAATACTGATTACACTAGAGTCTGTGATCAATGCAACAACATCCAACCTGGGAAATGAGTCAAAAAGTACAAGATATAGACCAAAAAGCAACTTCTCTAATACTCAGGGGTCGAATCCTTGAGTGGAGGAGCAGTTCCACCAAAAACTGAACTGATACCTAGAGTGTAGGGATGTCGAACTGACTTATCCCTCACTTTTTGGAAACTGATTCATTACATCATTATCAAAAGTTTTCATCTAATGTATTTACCCTAGGTAAGTGTAAAAACACCATAATTAAATTTACGTCATTGAATTACATTTCTAAAAACTCCATTTTCCAAGTGAAACTGATAAAAAGTGAGAAAATTTCGAAATATTAGGAAACCAAGAAAATTTGTCAAAAGCACAACACCAAGGTCAAAACCACAGTGCCATATTTAGCTCCATGTTTGAGGGGGTTCCATGCATCCAAATTGAGCTCATGATAGCTCATTGGAAAGCCTGTCTAGTCTAGTTTCTAGATATATGCTTTGTTTCCAAAATGGTGCTAATTTGACCCTCCAAAATTGGATTCTCACAAGAATTGTCAAAATCACAGCGCTAGCCTCCAAAATAGGGCATAAATGTCATTTTTGACTGTTTTTTGACCTTTTGATTGCCTCTTTGACCCAAAAGGCTTAGAAAAATTGTTTTCATGACTACAAATTTGGGCACTTTTGACAGTGAGACTATGCTAAAATTTCAAAAACACAAAAAATTCCAAAAATATTAAAAATTGCACAAATTTCTTCAAATTTTCTGTTGTGGGATGGTGATGAGGTGTGTAAGGCAATGAGTGATTCCTCAGCAAGAATATCAAAATTTTGATTTTTCTTGAAGTAGTGTTTTTCCTTCTTTCTCATTTCATTATCTTTGTTTGTCATCTCGAGGAGCTTCTCAAAATGTTGGTTGGCCCTATCTAGCCAATGCTCCCAGTCCTCATTGACCATGACTACAAATTGTTCATTCGAAGTTAGCTCATTAGCAAGCTCAACCACCTTTTTCCTCTCTAGTTCTAGAGCTCTTTTCAGCCCTCTAGTCCTAGGTCTTCTTCTTGGCACTTTTTCTTCTACCTCATTTGTTTCACCATACCTTTCATAAGCCTCATCAAGCAAGGCATTTGCCTTGTTTTCTTCTCTTTTTTCCTTGAGAAGTTGAATCTCCATGATGGCTTGCTTGGTATTTAGTTGTTAATTTTCTTGCTCATAGTATGTAATGAAAAACTTAGATCTCTCTAAGTTGGTATGAAGCTCCCTGATTTGGGCATATTTCTGCTTGGTAATCATTTTGGAGGCCTCATCATCATGCTTCTCATCCAAGTCAACAAGGTCAAAATAAGTCTCTGTCTTATGAATTTCATCCTCCTCATGAATGGCTTCCTCTGCCATATTTTGTTTTCCCTTCTATACCTTCTTTGTTTGTGAAGAACGCAGGGCCCCTCCCAGAATCTGTGGGGAAAACACCTGCATATGCCCTCTCTGATATGTCTTTGCCAATGTCATTTCAGCCTCTTTAGACTTGCTGACCTCAACTCTTCTAGGTGACTCATCCTGCTCATAAAATGTTGATGGTGGTGGTGATGGGGGTGATGGAGTATCTGAAGTGGACTGAGGTGGAGGCATAGATGTAGCAAGGTGAGATGAAGAAGGCACATATTCAACATGTGGAGCAGTGAATATGTCATTTGCAATGAAGGTGTCCCATGAGATGCCCACTTGATCAAGGTGATGGAGGACAATGATCTCGATCAATGAATGGTGGAAGAGGCTATTCATATGTTGGTCATTGTCTCTCTTTTCCACAATGAAGGCCATTTTATCTATACTCCTAAAAAGAAAGTATGGGATATTGAGAAATCTCACTCTTGTGAAGTGCATCAGCAGTCTAGTGTGGTATGTGTAAAGCCTAGAAAAACTCCCTTCACAAGAAAAGTATTTCATGATGATTTTCATCATGGGTGCATACCTATCAAGAAGGTAGCTGAAAGGGAAACCCTCCTTTCATTTATGTATCTTGGTTTGATGAATGGTTCATAGAATTTACCTTCCAAATCTGTGGATTTAAACCATTTCTCTCCTATGTTTGTAATCCCTGTCGAAGCAGCAATGACAGATGTATATATACTGAAGATCACACCTACAAGGGTCACCTGGTTGTCTCTGAGGTTTGGAATGAAGACTCTACTCAACATAGGATGATGTTGGACCCTTTGAATCAAGTTCCAAAAATCAAGGCAACCCACACACTCAAAATAATTGACAGTCATGGGAGACGCTCTCAATTAATTTGTGTTAGTGGGCTCCAGCCTTAGGATTCTTCCTACTTTGTGAGGCCTTCTCTATTCTCTATCCTGCTCTCTTTGTCTACCCTCTTCTTCCATATAATATTGGTCTTCCTCCATAGTGTTTTTGTGGCCTAGAAACCCTAGGCATAAGATAGATGGGAATGGGGAGTGAAGGTGGGTATAGGGAATAGGGATAACTCTCATAAATTTTAGGGAGATGGGGGAAGGGATTAGGGAACTTTGGGAGGTGATGGGAGGTCAAAATGTAAAGGGAATTGGAAATAAGAATTTAATTACAGGTTTAGGGAAGTGGCTTTCTAGGAATGTAGAAGCCTAGGACTTAAGGTTTTTAGGGAAAGGGACTTAGGGACTAGGGAATGATAGTGTAAGGATAGGGATAGGGTTTTTAGATGTGTGGGTAGGGAATGCATGGTATTAGGGCATCAATTTTTGAAATTAGGAGTAAAACTAGGGTTTCACTTAGGAACAAATGGAATTTTTTCTTAAGAAAAAAAACACTAGAAAATTATTGTTTAGGAGTGCAATAAGGAAAAAAATGTTGTACTTGCTTGGTAGAGTGTGTAAGAGGCACTTTCTGAAAATTTGGGAGAGTTTGGAGGTGATTTTCTGAGTTTTGGTGCATGGATACTTCACTGAGCAAAAGCGCAGCACCAATGGGGAGAAAGCGTTGAGTTTCCTGCTCTAAGTGCAGTGCCATCCTCTGAAAGAGTAGTGCCACTGAAAAACTCATCCTTTGACATTGCAAATCAACCAGGGGAGTTCAAGCTCGATGTATGAAATGACAAATGAGCTTCTTTGTGATGTCTTGGTAGCCTTTATACTTCATTATTTGAATGAATTGGGCCTTGGGACCCACTTTTTCTTTCTTCACTTTCACTTTAAACTCTAAATTTTTACCTTTGCACTTGACTTTTTCCTTGACAAATTGATCATCTGATGACTTTGAGAACTCTTTGATTTGACATTTTTTATTCTTTGGCATGTTGGAACTCTAAGTTAGAAACTTGGGAATCATGATACTTATTACATTTTGATGACATAAAATTGCATATTGAAAATTAAAAATTACACATGAAAACCAAAATTACATGTTGAAACAATAATTTTTCTTTACAAATCATCTTCATATGGTGAAGAGATGTTATTGGGTCGCCCTTTACTTGCCGGTCTTATGCAGTGGAAATTAAGTTTTATTGGACCATGGAAACCATAATGACCTAATGAGACCTTGAAAGACTGAATTTCAAGATGAAATGACTGATATTGACTTTATGGATGGTGTACAGCCAGCAATGTATGAAACTATGCCAACAAGTAATCAAATTTGAGGAAGAGTGATTTTTTTGGACTAGGGCTACCATCAGTGATTAAATTTTTTCATGACCTAGTGGAATGATAAAAAATTTACGAGTGAGACCCCTGAAATGATATGAAAAGAGGATTTTTTATCACTCATGGGAGGATGCAAACACTGACACTAACATAGACTAATCCCATTCTATTGCCCCCATTCAACAACAACTAATTTAACTTACTATTTTTCTTGATTTAGCCTTCCTCTTCCCCATTAAAAATAAAAGGAGGGTCTAAATGACATACCAGAGCCAATGGTTTGCTAGCAACCAGGAGCGCAAATAGTCCTGCAGGTTCGACAACTTAAACACCCACCTCTCCTTCCACCTTTGTATTTTCCTTCTACGCATGATATATTACATGCACTGCATGATAAACCTTACATACCACCTACCATACCCAAACCCTATGGGGTGCCAACTGGATCGTACCTTACTTGTCACAATCATCATAAAATATTGCGTGTGGAAGCTTTGGTTTTCCCGCCCCCTCCACATTCCTTCTGACATCTTATCATCCATGTGGTTCTCTTTCAAGCTAATTTTCCCTCTTGCACCCTAATCGGGGATTATGATTCTCATTCCCTTATGCGTCCTTCTTCAGAATTTCTATTAGGTCTAACATTCCTTCCTCTTATGCTATTATCTCTCCTAGAATATCTAGTTCCTTGCCTGGGTTATTGCATCCCCAATTATCTAAGAAGTCAGCCATTTCATTTCCTGATCGGCAAACATGTCTTTGGATGATGTATTTCATACCTAAAATCAACTTGCCTATCTCCTGGGTGAGTCTTTCCATTCTCCCACTTTTTCTTATCGTTTCCCACTTAGTTCCTCGGTGAAGCTTTTTAATTGTCTCTATCACCAAGGTGGAATCCCCTTCCACCACTACTTTCTAAAATATTTAGCATTGCGAAATTATCAAGCCTTGTCTTGCTGCATTGAATTCGACCTCATTATTTCTTGCTATGCCACAATCAACTGTAAACACTCTGACCACCTTCCCCTGGTAGTCTCTAAAGATGCTTCCATATCTTGCTTCCCCTGGGTTACCCTTAGAGGCGCCATTGAAATTTAGTTTTATGAATTCAACAAGCGGATTCATGAATTTTGAAGGTGATAGAAACATGTGGGGCTGATATTTCCAATAGCTTGGCATTAGCATCTGTGGGGATAAGTTTAGCATACTAAGTATCCTTTTTTCCTACCCTGATGCTTTCCAATCATCCTAGTGCCATTTCTCTACTAGGATAGTTTCCCAAATATTTTGATTTATGGTCTTCCATACCTCAAAGTCCGCCTACTTTTCATTGTTAAATATTCTCTGGTTCCTTTCCTTCCATACCACCCAAAGAAGGAACCCCAAGGAGATGCCCCATGCTCTATTGAGGATCGATTTTTGGTATACTTTCTTCATCCATTTCTCTATAGTGGCTTGGACATTGTTTCGGTTGTGATCAGAATACCCGAAGATGTTTTTAGGGTTCTTCCATAGCTAATTAGTGTAAGGGAACGAGTTTAAGAGGTGTTCCATCATTTCTTGTTGTGCCCCACACATATGACATATTGAGGGTCCCTTCACACCCTATTTTTGTATTTGATCCCAACTAAGGGCTCGGCCATGCCTGAACAGCCACAAGAAGAATTCCACCTTTGGCCAGAGGTTCTAGAACCATATTTTGCTCCAAATAGTTGGAAGGTGTTGTCTTTGGTGCTCAGCCTTAATCTGGTATCCTTCCTAAATTGTAAACATCCCTTTGTTTTGGTATCCCCACCAGAGTATGTCCGATCCTAGTGATATGGCTATCTTACGGGAGTTTATCTGCTTCTCATATGCTTCCCATTATGGTGATTCAGGTGCATTTAGCCATTTTCCTCTTGTTTTCCATACTCTTCAATTATTTCCAGTCTTTGAATGCCAGTATTTGTTGACCATATTACTGGCTATTATGTTGGTGAATAGGAATATTTCTACCAGGTCTTATCAGTTCAAGAGCTTCTCTCGTTGTTTTCATGCTTCCTCCCAAAACAGTGCCTTATCTCCTCTTCAAATTTCCCAGAAACTATGAGCACATATGAGATCTCGTTTGTCTACTCCTAAATTCCAGATTGATGATCCTCTTCAAAATCCCTGAATTTTGAGTCTCTCTGCAATATATTATGGAATTATGTATTTCCTTTACCATATTATTTTCCATAAATAATTTCCCCCCTTGAATCCGTTTCCACCATGTTGGAACGAGGCTCCCTAAAGCTGCAAATTTTGTACAATTTTGCATATTTTTGGTATTAATCAGTCTAGCGTAGGGGTTTTGGGGCGGGTCAAAACCCCGAATGCATTGTAATGGGTCAAGGGTAGACCTAGAGTCTGCAAACCGGACCACAAGAAAGCATAGGCTAAGTCGTTATAAATAGATGAACATTGTGAGTCTAAAGGTAGGCATGAATTGAGATTGATGCGACATGCGAACTATTAGATATGTTTTGGGCTATCTTAGGTAAGGACTCCTGCTAGATGTGTGTGTGAAGATCTCTAGTTTTGCTGTGTGCAGACAGTGTTGGCTGTGTGCTTAGGCTGTGTTTTGGGTTGTAATTGGGATTTGAATGTTAATATGGTTGAAGTATCTCTGTGTTATCTGGATCTATCGTGTTACTGTTGATGTGAATATTTGAAATCTGTTGGTACTGTAATTACATCTATCTATTTATGTTGTGATTATCTCCGTGTTATGATATCTGTGACATGTCACAAATACGTTTATGATATTATGTACGTACGTGGATGCGAAGGTATGGACTAGATCTATGCATGGTAATAGATCTGTTATGATTAAGTTGTGAACTATACTGTTAATGAACTTGTGAATAGACCTGTTCCGTGCGATTCCAAAGGGTTACGAACACTGACCCACCTCGAATACCCACTCTCTCCCAAGGTGCGGAAACTTGGTTCCAGCACCCTCCCATACTACTTCGGGTGAGCCTTTGCCTGCGTAAGTAGGTCATTGCCGAAAGGGCCAGTAATATAGGGGTTTTTTGGTAAACCTTAACCTATGAACCTGGGTCAGGACCCCTCAAGCCAAAAAATGGTTCTGTTGTCAGGACCGGGAGCATTTTGAGAGAGAGATCGGGTAATGCCAAGGGAACATTGGAGACCTGAGAGGGTATAAATTGAAGAGTGGTTTGAAAAACAGGTTCAGGAATTCGTGGTCAAAGAGAATCGCAGCATGAATTTGACGATGGATAATTGGAAGAATAAGTACATTTTCACTGAAGTCTATGAAAATTTATATGTAACATTTACGAACAAGCTTCAGGAGTGGCTGGCAAGGCTCATAGATTTCCAGACGTGTTGGAAGGACAAACAGGTCACGTAGTGGACTCCAGAGTTGATCCAACAATTAGAAAGAGCTAATAACACCATCACTCATATGGTAGATCACTGGGTGGATAGTGTGTTGGGAGGATTTGTGATGGAATTTGCAGTCAATCAATTTGTGTCCTATTTTGAGGCAGAGTGGAGGTTATTCAAAGGTTTCCGGGGTAAGTTTCTGAAAACATTGCCATTACTGATTAAAATATTATCATGCGAAAAGGGCATTCTGTGCAGCCATACAGAGTGAATGAGCTCTAATCATAGCGAGGGTACAACCAGAAGTAGTAAGTACTATAGAATCAATCAAGAAGGGGACAGATCCATTTACAACCCCTTAAGAGAACCGTCTGCGCACGAAGGAAATAGCCCTCCTACAACACCACCTTCAAACCCGCATAAGGGTAAGAACTCACCCACACCTCCTCCTCCTCCGCCGCAACCTCCAGAAGTAGATATGGCCGTGCACATGAAGTTACCCACCTTCAAAGGTGTAGGATACAAAGATATGGACCGATTATGGTTTCTCGCAGAGTTATTATGGACTACGCAGAATGTGGCCAAAGATGTTGTAAAAAGGGCACAGCTATCCCTCACCTTCAAAGGAAGAGCTCTGGATTGGTACATGGGATATGCAGCTCAGCATGCGAATGCAACCATTCAAGAGGTTAAAAATGCCCTGAAACAGTAGTTTCGAAAGCCTAAATCCTACTCTCGGATAGTGAATGACTTAAAGGATTTCAAGCAAGGGCCTTCTAAGTCTATATGGGAGGCTGACCAGTGGCTAAAGAAGGTGATCAAAGAAGGGGAATTTATGTATGATGACATACAACACAAGTAATGGTTCATCGCTATGTTACTACCTCACCTACGCGTAACTATGGGTCAGCAAGCCATTGAATCACAAGAAAAAGCTTTGAAGATTGCTATAAAGTTAGAATCTGCACCAAGAGATGATACCCAATTGGGAGTACAACAAATCCAAGGGAAATTGGAGGCAATTCACATGGAAATCCAGAACCTGCGAAAGGACCGAGGGAAAGAAGCTAGCCCAGACGTATGGTGCATACGATGCAGGGTATCTGGCCATACCAAGGATCAGTGCCCACTACTTAAAGACTACCTACAGGTTGGGGGACCCATTCCGTTGCGCCCTAGGGAGACTATGGGACCAAGTGGACCAACGTTGTGGTGTGATGATTGTCGCATAGCTGGCCTGCATGATACTAACCAATGCCCCCGTCTGGGTGCATATGTTCTACAATTGAAGAAACAATGGTGTCGGTTTTGCCGATCAATAGGACATGATGAACAGAATTTTCGAACTTATGATTTAATGATAAACTAGGGAAACCTATAGAGGGTACAAGCAGACCCTTCTTCACCAAGATCCCCCTCGGGCATAGGTGGCTCCCCAGCTAGGGGCAGGGGAGGGAGCAGAGGTGGAGGCATAGGTCGGGGAAGAGGACAAATGATTTGTTATAACTGTGGAGAAGTAGGGAACTTTGCAAGGGACTACCCAAACCCTGCAAGGAAATCTTGCAGATACTACAGACATCTGGATCATGCGATTGAAGATTGTCCAATTCTAATATAAAAATGCAGGAAAAGCAGCAGACACCTATGTAGAATGTGCAGCGGGTTAAGGAAGAACCTCGAGACAAAGGACCAAGCATTAATTTCATAACACGCAATGGCATGGCCACTGGAGGAGCCAAGGAAAAATCTGTGACTGAACCTCTTATCTGAAAGCCAGTTGTCAAGCAAGAAGATATGGACCTTTAGAAAGAAAGGGAAACCTTTGTCGCAGCTCGCAAGGACTTTACTAAGAATGAGGCACCTACTTCTCAGCCCCCCACAAACCTAGAAGCAGATGATGAAGTCAAACCATTCTTGCAGGCATGTATGAAGTTGTTGCGCAACCAGAAGGTAGTAGAAAATATTAAAGAACTAATAGATAGTTGCGTAGAAAAAGCTGAACCCGTCACAGAAGTTAAGGATGTAAACAAACTCTATAAACATAAGAAACACACTAGTCTAGAGATGCATCTTACTGCACAAATTGGTGACTAAGAGATGGATCAGGTCATCTTGGACCTGGGGTCAAATGCGAATGTCCTGCCTAAGGAGACGTGGCAGCAGATGGGAGAACCGAAGCTTGAATGGTCCAATATACAGTTGTGCATGGCTAACCAATAGAAGATCATACCATTGGGTAGGCTATCGAAAATTATGGTACACATTACAGGAGTTAAGGTACGTGCTGACTTTGAAGTAATCAAGATTATGGATGATGCAAATCCTTACCCCACGCTTATAGGGCTGGATTGGGCTATAGATATGGGGGGTATTAATAACCTAAAGAAAATAAGCATGGTTTTTGAAAACGAGGGTACCCGGGTGATAGTCCCGCTAGACCCTGCAGAAGGAGAACGATATACAGAACCAATACACCAAGAAGAGGATGTGGATCACATCTATAAATTAACTGCTTGGGACGAAGATTGGATCAATCCTACAGCTGAGGGTGTGCTCTGCTGGGAGAAAGATAGCGAATTTTTTTCCAACTCCGATGGGGAGGTAGAAAAGTGGCAGAATAGGTTACATGGTGTCTCTGCTGCGCTGCGTGAGGATCACAAAGAACTTCCTATGTATTTCATCAGAGGTAAGAGACTTTCCCTACTTTGATGGTTTGGGTAGCATTAAGGAGTTCCTGCAAACCTTTGAAGCTAAAGTCCCAAGTGAACGAAGGCTATGGGCACTTAATCTCGCCATGTGCGCAACTCCTGTGAGTTGGTGGGACATGCACGAGGGGGCATTCCAGGATTGGGAGGAATGTCGCAACATGATGATCTTACAGTTCGAACCTCCGGCTCACCTACGCATAAAGTCTTTCATGGGGCAAGGGGACCCACGGGAGCACTTGTCCACGTGGATGACAGAATGGGGTGATAGAACTACAGAATAATGGGTCCCTCTGTTCATTCATGCCTTAGGGCCAATCCCAAGCGCATGGTATCTAGACGCATAGTTACACTAGCATACCCACCACTGGGACACCTTGAAGAATGAGTTTGTAGGGACATTCGGGTTGATAGGAGGAACAGAGGCACTCGATGAAGCTCTGCAAGACATTGATACCTTGGTATTTGATGAATCTCGATCGTGGGCAGCACAGGGGGCCCCAACATGGGAAATGCAGATGCGGGACATAGTCAACTGTCGTAATATGTCGATCGAAGAATGTGATGAGGACCCAAGGAATATTTCTATCCTAGAATCATAGGGAGAGTGTGCCATTGCTAGACCTCCGATGTAGACCACTGATGTCACCAAGCCTCTAAAGCTATGAGAAGTCAACATTGGAATAGAGGCGCAACCCAAGTTAGCCAAGATTGGGGACTATTGGGATGATGATACTGTGGGAAATGTTGTAGAACTCCTCACGGAATACCAAGACTTATTCCCGATGAAATTTTCGGAGCTCAAGGGGATCACAGGGGACCTAGGCATCATGCATATCACCTTAAAACCAGATGCGCACCTAGTAAAGCAATGCCCTTATTGCTTGAACCCTAAATATAAACAAAAATTCAAGGAAGAAATTGACAAAATGCTTGCTACGAGCATCATCGAACCAGTCAAATAGTCAGACTGGGTAAGTCCGATGGTGGTTCAAGAGAAAAAGACTAAGGGAGAAATACAGATCTGTGCTGACCTGCCCAAATTAAATGATGCTTGCATACATGATCCCTTTCCTACGCCATTCTTAGATGAAATCCTTGATAGCGTAGGAGGGCAGGAGGCATATTCATTCACTGATGGATTCTCGAGCTATCATCAGATTAGGATCGTAGCAAAACTACTTTCGCTACAGAATGGGGTTCATTTCAGTACACCGTTATGCCATTTGGACTCAAGAATTCCCCTGCCATCTTTTCGTTGATGGTAGTTGTAGTATTTAAGGAATTTATCCACAAGTTATTAGAGGTATATTTTGATTATTGGACTGTATTTGGGTTAGTAAAGAGTCATGTCTCAAACCTACGCATGATGCGGGATGCCTTCAGAAAACACCAAATCTCCCTGAATTACAAGAAGTGCATACTCTGCGTACCATTTGGGATCTTATTGGGTCACATAGTCTGTCGACAAGGGCTGATGGTTGAACCTGCCAAGGTGCCGGTTATCATCAACCTGGCAGTTCCTACAACTGAGAAACAATTGCACTCGATCCTTGGACACACAGGATACTACAAGAAGTTTACTCAAGGGTATGCACTAATCACAGCACCTATGGAAAAATTGTTGAAAAAGGAGGTATCATTCTATTGGAATGACTAGTATCAGAAAAGCTTTGAGTTACTCAAGGAAAATCTTGTCTTTGCACCTATCCTCATATTCCCTGATTGGGCAAAGGTGTTTCATGTCCATGTCGATTCTTCAGGGATCGCATTAGGAGTTGTCTTGACGCAACCAAGGGAGGGGGACATTTACCACCCAGTTGTGTTTGCCAGTAGGAATCTCTCTAGTGCCGAGCGTAACTGCTCCACTACTGAGCGCGAAGGGCTAGCCATGGTGTACGCCCTATAGAAATACCAGCATTACTTATTGGGAGAGCATCTTAAGATGTTCAACAATCATTCAGCTTTGAAGTACCTAGTGAATAAGCCTATGTTGGGGGGGGGAATATGTTGATGGCTTCTGTTGTTTCAAGTATATGACTTTGAGATCATCGTAAAGCTAGGGAAGTTGAATGTGGGGCCAGATCACCTATCCCAGATCGAAAATAGTGAAGAACCAACCAACCTAGAGGAAGGACTACTGGATGCACAGTTGTTCGCTATTAAGGTATTAGATGCACACTTTGCCGACATCATTCACTTCTTAACTACGGGGACGACACCTACATAGTATTCAGTACAACAGAAGAAAGAGTTGGTAACCCGCGCAAAATTTTTTACCATTATCGCCAGTCATCTGTATAAGCTGGGAGTTGATGAAGTGTTGCAAAGGTACATCTTGGAACATGAGCAGCACGCCATCTTAGTAGAAGCTCACGGGGGTATAACTGGCGGTCACTACGCAGGAAAGGCGACAGTGCAAAAGATCCTAAGAGGCGATCTATGGTGGCCCACACTGCATAGTGACTCTCATGACTATTGCAGAACTTGTGACACTTACTAACGGACGGGCATATCATCCCGTAGGGATGAAATGACTTTATAGCCGTAGATGGCCCTGTAGGCGTTCGACAAATGGGCCATAGATTTCATTGGACCCATCCATCTGCCAAGAAAAAATATAGGTGCGTGCTACATCATCACCACGACTGATTATGTGACTCGTTGGGATGAAGCACAAGATGTGAAGGATTTCACTGTCGATACCGTTGCGCACTTCATTTTTGAACATATTCTGACTAGGTTTGGCTGCCCAAAGATCTTGATGAGCGACATAGGTACGCATTTTTTTAATGCAACAATTGAGGCTTTGACTAAAGAATTTTGGATCTTGGGTCAGGACCCCTCAAGCCACACACCATAAATTTTCTCCCATCACCTAGTTGAGGGTATGCATATCTTTGAGTCCCATACCTCCTTATATCTGATGCTTAGATAGGTAGTTCTACAATAGGAGTGCCCATTTTTTTTCTTTTTATGCTCCTTGTCACTTGAGTCTTTTGAAGATATTAGGCATTTCATTGCACGCCAATTTAGGGCCTGCTAGACCCGAAAGCTTATAAATGGGGATTGATTGCATAACCTCTTTCAAGAGCATTACCCGACTAGATATATTGAGGGCTCGAAATGTCCGGCTTTGTAGGTGTTATCACTCAGATTTTCCTTGAAGTTGTAAGAAAATGAAGAAACCCGAGGTAACCACTAACCAACCTTCAGATACAGAATCTAGCCAATCTGTATCCAGAGAGGGCTCTCTCTTTAAAATTTAGCTTTGTTCTTAGAAAGTTTTAGGCTAGTTATAAGTCCAAGAAATTTGGTTTGAATTTTAATGGTGGAATCCGCCAACTGAGGGCAATATTGAGTATTTTTAGTCCATTGGGCTATGGAGTCGAAAGGATGGCTTTACTGGATTAATATTCTACACACAAGATGGCTTTGCAGGGCAAGATAGCCAAACAGAGAACAATTTTAGATCTCAAAGTGAATGGAATGGATTTTGAAGGGATGAAAGGCAATTACGAATCTTTCAACATGTTCAAAAGAAAGAAAGTGAATGATTACAAATAAAGAGAAATTAAGAATTCTTTACTATAGTAATCAAATTTTTAAATCAGCGAAACAAGAGCAATTAATAATTCATTGTTTATAACCAGTTTAGAAGAAAACATTTAGAATAATCATAATTGAAACCAGAGTACACTTAAGAAATTTATGATTTATTCTTTTTTATCAATTACTCAGAAAGGGAACACAGTGAAATTATAAACATATATAAAACTTAAAACACAGGATAAAAAAGACTTATTGAACTGTAGTCGGACACATAAATCCTGCAAAAAGTCTTGAGCTTCAAATCATCATCCAACAAGCCACAAAGAAATTTCTCCAAGGCACTTTTATTCCAAAAAATCAATGTTACATCAAAGTAGTAGAATCCACCGAAAATACTTCCAAGAGTGAAGTATTTATACAAATTCTAAACTAAAATATCTTGAAAAAATATCAAAATGGGTTCACAAATCTCTCCAACTATTTTACATAAATAGAACTTAAGTAAAGGACACTCAAACTAATGCATCTATTTGGCACTATTTTGTATGGATAGGTGATGAAAAAGAGGAGAATTCGAATTTGATCCAACTCTTAGTTGATGATGAGGCATCCAAGTCACTAACTGCTTCCTTTCTTTGTGCATTCTGCTCCAACAATTCTGCAAACTTGGGATCCAATGATATCTTTTTATTTCTCAATCCGTAATATATATGTAAAAAGTGAAAGAGGTTATTGTGGATTAATATGTTGGAGAGATAAACCTCTTTCACTTTCCCAAAATTCCTCTCCATCTTTGCAAAATAGGCTCTGTAAAAATATGTGTAAAAAGGAGTTTTACAGAGTCTGAAAACATAACCTGTAAAGATGTACATGTATCTCTCATTCTGAAATCACTGTGCAAAATGTGAGATAATTTTTTTTATATGGGTCTGTTAGGAACAAAAACCTGCTTCAGTTTTGTAAGATGTATTTCTGATTGGCCACAATCCTCTCTGCAAAATGATGACTTAACACGAATTTTCTGCAAAAAGTGCTTTCCAACATTGTTTAATATTTCAGAAACCATAATAGCTGTTAGAAAAGTGAGAGAGGTTTTTGTAGATGGTCCTCTTAAGAACATAAACCTCATTCATTTTTGCAAAATTCATCTTGGATTGATCACAATAGTTTCTGCAAAATAATGACTAAAACATGCATTTTCTGCAAAAATATTCCTTCATGTTGTGTTTTTCATCTTTTCACTTTTTTGTTCTTTTGACTATTTTACTTTCACTTTAGACAAAATTCAATGTTGGTGAAATTATTTTCATTTCCTCTTTTTACCATTTTAATTCCTCTGTAATTACTTTTACTATTTACCTTTGACTGCTCTGTAACTTCATTTTAACTTTCATTCTGACTTTTACCTGATACACTTTAACCACTGATACTCTTTAGCTATTATGCTTTCTAACCTCTGTTTGAATAGATTTGATAACACTCTTGGAGTAAAAAAGTCTTATGACTAGTATTAAGACTATTTATCCAAGGATTTGGTCTTCTGATCACCTGTAAAACAAGACAAATTGTTAAGAAAGCATTGGTTTGCAGGGGAGGTCGAAAAGGTTTCTTTTGATTTTGAGATGTCTGTGGAGTGAATCTAGAATGATTTTTGGGAGGTAAACCATGCTCAAATTGGTTAACAGAGGCTTCAGGTGGCGCAGCTAGGTTACAAAGGGTTTTACTGCACAATCAGGTTAAAATGAGCAACACTAGGGTGTTTGTGTTTAAATGAGTAAACTGTTGACAGACTTCAAGAGTTGGAATTTGAATTTTTCTGCATGGGAGTGTAGTCGTTCACTGTGGACGAGATAATGAAAAATACGCGGGTTGTTTTGTTTTATTTGCAAAGTCAAAGGGGGTGAATTTTTTTAATTAATTTAATAAATGGCGTCATCCTGTACGACGGATGAGTCACGCGGAACAGTGGAGGTGATAAGTGGTTTATTCCGCACCACTTTTGAGCGAAGGCAGTTTCGAGCGGATGAGCAGCGAAGCGATACAAAGTTTGACACATAGCCATGACACTATTCACAAACCACTTTTATTTCGCGCGTTAACGCTCACACAGGGGATAGCTAGTGGAATCAATGGGAGCCATCGATCTTGGAGGGGGTGATCTGACGGTTGACGGGACATGGAGATGGCGGGGAGTTTAACGAGTAGGGCCGACATGAATTAATGGTTAATTAATCATTTCGGGAGGTTTTTTATTGGTGGAGGTTGGTTATTAATTAATCTTAAGGATTAATTAATCCCATATAAAAATTGATCGAGAAATGTTAAATGGCGCGGGGATGAATTATTTCAAAGTTTGATTTCAATTAAACTTTGGATTTATTTTTTATTTCAGACATATTTTCATATGTTTAAACCTTTTTCATATATTTTTTAATATACGATAATTAAATCAATATGAATTTCTTACAATATGGGGCGGGAATAGAATTAATGTTATTTTTTAGCCAAAGGGCATATAATGTGGGTTTTTATTTGAATGTATGGGGGTTAAATACTTTGGCTAAAAGTATAATATATGGGTTTATGGGATATTATAAAAAAGGAGTTAAATATAATAGGACAAGGTCATTTTTATGGGAGTTAATACATAAATTAGAATTAATATAACAAAGGGACAAGGTAAACTCAAAATACTTAAATATAACCAAGAAAGTGAGAATTCAAAAGTAAATAGCATTATTATACTTTCATCACTTAGACTTAGAATAAAAAGTGATTTTGAGGGCTTTTCATGGAATATTGAAGGATTTTCCTAAGTAAAATCCCATTTTACTTAGGAAAAAGATGAATGAATGTGATAATGGATGTTTTCAAGTACTTAGGTCTTTTCAATTATTGGACCGAGGGTTCGGTCCCTCCAAAAGTCAAGGAAATTCCTTTAGCCCCTTTAACCTTCAAATACCTTAGCACTTAGGGGAAATTAGTGAAATGTTTAGGAAAATGAAAGGGGAAATTAATAATTTTGACTTTGCTTTGCTGTGAACTTTTTCCAATGTAGTATCTACCTTTGCACTTTGTGATGAAAGTTAAAAATTGAACACATTTGGAACCATCAATCATCACATGTAATTCTGCAACAACATCTACCTACCCTACCTACTTACTCTACCATTTTCTCTTCTTTATTAGGGTGCACTTGGACTTGAAAACCCTTCTCAATCTTCTTTTTCTTTTACATGGCAAACCTATCTAAGTCTACACTTATTACATCCAAGGGCTGATATTAAACTGTTGAGCACCTTTTATTAACTCTATCTGTCTACTTATCTGCCAAGATTAAACTGTTTGGCTAGATATTTATTCTCTATTCTACAACATGAAATTGAAAAATGAATGAGTCAGGTTTAAACAGTTTGACTCTTCATGAATTGTGGCAAAAGTTTGACAAGCTGCACACAATTTTATTTATTACATTAGAGCAAAAATTAGTGGCATTTAGACTTGCACACTTTCCTTGGTCTTTCTTTTTGATGGGGTTCATTTCTTTCACTTTTTTGATCATTTTATTCTTTTTACCCTTTGATTTTTCTTTTAGGGTATACCCTCTTTACATTTTTTAAATTTTTTGATTTTTTGATTTTTTAAGAATATGGAACACCTTTGCACAAGAAAAAGGTTTGAACATATTGCATAGTTCAATAAGACAATCATGAAAAATGACACCTATTGGTATAGGATTCTAACACTGGCTCCACTTGGGGATGGCTTTTCTTGGCGAAAAGTCAAGAACAGTAGGTCAGATGCCTCAAAATTCCTTTGACTGAACCATGAAATCTTCTTTTTCTGGTAGCTTTATTGTATATATGATAGTGAAATTTCTAAAGCTTAGGGCCTTCACTTTGGGCTTCAACTCCAACAAGTCACTATCCAATAAAATTGATGCATTAGAAAGGATATATTATGTACAAGTTAGAAAAAATCAGAACATCCTAGTAAATGGGATCAAAATAGTGCTTTAGCATTCGACCATTGACTGGTCCTTCCTCAGCTTCTGAACCATCCAAATTCTTCAAAAAGTATGTGTTATTTCCCTGTAAAGCATGAATGATGTAAGGTCCTTTCCATAAGAAATCAAATTTCCCATGTTTTCCTTTATCTTCCCTTCTGGAATCCCATCTCAGAACTTTGTTTCCTAATTGAAAATCTTTTGCTTTAGTCCTTTTGTCAAACATTTTCTTCAACTTTTCCTGCAAGACTTGGGATCATTGATACACTTCTTCTCTAGTCTGCTGCAAGTGAATTGTTTGGTTTATTCTTCTCTGAATATCATTTGGTTCTACTTGAGCCTCCTGAAGTAATTTCATAACAGGAATTCCTAAGGATGATGGAAATCTTGCCTCAATACCATAAACTAATCCATATGGATTGGTCCCAATTGATTTCTTAGTTGTAAGTCTGTCTGCCCACAATGCATTAGTAAGTTTCTTATGCCAATTCTTTTTATTCTCTTCCAATAATTTTTTAATGATATTGATAAGACTTTTATTGGAAGATTCTGCCAGTCCATTACCCTGAGGATAATAGGCTGTTGAATGGCCTAAAGTGATGTGATATTTATTGCAGAAACTAATCATTTTCTTAGACTTAAATGCAGCAGCATTATCTGTTATAATTTTCTCTGGACAGCCAAATCTTGAGAGTATATTGGTTTCTAAAAACCCTATAATTACAGAATCATTGGCATGTCTAGATGGGATAGTTTCAATCCATTTAGTAAAGTAATCTGTGGTAGTAAGAATCCATCTGTGTTGCCCAGAAGAAGGAGGATGGATTTCTCCAATAAAATCCAGTCCCCATTGTTGAAAGGGTCTCTCGGTGGAAATTGGCTTTAATGGTAAAGGTAACAATTTTCTTTTGTCCTCAAAGATCTGACACTTATGACAAGAAGTTACAAATTTCTTAACATCTGAAAACAAGGTTGGCAAGTAAAAACTAGCTCTTAAGATTTTATCTGCAATTGACTTCTAGTAGAGGTGTCCACCACAATCTCCTACATGAAATTCATTAAGAACCTTGTCAGTTTCATCTTTCAATAAAAAATTTAAAAGAATTCCATCATGATTCTTCCAAAAAAGAGCACTATCTAAAATACAATATTTTAAAGATGTCATTTTCAAAAACCTTTTTTTCGTTCTGGATAACCCTGGAGGAGCTTGCAGGTTTAACAAAACATAAATGATATCAGTGTACCAGGGTGAGTCTAAGAAGGCTTGACTGATGTGTGGAGTCGCCATCTCCTGTTCGTCATCCAGCGCGTTAATATCCAGGGCTTGGCAATTTGTTTCAGTCATGAGTTGAGCCAAACCTTGACCTTTTATGAGTTTTGTTGATTTTATTTCAATATCATATTCTAATATGGTAGCTATCCACTTACCTCTTTTGCCTTCAATACCATCTTGAGTTAAGATTTCTTTAACGACAGCATTAGGTACATAAGCTATCACATGAGAATACAATATATAAACTCTGAAATCTTTAATTGCTTTCACAAGTGAAAAAGCTTGTTTCTCTATGATATTATATTTCAATGATGCATCTCTAAGTGCTTTGGTAAAAAAGGCTATTGGTTTTTCACATCCCTGATCATCCTTTTGTAGTAAAACAGCTGCAACTGTATGTTCAGAAGAAAATGAAAAAATAATGAAATCTCTATCAAATTTTGGACTGGTAAGAACTGGTGTTCTGGTTAAAGCCATTTTGATTTCTTCAAATGATTGCTTGGCTTCCATGGTCCAGTCAATGCTTGAATCCTTTCTTAACATGTTAGTAAGCAGTCTAAGTAATTCAGCTAAACTAGAAATGAATCTTCTCAAAAAATTGATCTTTCCTATGAAAGCTTGAATTTCTTTAATGTTTCTGGGATGAGGTATCTGCAAAATTGCTTGTATTCTTTCAGGATCAATTCTAATGCCATATTTAGAAATAATGTGACCTAGGAGCTTTCCTTCTTCAAGACCAAATAATGATTTTTTCGGATTTAAAGAAATCCCATACTTCCTGCATTTTATAAACACTTGTCTTAGATGATCTAAATGTTGTTGATCTGTTTTGGAAAAAATAGTTAAATCATCTAGATAAATAACCAGAAAATCATGTATTTCTTTGGCAAAGGCAATGTCCATTGCTCTTTGGAAGGTTGCTCCTGCGTTTTTTAGTCCAAAAGGCATCTTAACATATTTAAAAGTACCCCATGGTGTTGTAAATGTTTTTTTGTCTTGATCATCAGGATGAACCAAAATCTGGTTATACCCTGAAAATCCATCCAGAAGAGAAATTCTTGAAGATCCCACTACCCGTTGCAAGATATGGTCCATTTTAGGGAGAGGATAGTTATCTTTTAAAGAAACTTTGTTTAAATTTCTCAAATCGACACATAGTCTAATCTCTCTGGTCTTTTTCCTTGTTGGTACCAAATTAGAAACCCATTCAGAGAACCTAATATGAGCTATAATTCCTGCTTCATACATTCTTTTAATTTCTTTTTCAATTGAAGGTAGTAAAACAGGATTGATCCTTCTAAGTTTCTGTTTGAAAGGTTTCTGATCTAGTTTCAAAGGTATTGTGTGCTGAATTATTGATGTATCATATGATTTAAGATCTTCATAACTCCAGGAAAAAACGTCCTGGAATTCTTTTAAAAGTTCAACATATTTAACCTTTTGATCCTCTAGCAAAGATTTAGATAACTTAACCATCTTGGGATTTCCTTCAGTTCCCAAATTGACTTCTTCAATATCAACATTTACAGGTTCCATTTTGGGTTTTAGTGGAATGCCATTTGAGTCAAAAATATCTTCTAAAGGAGTTAATAATTTAGGTATATGATTATCTTTCAGATTGATAATTTCAGATTCATCTTCTATAATCTCATCGATTTCCATTTGTTTTAAACCCTGCATATATTTTTCAGTGAAGGTGGTTGGGTGAAGCATGTGAATTGCAGTCTCTTCAAAAATATCTGTTTCTTGTTTATCCATTTGATCAGATTCATTGATTGTTGTGTCTTCATCTATACTACTGTTAGAGAACTCACTTTCTAAGGTCAAAAAATTGTTAATCTGACTATTATTTACAAACACTTGCCAATTCAAGAGATTGTCTGATATAGCAGGCCTATGTCTAATCTTAGATGTGAATTGATGATTAGGTCCAAAAGGTAATTTACATGTGCTAGCGAACATTGCAAGACTGTGAGCATGCAAATTTTGTTTTCTAGGAATTTTGGCAAGTTGAGCTTGTAGAAAAGTGTTGAGAATTTCCACAACTGTTTCTCTGTATTGTTTCAATCTAGGGTCTTTTGTTGAACATTCACCATTAATCTGTTGAATAATTAACTCAGAGTCTCCTGTGATTTATACTTTAATTGCTCCTAACTTTTTGACATGTTTAAGCCCTAGAAAAAGAGCTTCGTACTCTGCCATGTTGTTAGTGCATCTAAAATTCAATCTATAAGCATGACCTTCAGCATGATCATTTTCAACATTATGTAACCAAATTCCAGCCCCTACTCCTAATTTATTCACCGAACCATCAAATTCTAAATGCCATAAAATTTCATGTTCATAATCTTCATCAACTGTTTTAATATGTTTCTTAACAGGAAGTGTTGGTTTTTCAGTTTTTTCTGGTGTTTCTAGAATGTCTGATGTTTCTTTGTTTTCAGAAATTTCTACAATATGAACAGTAGATTTAGTTGCAGTTTCTGTTTCTGGTGCTTCTAGTTCAGTAGGAAGGTCCAATTCAGCATTATAAAGGATGAAAGAGTCCATATCAGAATGTACTGAATAGACGGGGAAGTTTTCAGGCTTCTCATGGCTACTGACTAAATACTTCATCAAGGTCTCTCTGTATAGTCTTTTCGATTGACCAAATACTGAAATAGTAGCATACGACATATCTAGTTGAAGAGATCCTCCAAGTTTGGCACCCCAGGATCTGGACAACAACATACCATATTTGGGAGGGATGTCTGCAACTACTACGTCCATCAGAATAGATTTCGCAGGGTATTGCACCAAAGTAATACACAAATCTTTAATCAAACCTAAGCATCTTACCTGATTAGAATCAAAAGAAAAAAGATCTTTATATGGTCTGGTAATGTCTAGGTTTAATCTTTCCATCACTGCTTTTGGCATTAAATTGTGGGATGCTCCAGAATCAAGCATGGTGTTATGAAGTATTTTGTCATGAACATTCAAGCTCACATAAAATGGAGGGGTTCCTCCATTTTCTGGTTTACCGTTTACTTCAGGGCCAAAAAGTAGTTTGGGTTGATCATCAAAAACATTCACCGAATCATCCATTCTAGTAATGTTAAGGGATCTGCTGATTTAGCTTCTATACACATCATGTTTAGCTAGTTCTGCTAAGGGAATAGCTATCTTTAGTTTGCCTATTTCAGCTTCTAGATTGAAAGGCTTTTCTTTTTGAGCTCTAGTGTTTTGAACAGTTGGATTTTCTCTGTTTTTTGGATATTCAGTGTTTTTCTCTTTTTCATGAGTGGGATTATGAGTTGAAGGTGTTTCTGAATTAATTTCTGCTGGTTCTTCTACATTTCCTACAATAGGATAAGTATTAGAAAGTTGTTTATTATTCAGTTTATTATCAGACACATCTTCAATTATTGGATTTGCGGGGTTAGGACTTGTCCTAGAAAGAATTTGTACAGGAGGAGTGTTTTGTACAGGAGGAATGTTAGTTTTACCTTTGATGTTTTGTTTTACAACTTTCTGTTTGCTATTCTCTGGCACATCAATCCGTCTACTTCTCAAATTGTACTGTTTATGAAATTCATAAATTGTTGTGTCATAACCTTCTTTAAAATCAAAAGTTTCTCCTGAATGAGTTTGAAATGTTTCAAGAATGTGATTTTCTTGATCATCTTGAGATAGGAAAACTTCTGGTTCGTTCTTGTTTTCAGTTACATTATTTATTTCAACATCCTCAGTAGGTTCCTCAGAAGATGAACCTTCAACAAAATTTTCTTGGAATGGTGGCCTGGTGTTTTGGTCAGGGACATTTTTCCCAAGATTTTCGTTTTGATTTCTTCTGAAGTTTGGGTTTCTAACAACATTTTGACCATCTCCAGAAGAATTTCTTTCGATTGTCTCTACTCTGTCTCCCAGTCTTTCCATACCTTTAATAATTGCATCCAGCTTTCTTTCAAAAGCCGAAGGTTCTTCATTTACAGGCATCCTTCTTTCAGCCCTAGCTCTAGCACGTTTTTCTATGAGGTTAGCTTCAACACTAACCACTATTATTTGCATCTCCTCTAGAGTCTGGGGGGCTCTTTCCCTAAGTGAATATGCTATGTCAGAGTCAAAACCGTCAGGGAATTTAACCAGTACTGAATCCGGAGGGGGTCTGAGGTTTTGAGGAACTGTGTTATAGGCTTCGTTGAATCTGATGATATAATCTTACACTGTTTCATTAGGTCCTCTTTTCAATTTTCCAAAATCATATAGGATTTGAAGCAGGTCCTTCTTCTTCTCCCATCTATTTAAAAATTCCCTATACACGGCTGCTAAGTCAGCAATACTATTTGGAGCAAGGGCCCTAAACCATGTCCTGACTTCCCCAGTAAGACTCTGGACAAAAATTCTCATTCGGACATAATCAACGTCAATTTCATAAAATTCAAAGTAATCAGTCATCCTTTTGGTATGTTGTTGAGCAATATAAGTACCGGAACCATCAAAAGGGGTGATCTTACTCTGATAGTCTGGAGGCAAAGCAGCAGGGTTGGCTGGCAACTGTAACGGAGCATATCTATTGGCCATTGGAAGGTGTAATGGAATAACAGGTGATGATGGTCTGGAAGGAGTGGGTGGAGGAGTAGAAGGAGTGGCTTGGGTTTGGGAAGCTTGAGGAAAAGTAGCTGAACTTGAGGAAGCTTCAGTAATTACATAAATGTTTGAAGTTTGTTCAAAGGTCTTTTTAGATTGAATGGAATTTTGTAAATGTCTGTCAAGATGAAATGAAACAAATTTCAATTGCAAATCTTCAAGAAATAATGGGTCCGGAACTAGTCTAGATAATTCAGTTTCAGAAAAATTCACAAATAAGGATGTTTCAAAACGCTCATCAAAAGGAATTTCATCAAAGTAAATCCACTTTACAGGATAGGATGCTGATCTAGAAAGAGGTCGAGAACTTCCAGAACTTTCTTGACTTCCTCTCTCAGAGCTTTCTTGACTTCCTTGTCTTCTAAGAATCCTAGGAATCAGATTTGGATTTTCAAATATCGGTGGTGGATTAGGGTCAGGATTTGACCTGGTATGACGAATCCTTTCTGAAGCCAGTTTTCCTAGACTCTATATTTTTGGTTTTTTGTTTTAAATGAAATAAAAATACAACTTCGACAAATTCTTCAAGAAATTAAAGATTTTTGATTGAAATTTTATCAAAGATTTATTGAACTAGAGAATCTGATTGAATGTTTTGAAACTAAATTTCAGTTATTGAGCTAAACCAGAGATATACTGAAGCATCATTTATTTACTATGCAGTTGCAGAGCAAAAGCATTTCAAAGGCTACCTGGCTGATCTTCAGACTCTGTCTATAGCTTATAAGCAAACAATAGTAACATTAAAGGTTTTCAGATCCCCAGTGGAGTCGCCACTATGTTATCACTCAGATTTTCCTTGAAGTTGTAAGAAAAGGAAAGAAACCCGAGGTAACCACTAACCAACCTTCAGATACAGAATCTAGCCAATCTGTATCCAGAGAGGGCTCTCTCTTTAAAATTTAGCTTTGTTCTTAGAAAGTTTTAGGCTAGTTATAAGTCCAAGAAATTTGGTTTGAATTTTAATGGTGGAATCCGCCAACTGAGGGAAATATTGAGTATTTTTAGGCCATTGGGCTATGGAGTCGAAAGGATGGCTTTACTGGATTAATCTTCTACACACAAGATGGCTTTGCAGGGCAAGATAGCCAAAAAGAGAACAATTTTAGATCTCAAAGTGAATGGAATGGATTTTGAAGGGATGAAAGGCAATTAAGAATCTTTCAACATGTTCAAAAGAAAGAAAGTGAATGATTACAAATTAAGAGCAATTAAGAATTCTTTACTATAGTAATCAAATGTTTAAACCAGCGAAACAAGAGCAATTAAGAATTCATTGTTTATAACCAGTTTAGAAGAAAACATTTAGAATAATCATAATTGAAATCAGAGTACACTTAAGCAATTTCTGATTTATTCTTTTTTATCAATTACTCAGAAAGGGAACACAGTGAAATTATAAACATATATAAAACTTAAAACACAGGATAAAAAAGACTTATTGAACTGTAGTCGGACACATGAATCCTGCAAAAAGTCTTGAGCTTCAAATCATCATCCAGCAAGCCACAAAGAAATTTCTCCAAGGCACTTTTATTCCAAAAAATCAATGTTACAGCAAATTAGTAGAATCCACCCAAAATACTTCCAAGAGTGAAGTATTTATGCAAATTCTAAACTAAAATATCTTGAAAAAATATCAAAATTGGTTCACAAATCTCTCCAACTATTTTACATAAATAGAACTTAAGTAAAGGACACTCAAACTAATGCATCTATTTGGCACTATTTTGTATGGATAGGTGATGACAAAGAGGAGAATTAAAATTTGATCCAACTCTTAGTTGATGATGAGGCATCCAAGTCACTAACTACTTCCTTTCTTTGTGCATTCTGCTCCAACAATTCTGCAAACTTGGGGTCCAATGATATATTTTTATTTATCAATCCGTAATAGATATGTAAAAATTGAAAGAGTTTATTGTGGATTAATATGTTGGTGAGATAAACCTCTTTCACTTTCCCAAAATTCCTCTCCAGCTGTGCACAATAGGCTCTGTAAAAATATGTGTAAAACATATTTTTACAGAGTCTGAAAAACTAGCCTGTAAAGATGTACATGTATCTCTCATTCTGAAATCACTGTGCAAAAAGTGAGATAGGTTTTTGTAGATGGCTCTCTTAGGAACAAAAAAATACTTTAGTTTTGTAAGATGTATTTCTGATTGGCCACAATCCTCTCTGCAAAATGATGACTTAACAGGAATTTTCTGCAAAAAGTGCTTTCCAACATTGTTTAATATTTCAAAAACCATAAAAGATGTTATAAAAGTGAGAGAGGTTTTTGTAGATGGTCCTCTTAAGAACATAAACCGTATTCATTTTTTCAAAATTCATCTTGGATTGATCACAATAGTTTCTGCAAAATAATGACTAAAACATGCATTTTCTGCAAAAATATTCCTTCTTGTTGTGTTTTTCATCTTTTCACTTTTTTGTTCTTTTGACTATTTTACTTTCACTTTAGAAAAAATTCAATGTTGGTGAAAGTATTTTCATTTCCTCTTTTTACCATTTTACTGCCTCTGTAATTACTTTTATTGTTTACCTTTGACTGCTCTGTAACTTCATTTTAACTTTCATTCTGACTTTTACCTGATACACTTTAACCACTGATACTCTTTAGCTGTTATGTTTTCTAACCTATGTTTGAATAGATTTGATAACACTCTTGGAGTAAACAAGTCTTATGACTAGTATTAAGACTGTTTATCCAAGGATGTGGTCTTCTGATCACCTGTAAAACAAAACAAATTGTTAAGAAAGCATTGGTTTGCAGGGGAGGTCGAAAATGTTTCATTTGATTTTGAGATGTCTGTGGAGTGAATATAGAATGATTTTTGGGAGATAAACCATGCTCAAATTGGTTAACAAAGGCTTCAGGTGGCGCAGCTAGGTTACAAAGGGTTTTACTGCACAATCAGGTGAAAATGAGCAACACTAGGGTGTTTGTGTTTAAACGCGTAAACCGTTGACAGACTTCAATAGTTGGAATTTGAATTTTTCTGCATGGGAGTGTAGTCGTTCACTGTGGACGAGATAATGAAAAAGACGCGGGTTGTTTCGTTTTATTTGCAAAGTCAAAGGGGGCGAATTTTTTTTATTAATTTAATAAATGACCTCATCCTGTATGACGGATGAGTCACGCGGAATAGTGGAGGTGGTAAGTGGTTTATTCCGCACCACTTTTGAGTGAAGGCAGTTTCAGGTGGATGAGCAGCGAAGCGATACAAAGTTTGACACGTAGCCATGGCACTATTCACAAACCACTTTTATTTGGCGCGTTAACGCTCGTACAGGGGATGGCTAGTGGAATCAATGGGAACCGTCGATCTTGGAGGGGGTGATTTGACGGTTGACGGGACATGGAGATGGCGGGGAGTTTAACGAGCGGGGCCGACGTGAATTAATGGTTAATTAATCATTTCGGGAGGTTTTTTATTGGCGGAGGTTGGTTATTAATTAATCCCATATAAAAATTGATCGGGAAATGTTAAATGGCGCGCGGATGAATTATTTCAAAGTTTGATTTCAATTAAACTTTGGATTTATTTTTTACTTCAAACATATTTTCATATGTTTAAACCTTTTTCATATATTTTTTAATATACGGTAATTAAATCAATATGAATTTCTTACCATAGGGGGCGGGAATAGAATTAATGTTATTTTTTAGCCAAAGGGCATATAATGTGGGTTTTTATTTGAATGTATGGGGGTTAAATACTTTGGCTAAAAGTATAATATATGGGTTTATGGGATATTATAAAAAAGGAGTTAAATATAATAGGACAAGGTCATTTTTATGTGAGTTAATACATAAATTAGAATTAATATAACAAAGGGACAAGGTAAACTCAAAATACTTAAATATAACCAAGAAAGTGAGAATTCAAAAGTAAATAGCATTATTATACTTTCATCACTTAGACTTAGAATAAAAAGTGATTTTGAGGGCTTTTCATGGAATATTGAAGGATTTTCATAAGTAAAATGGGATTTTACTTAGGAAAAAGATGAATGAATGTGATAATGGATGTTTTCAAGTACTTAGGTCTTTTCAATTATTGGGCCGAGGGTCCGGTCCCTCCAAAAGTCAAGGAAATGCCTTGAGCCCCTTTAACCTTCAAATACCTTAGCACTTAGGGGAAATTAGTGAAATGTTTAGGAAAATGAAAGGGGAAATTAATAATTTTGACTTTTCTTTGCTGTGAACTTTTTCCAATGTAGTATCTGCCTTTTCACTTTGTGATGAAAGTTAAAAATTGAACACATTTGGAACCATCAATCATCACATGTAATTCTGCAACAACATCTACCTACCCTACCTACTTACTCTACCATTTTCTCTTCTTTATTAGGGTGCAATTGGACTTGCAAACCCTTCTCAATCTTCTTTTTCTTTTACATGGCAAACCTATCTAAGTCTACACTTATTACATCCAAGGGCTCAGATTAAACTGTTGAGCACCTTTTATTAACTCTATCTATCTACTTATATGTCAAGATTAAACTTTTTGGCTAGATATTTATTCTCTATTCTACAACATGAAATTGAAAAATGAATGAGTCAGGTTTAAACAGTTTGACTCTTCATGAATTGTGGCAAAAGTTTGACAAGCTGCACACAATTTTATTTATTACATCAGAGCAAAAAGTAGTGGCATTTAGACTTGCACACTTTCCTTGGTCTTTCTTTTTGATGGGGTTCATTTCTTTCACTTTTTTGACCATTTTATTCTTTTTACCCTTTGATTTTTCTTTTAGGGTATACCCTCTTTACATTTTTTAAATTTTTAGATTTTTTGATTTTTTAAGAATATGGAACACCTTTGCACAAGAAAAAGGTTTGAACATATTGCATAGTTCAATAAGACAATCATGAAAAATGACACCTATTGGTATAGGAGTCTAACAGTAGGCATCCTTGGATGCATTCTAATAGGGCCTTTTCATTTGATACTCTGAGAGACTTTAGGCTCAATGGTATGCCCAAATATTTTAGGGAAGGACACTGATTCGAAAACCCATAGTCCTAGCTAGGACAGTTTGAGTCTGGGCAGTGGTGTTGAAGAAATAATATCAGATTTATCCTTATTTATCTGCGTTTCGAAGGCTTGCATAAATTCTTGGAATATATTGATTAGACTCCTCACCTCTTTCAGGGTTGCCTAGCAAAACATCATACTTTCATCTACAAATTGTTTGTGTGTAAGAGCGAGGTCATTTCTCCACATCCTCAATCCTCTGAATTTCCCTTCTTGACTTTTAGCTTTAACATACCTCCCCGGACCTTATGCAACCAATATAAACATGAAGGGGGAGATTGGATCACCTTTCCTTAGGCCTCTCAAGGCATTGAAAGTGTGAGTTGGAGATCCATTGAAGAGAATGGAGAAAACTGAAGTAGATATCAAAGAGGATATCCATGGAATCCATTGAGCATAAAAGTCGTAAGCTTGGAGGATCTGAAGGAGATAGTTCCAGCTTAGACGATCATAGGATTTCAAAAGGTCCAGTTTGATCATCATGCCTTTTGATATGAGGGTTTTGAGGGAGTGGATTTGATCTAGATTTATGCATGAACGCAACATAATACAGATATAACCATAAACACAGATATGCAGTGGAAGTAATGCTTCATTTTATTAATAAAAGAATGACTGAAATAAGCTTACAAACATAATGGAAACAAACTAGGGCATTGGTAGCGTATCTTTGAGAAGAGATGTGGCATACACAGGCCTCTGAACTATGTTACATTGAGGCTCAAAGGCCTATTACAGACATAATCGAAATGGATGAGCTAGGGTACTAGTAGCGTATCCCTAAGAAGAGATGTGACAGCTACCAGCCCCTGAACTGTGTTACAATGAGGCTTAAGGGCCTATTTATTGTTGAGAAACAATGTAAAATCCTAAACGTCCAAAAACCTAACCTTAGGAGATGAAGCGCCAAAATTGTGGGCCTCGTTTGGGTAAATTGGTGTTTCAACTTCCCAGGGACATAACTTTGGCATCTGATCTCCATTTGACGTACTCAATATATCATTCTTGGTTTTCCCAAAAAAACATCATTTAGGGCCTCAAAACGGCTCCAAAAGTTCAGGACCTGTAAAACTGCTAAAAATAGTAAGTTGTGTTGAAACTTAAAAACAAAAAGAACTGATGGTGGGGGTTCAAATGGAATAGGTGGGCGGCCACCGATATCCACCTGGATCATTAATTCCCCGAAATGGCTTCGGGCGTCCAGGACCCAAAAACCTGCTAAAAATAGTAAGTTGTGGAAGTGAAAAGCTGCAAGAATTGATGTTGCGGGTCCAAATGGAATAGGTAGGCGGCCACCGATATCCATTTGGATCAGGATTTCTTCTTGTTCAATCACAATTCCATCCAATATTTGGTGCCCCTTTACAAAACCAGTTTGCTCAAGGGAACCCACATCCGAGAGAATGGGCTTCAGTCGGTTCACCATAATATTGGAAATTATTTTATAGATTAGATTACATAATGAGATGGAACAAAACCCTTGGCTCTTCAGAAAGATCAGATTTAATAATTAGTGCTAGAAAAGTCGAGTTCAGAGCAAGGTGTACCTTTCTTGTTCTCCTTGATTCTTCTACCCCTTTCAAAATGTCTATCCCTATGATTGGCTAGGTTGCTTGATAAAAATATGTTGTGAATTTGTCTGGTCCTAGTGCCTTTTGTTTGTATAGCCCTTTGATTACCTCCTCAACCTCCTCCATCGTGAAGGCCCTCATTATCACTAGATTCTGGTCCCTTTTTAATAATCTGGGTATGTGTCGTGTGATTCGGTCAATTGCCTCAAAGATGTCAGGGTTCGACTCTGACATAATATTTTGGAAATGGTTTACCATGAGGTTTTCCATATCTGCATGCTCAACCACCATGTTCCTACCTGGGTCCAACAAGTAAAATATTATATTATGTAGTCTATGTTGAATCATAGCGTTATGGAAGAATATGGTGTTTCGTTCCCCTTCCCGGAGCCATTGACCTCTTGACTTTTGCTTCCATAAGATCTCCTCCCACTTCCTTCTTTCCTTAATCTGTGTCACCATATTTCCATCCTCCTCTACCAATGTTTTTTTTCTACCTTGCGTTATCATACTCTGTTGGATTTGCTTCATTCTTACATGTAGCAATTCCATTTCTGTTTGAATATGTCTAAACTCTTCTTTATTCCATTTATTGATTTATTGTTTTAACTCTTTCAACCTGAGCTAGAAGGTGTGTACGACATTTCTCCCATGTTCCGAGCTCGATTTCCACCATTATTTTTCTTTTTCTAGGAATGATGGGTCACGTAGCCAAAAGGACTTGAACTGGACGGGTCTATTGCGATGCCCTTGTTTGAGATCTACCTCTAGTCTGATAGGCCAGTGGTCAGATCCCGTGCAGGGTAGGATCGAGGCCTCATAATGAATATCTCTCTTGATGAGCTCTTCTAAAGCCATGAATCGATCCAGACGCGAGGCCACCTAGTGCGACCCTCCCCTCTTGTTGTTCCAGGTATGGATTCCATTGGTTGTAGGTATATCCACCATATTCATTTCGACTTGCATGTTTCTGAATAGATCCATTTCAAGCTATTCTCTTCGGATGCCTCCTTATTTTCAACAAGTGAGGCAATCAAGTTGAAATTTTTTCCAATCCGCCATATTTTCTCTTCATGTAGCTCTCCTAGCTTTCCCAAGGCTTGTATGAAGGTCTCTTTCTCTCCTAGAGTGTGAGGGCCATAGACTGATGATATTAGGACCCATTATTTGGTGCCTATGGGTCTAAATTATCCTGATAGTATGCGAGGAATACTCAGCCACATATCGATTGTTACCTCTACGAGGCTCCAAAGTATTTATATTACTCTCGCACTTCCTTTCATGTCTATTTCTACTTCTTTGTATCGTGGTTCTTTCAGCTGAGGATAGCCTTAATTTTTTCCCCTGATATCTTTGTTTCTTGGAGAAGAATTATTTGGGGTTTCTCCTTTTGAGGTCGATCTTGAAGATACCTATGTTTTCCTCAGTTTTTTAAGCCTCTCACATTCCAGGAGATTACAACCATTCGGAAACCTTCTATAGATGGTGGAATACCATTGATAGAATTATTAACTTACCTGAGTTCACAAGCGTTTCCCCTACCAATTGTATTGATTCCTGGATGTATTTCCTGCCTTTATTTTTTCCTCCTTTTCCTCCAGGGTGAGATCCTTGTTGGTCCCCCAGGTCCGCGTGCCTTTTTCTTTGGTTGTCCATATATTTTTGGAACATTTATCTCTATAACTTCTTCTAATCTTCTGGTATAAACATTTCATCAAGGTGTCTCCATTATTTCAATAGCCTTTTTGGCATTGTTTCCTCCAAAATTAGTCCTCCTTAGATGCATCCACCTCCATGGTCGAGTTGTCTAATGTTTTTTCTTGTTCTTCTTTGTCAGATGATTTTTCTTGGGATTTCCTTTTCAGTGTGGTTGTTGTTTTGGGTTGCTCTTGATCCATTTCCTTTTGCGTATCCATTTCCTTCTCCTTCAACATCTCTTGATATTTTTCTTGGTCAGTTTCCTTTGTCTTTTTCTCCTCTTTCGATGTTTCCCCTTCCTCGTTTACCATTTTGAACCTATTCTGACTTATGTTTTGTTTTGGGTGGTTAGGATTTGATGTCAGCGACCCTTTTGTCTTCTTTTTCTTTCTTGCGACCTTTGTATGCCCTTCATTCTCCTCTTTTGTAGTTGCTAGACTCTTTCCCCCTTCCTATCCCCCTATATCTAGCTATTTCACAAGGCAAGTTTTATACAGATGGCCATATTCATGACATCTATGACACTAGAATGGAATATGTTCATAATCCAATGGTTTTTTCCAAACCTTATCATGATATTCCAGTTCCATCGCTTCAAGGAGAGGATCTGCTATTTTCATATATACACAGATGTGGGCATACGATGTATTCTACCTCTATGTGTTTAGTCAGCTATTTTTCACGAAATTTCATATGGAGTTTCCAATACCTTCTAGTATTTTTAGATCCTAGATATCAATAGTTAGGGAAAATAGCCGCACTAAGAGAGGGGCCACTAGGAAATGCTCCATATTTGGTTTCTAGCACTCCTCCCAATACCTCATGAATAGGCCCTCGTTTTGGTAGAAATAAAACCCATTTTCGAATATTCTCTCTGTGTCTTGTAGGTTCGAGAATATAACTGTAATGAATCCTATAACACCTAGATTGAGCTCAATGTCACCTTTTAGATTCCACTTCTTTTATATCCATTTTATCAGGTCCTTCTCAAATGGACATGTTTCTATAAAATTACAGATCATGGCATGGTCGTTAATATAGCTTCAGTATTGTTCTAGTTTATTCGTAGGTATCATGAATCTGGGCTTCTTAAGTGCCCAAGGGAGACACTGTCCTTGAATTCGTGTCTGCTAGTTGGCACCAAGAACCAATCCTGATTTTTCACCATTTTCATGGTGGACGGCTTGCTCCCCCTAACTCCCACTTGCTTCTCCTGTTGTCACATTGCTATAGGAGGGGATCGCTCCCCCTTCCCCCCAATATAGGATCCCCATAACCCATGTCAAGTTCCAAACTACTGTAGTTTTTCGTTGCAGACTTCTGAATGACTTCAAGTGTTCAGTGAAACCCTACTTGCTACTCGAAACCCAGTCCGATCGCATTGTAGAGCACACACAAATCTAACATTGTATAATTATGAAATGATTTAGATGTTTTATTTAAACATATTAATATTCATTTAAAGCATTTTATAAAATATGTAAACTATTTGTAAATTTTTTATAAAAGTTATTAAACGTTTATAATGTTAACTATAAAAGTTTAACATCTATTAAAATCATTAAGTTTATAAATAAACGCTTTAAAACATATAAATAAATGTTGTAGCACTTTAAAATTGTTTTTAAGGCATCTTAGAGTGTTTAAAAGATTTAAAAAATACTTTTAAAATACTTTAATAACATGTTTTAAACTAATTTAAAGTGTTTTTAAAGCATTTTAAAGTGTTTCAAAAACATTTAAAATTTTTAACAAATGCTTTTAAAAACACTTTAAAAATGATTTAAAGACACTTTAAAAATAATTTTTAAAACCATTTGCAAAGTGCTAACTTGTTTATTTATTAACAAGTGTTTAATATTAATGTTTATTTATAAGCTTTAAAGCATTTATTTAAGTTTCAAAAACATTTATTTATAAACTTTACGCTTTTAATAAATGTTAAGATTATAAAATTAACATTATAAACGTTTAATAACTTTTATAAATGTTTTATAAATACTTTTATTTAATAAACATTTATTTATTTATTTATTAAAGCATTTTAAAGTTTCAAGGTTTTTAAAATAATTAATAAAAAAATTTAGAAGTTTCTTAAAATGCTAAAAATATTTAATATGATAATAAATGCTTTAATAAAGCTTTACGCGTTTATAAAAGAATGTATTTACATATTGAAGTGAATTTATTAAAAGTGGTTATTTGCATATTGAACTTGTTATCACCCTAGTAATTTCTAAATATTGTGGGCTTTGAATTTTTAGTTTTAAGAAAAATAGGGGTAACCACAGACCTACTTTGGAAATTTAGGATCTAGCCTTCCTAAATTTCAGAGAGGGCTCTCTCTTTATGATTTAAATTTGTTTTTTGTTTAATGTTTTAGGCTAGTTATGATAGAACAATTGGTTTTGGTTTTGAAATGTTTGGTGGAAAATAAGATTACTTAAAGACAAATTAAAGAGGGATCTACTAGTCCATTGGGCTATGGAGTCAAAGTCTAGCAAGCAGAACTAGAAGGCAAGGCCAAAAGGATGCTAATGTATTCAGGGCAAGGTAGATAACCCTCATAGATTTGAATAGATTGTTTTGATGAAATAGCTTGCTTTGGGATAAAGGGCAATGAAGGATCCTTTGATCTGGAAAAGAGGAAGGAGGCAGGGGTCAAATGGGAATAGGAGCAATTAAGAATTCCTAAATCCAGAAATCAGTAGAAAACATTTAAATGATTAAGTAGTTAAAACAGGGAGTTTTTACACTAATCTTGAAGTAATAATCCTAATTAATAATTAAGATTGAACAACATATATGAAATTGTATGTAACTCAGAATCGAAACAATGACAAGATAAGTGCACTTTACTCTTCAAATTATCGCATGAATCCTGAATTATGAAGTCCAAATGGCTATTTTCTAGACTGCTGCTTTGAAATCAACACATGTGAGCCTCCAACATACCAGCAAAAATTCTATAATATTCTTAGCAATTTTATTCCACACTAAACACTTCATAAACTGAAGCATTTATACAAATGTTTATTACAAATATCCTAGAGAGATCTAGGAATAACTCTAGGAAAATAAAAATATATTTACACATTAAGAGGGACAATTGCTTAACAACTTTAGCAAGCTGTCCTCTTATCTAGAAAATATAAAACTATCTTATCTAACAAAAAACTGTTTTTTGAATAGTTGTCCATGCTTGCTGGCATTTTGAAAAATATCTTTTGGAAGATAACTTCACTGATACTCTTTCCACTTATACTCTTTGACATTGTACTTCATCCTGGAGTTTCTTTCACGTTGTTTATTTATCATGTTACTACTGTAAAAAGGGAAATTACAGCAGTCAAAATCAGCTCAATGTTGTTTTTCTTTCTGATACACTTTGACTCTGCTCTTTCATCCTGATACTCTTTAACCTGATACTTTGGCCTTTAACTGTTGTAAAAAGAGACTTCTTAGCAGTAAAAAATTCAAAATGAAATAAATTTTTTATTTGTTTCCTTCCCAAACTGACTACTTCATCTGCACTCTCTATCATTGCTTTTCTTCTTTGAAGCTACAACAAATCTGTAAACAGCTGCCACTGTTCAGCACTTGGTATCTTCATACTTTTCAACTTTCTGTAGTTCTCATCTGCATCAGTATATTTAGAAAAATTTGGCCTAATTACAAAAAAATGTTTGATTTCATTCTGAAGGAAGAATAAATCTTCAATGTATTGGAGAACAACTTTCCCTGTTGGAGATCCCTGTGGCAGTTGCTGATTCACCTGTTCTTTGGCATGGTCCCTTATCTTTTTATCATATTCCTTTTGATCCATCAATTTATCATTGAAGACATGGATTTTTGGAATACCAGCTTGTCTTAGCATAGTATACTTTTATAAAAACTTGGTGATGGAAAAATTCATGGCATCACATTTTTCTTTTAAGTTATTTATCGGGGTTTTCTTTGTGTGTACTTTCTTGATTTGCAATATAGTCTCTGTCCTGTCTTGTATCTTCAATACTTCTAGCTCAGTCCTATTCTTACTGTTTAAGAAGGTAATTAGCTTAATTTCATGTGTTGGTTTATCTACTAACTCTTCTGTTGTTATTTGTATTTCAACTTGAGCTGCTAGAAGGAGGTCTCTTTGTTCATATATTATCTATATTGATGGCCATTGAAGATTTATAGCCTCAATAATATTGGTCCATAGGTGATTTCTTATATAAGAAATATGTGTAGTGAAACTCAAATCCTTCTAAAGGCTTTTGACTTGCTCTTCAAGTCTTTTAGCTTTTTGTTCATAATTGTTGGCATTAATCAATGTTGCTTTATTGGATACCTCCATATTCTGGATCATTTTGTTCAAACTATTAATTTCATTATTTTTTAGAGACATTTCCTCCATTACTTTGACTATTTTCCCTGCATCATTTGTCTGTTGTACCTATGATGTTGAGGATTCTGTGTTGGAGGTAGTAGCTGATTTCACTGACACTGCAGTTTCCAATGGCTCTTTGGGTGCTAAATTTTCTCTCAATGTAGAAGGAAAAATAACAGTAATAATAGGTATGATTGTAGAAATGGTGGAAGTATCAGTTTCCTTCAAAGATTATTTTTCTTTCATCCGTATATCCAATTGACTTTCCATATCCTTGATTTGGGCAGTTAGCTTTATGATTAACTGCATCATATCTTCTTTTTCTTTATGTTCTTGAAGTATCTCCTTGATCTATGGGTGCTCACTTTGAGGAAGTTTTAACTGTTTCCTCAAAGAAGCAATATCATCATTTTTCTTCTTGATCAATACCTCAACAGCTTGTACATTTGATGGGTCAACTCCAATTTTTAAAATCAAATCTTCTAAGGCCTTGATCCTTATATCTTTTGCATATAAAGAGCCTTTGTCAAGTTTCATTTGGTCTTGCAGGTTGATGATAGTGTTTTGTAAATTATTCATACTCATTTCCTTTGTCACCACAATGGAATATAGCATCTCCGAGCTATGTCTGTGGAATTCTATCTGATCCAATTCATGCACTTTTTTATTATCTACTTCAAATTCCACCTTTTTGTAATCAGCCACTATTTTTGGGGTTGAAGTAGTTGGTTGTAAATAGGACATGACCATATTATTTGAGGAGTAATCAAATTTTGAAAGCAATCTGTCTTGATTTCCTGGATTTTTTTTGAGAATTTGAGAATAAATCTCTCTTTTGATTTCCTCATTCCTTTGTTTTATTTGCTTATATCTTTCTTTGATGTCCAAATCTTTTTCTTCTACTATTTGAGAAGAAGAAGATTCTACATTAACCTGCTTTCAAATCATCTGAGTGTCTGATCCTTTTCCTACTGCTTGTTCTCTTTCTATCTCAGTTAAAGTTTCCTTTATTATGGTAGTAGCCTCATCATTGCTGACCTCTGGTTCATCTTCAACCTCAATAAGTTTTTCTTTGCCTACGGAACCAAATATGAGCCTTTTGTTATAGATGAGCTTAAAATTAGTGTCTGAAGTAGTTTCTGCTGTGTAGGCTCCCTCATCTTTGCTCCTTTTATTTGAAACTTCTGGCTATTTAGAAGTTACCACAGCAAGTGTGGTATCCTTTTTTCCTGTTGGTTGTGTATTTGCAATTAAATCTATCAATGTATTTTTTTCCCATTCTGTCTGATTGGAAAAATTTTCAATATCAGGCTTTGGCTCATGTATAAAAGGAGGCAGCTTATTTTTAACCCTTACACTATTTAAAATACCTTGGGGGTCATAATTCCAAGGGAAACTCACTTGAAATTTCAGCTCTGATAATCTTTTTTCTATCTCTTTCTCAGCATCCCTATTATTCACTATGAAAGGACCAATTTGATTTTTTAGTTTGAACTATGTCTTCTTTTTGGAAGCCGTCAAATGAATAGCATCAACATTCAACACCTATCTCAAATACTCTAGAGCAAAGACTCTAATAGTCAAAAACTTAGGTAATTTGTATGAAAGTAAATTGGTTCCAAATATTCTTAATTTAGTGTGTTTCTCATACAAGTACCAATCTCCCATTTTGAATTCTTTTGACAGTTGTAATATCCTTTTCATTTCTTCACTTACTCCAGGTTGTTCTGATTTTTGTAGCAAATTCATAGCTGGCCTGATAAAGAAAGCTATGAAATCTGTGTAACTGTATTCACTTCCTTCTTTTCTCAACAATGATGTCCAAAAGACAACTGATAGAGGTTGGCCCTCTACATTCATTTTCTGCAATGCTATTGGGAAGTGATTTGCTTGTGAGAATAAGAACAAATGAAATAAATAGGAAGAATACCTAAATACCCCTTCAGTGGGTAAATTTTTCAATTGATGGTGTATGGAATCAGCAATAAACCTGGAAAAATCAATGATCACAGTAGCAGATTAACCAGGAGACAAGGTAGACAAAAACCCAAGGATAGACTCATCAGTAAACTCATCAGTGAAATAGCCCAATATGAAGGATAACATAGAAATTACATGCCTAGAACCCTCTGGAAACTTGGAAGTGGAATAGGGAGGATTCAGCTTTGGAATATCCACATGGCTAGGCATGAAGTTCTAAAAAATCATAAATATTTTAGGGAAATCTAACCTCAAATATAACTGTGTCAATGCTTCAATGGATAATGGGACTGCCCTAGGGTCAAACCATAACTGCAACATTTCATTGATTGACTCTGCAGTGATAGAAAAAAAGGATTTCTTTGTCATTGTTCACAATTGATCTTTGATCTGGGACATAATACTTCTGACACAGTCTTATCAAGTCCTGACTAGGGTGTGTTAATGGGATTACATGCTTGGGTAAATTTGTATACCAGAGAGGCATTTCTTCTTTGTCTAGGAACTTTTCATGACACCAATTATGAGCTTCTAATAAGTTAAATTCTACCACTGGGTCTACAGTTTTATAATCTACATCAACCAAGGGGATAACTTCTTCATTAGACACTGGAGGTTGAAGAGGATTAACAGTCACAGTGGTCTTTGCAGTGATGGTAGGAGTAGATTTTGGGGCTTTTGCTGCTTCAGACTTGGGCTTTTGGATCCTCCGGGTTTGACAGGTTTGGAGCCTCCAACTTTAGGTGTCATTTTCTTTTTTTTCATTTTGAGCTAACTAAAGCAATATTATATAGTTTGCTATAGTTAATTTTTCTTCAATCAGAGGATAATTGAGCAATTTTGCAGACAAGGATGATAGTAGTGGGTAATTCAGTACTCAATTTAGGAATTTGGGACACAGACAACAAGTTTGAGACAGAAAACGCAGGTTTTCCAAATGACTATGGAATCAAAAGGGGTTTTTTAGGTACTATGTAGGTTAAAAAACATTTTGAACCATGGAATTTATCATTCAATGGTCTCGGAATGAGAAATTGGCTTTAAACTGAAGCTTTCTGCAAATGGAAATTTTTGGGAAAAAAATGCGAGGGTTTGCCCTCTTTTTTCAAGGTTTCAGACAAAATGGATGGGAAATTTTACTAATTTTATCTCAATTGCTTCGAGTGGCGGTTCAAATTGTAAAATTGCAGGTGAAATTTTAATAAAATACCTGATTTACAGGTATTTTGAGAGTTGAAAAGGGTTTCTGCAATTTTTTTGTAAGTCAAAGTTGAGCTCTGGTTTAGTGGTTGGATCCGAGCAAGTGATTACCAATCTTGAATCCATGGTGAATAATGCTTTACATGGGAATTCAAGGCTCAAAACGCAGTGGGAAGCTCTGATAACAGCGGGAATATATATAATCATTCGGGTGCAACAGAATACACATAAAATGTATAACAAAGGTTTTGAATCTTTATTATAAATATTTGAAAACTGTAATAAATGCGAGTCAAATCTCGGGTGGGAGTGGTTTTTTCTTTTTGCGAACGCGGAAAACCATCGGTGGGTTTCGCGTTGCGTTTGGGCAGTAAGTGGTATTGGGCAAAATGAACACGATCGTATCATATTTAGACACGTCACAGGAGGTGGTAACGAGAAAAATACCCATTTCGCGCTCATCTTGGTGTTTGGCAATCATTTGGTTTGGGAGCGGGAAACTGATCATCCACCGTTGGATCTAACAAGTTGAAGCGAACGATTAGGATGAGTATTAAATTTGCGGTCGAAAGTTGTGTGACCAGGTGGCTTTATGCGCTAGGCAATGAAATAAAACCTTTATATCATATGGATTATATCCAAAGTCTTATATCAAAGGGTAATGCTTATATGCGAGGTATATAGTTCCAAAGGGTAAAAATGAGCGGTGATATATATATATATATCAAAGGTTTATATATATGGTAAAATGAGTGTGAGGCGGGGTAATATAGGTTTTAACCTTGGTCAAGCTTATGTATAGCATAAGGCTATTACATATCGGGGAGTAAACACAGGAAAGGTTAACTATTTAAAGGATCAAAATCTTAGTTGCATATTTGTAAAACCTTAGGTTAAAAGTTAGGATAAACATGGAATGGGGAAGATTTTTTGGAAATTTCAACACATAGGATATGTATGAAAGTGCTTTTCTTATTTTTTATTTTATTATATAGTTTTAGACTTTTTGAAATATCTTTAACCATAAGGGGCGGGAATATTTGTATATAGTTAGTTTTATGCCAAAGGGGGTGTAATTGGGGTTTTTATTTAAACATGTGGATAATTAATTTTGGCAAAAAAACTTATAATAGTGGGTTTTTTGGGGATAATTAAATACAAGGGGTTATATTAATAGGATAAGGTATTTTATAAGGAATTAATAAATAAGTTAGAAGTTAATATGACCAAGGAGAATGAAAACACCAAAATATATCCATATGACTAAGTAAAGTGATAATGTAAAAAGAAAAGCTTTATCATTTGTAATTTGACCACTTTGACCTAGAATATAATATTTTTGGAGGGCTTTTATGTTTTTATGAATGAAGGAGATTAATCAAAAGGGAATTTTATTTTTCATTAAGTAAAAGGTCTTTACTTATGAAGGTTTAATGGATGAATGTAGGGTAAATGATGATAATTAGGGATTATTATAGGAATTCAGCACTTTAACTTAACAATCATTGAGCCTTGGGTCTGGTCCCAACAGAAGTCAGAGAAATGCTCCGAGTCTCTTTGAATGAAAGTCTATAATGCAGAATAACTATAGGAGATGGGAAATTAGTTATTTTTGCTTGATGATGAATATTACAATGATTTCCCCACTTATTTCTACCTACCCAACTTTAATCTAACATTTTTTCTTCCATTTTTAAAGTGCATTTGAGCTAGCAACCTTGAACATTTTATTCTTTTGAAAGTAATAAAAACTATCTAACTCTATCTTATTTCATCTAAGGGCTCAGATTAAACTGATGATCTCCTCTTTATTTTCTACCTATCTACTGATTAGTCAGGATTAAACTGTCCGACTAATCTTTATTCACTATTCTACAACAAAATAAAAATTGAAACATGAAAAGTCAAGATTAAGCAGTTCAACTCATCATGGATTATGGCATTTATTAACACTCTGCCATAATCATCAGTCACAAAGTAAAAAGTAGTGGCATTTGGACTTGCACACTTTCATGTTTCTTTTTCTTTTTCTTTGGGGTATATTATTTTTTCTAATTCCTTTGATTTTTATTTTAGGACTTTACCCTCTTTTTTATTTTCTATTTTTTTATTTTTTACAAAATATGGGAAAACAACTTGCGGAAATCAAGGTATGTACATATTTTTACAATAATATCATAAGTAAATTCCAAATTATGAATCCTATACTTATAGGACCCTAACAGAAGTGTTTATTGACATATTAAAAATTTTAAACATTTTCAAAATGTTTTTAATATTTTTTTTTTAATTAAAACGTTTTTGCTGTGTTTTTAAAACCATTTTAAAAAAATTTAAAAGTGTTTTTAAAACATTTTCAGAAACACTTTTAGAACACCTTCAAAATGGTCATAGATGAATGCCTTACAAAGTAGTCATTCAAAACCTATGACCATTTCCGTGAGAAGTAGTCATTTTAAAAATCCTTTAAAATGTTTAATGCACTTTTAAAAGGTTTTAAATTTCTTTTAAAATTATTTTAAAATGTTTGAAAACAGTTTGAAACCTTTTAAAAGACTTTTAAGACCTTTTAAAACCTTTTAGAAGGTTTTTAAAGCAGTTATAAAACAATTTAAAAGCATTCTTAAACATTTTGAAACCCTTTTAAGACAATTTTAAAATGTTTTAAAATGATTTAAAAACATTTTAAAACATTTTAAAGTCGTTTTAAAAGAGCTTAAAAAAAGTTTTAAATTGTTTTCAAACTTTTAAAATGCTTTTAAAATGTTTTAAAAGTGTTTTAAAACGTTTTTAAAACATTTTAATGCATTTTAAAATATTTTAAAGTGTTTTAAAAGCGCTTTAGAACATTTTAAAAGAACTATAAAAAAAAAAATTTAAAAGTGCTTTAAAATGTTTTTAAAACGCTTTAAAAGTGCTTTAAAATGTCTTAAAAATTTTTTAAAAGCATGTTAAAAATGTTTTAAAAGCATTTTAAAAGTAGACTATTCAAAAATCATGAGAAATTAGTGAGTTACGACTACTTCTCATGGAAATGGTCATAAATGAATGACTTACTTAACGCAGTTGAATCCCAAAAATGATATCTAGCATTTTAAAAGTGTTTAAAAAGATTTTATAATGTTTTTAAAACCATTTTAACGTTTTTAAAACATTTTAAAAGTATTTTTAAGTAATTTTAAAACTTTGGCAAATAATTTTAAATGCACTTTAATAGGGCTTTAAAATTCTTTTAAAAACATGATTTTATAAAACATTGTAAACACTTATTAATATGTTTAAATGAAACATTTAAAGCCTTAAACATTTTTAAATGCTTTTATAAATGAGTTTATTTAATAAATTTTTATTTATTTATTAATATATTTAAAGCTTTAAGGTTTATAAATGATTTAATAAACATTTTTAGAATTTTTTTAAAATGCATTGAAGATTTAATATGTTAATAATTTTTTTTTTAATAAACGCTTAAATATGTTAATAAATGCTTTAGTCAAGCTTTAATCATTTATAAAAGATCTTTTTAAAGCATCTGTTTACATATTAAAGTCCATTTATTAAAGGTGGTTATTTACATATTGAAGCATTTATTAACATATTAAAGAGTTTGAACACATTTAAATGCTTTAAAATGTTTTAAAACCTTTTGAAAATGATTTAAAAATGTTATCAAAACAGTTTAAAACTCTTAAAACATTTTCAAATGCCTTGAAAGAATTTGAAAGCAATTTTAAAATGATTTAAAAATACTTTTAAATCGCTTTAAAATGTTTTAAGATGTTTTTCTTCAAGTGTTTAAGGTAAGGTTAGCTTAAGGTTATTGTTAATCTTAAGGACATTCTTATGTTAGATTAGGTTATTTTTTGTGTGCTTAGGCCATGTTAGGTTAAGTTAGCTTAGTTATGGTTAGTTTAGGATGGGGTTAAGGTTAGGTTAAAGTTAAGGTTAATGTTTAGGTTATGTTAAGGTTAAGGTTAGGTAAAAGTTACGTTAAGGTTAGGTTTGCTTAAGGTTAACGTAAGATTAACTTTAAGGATAAGGTTAAGATTAGGTTAAGGTTAGTGTTAAGGTTAAGGTTAAGGCATAGGATAAGCTTAGGGATAAGGTTAATATTAGGTTAGGGTTAGGGTTAAGGTTAAGGCTTAGGATTTGGTTAAGTTTGCGGTTAGGGTAGGGTAAAGGTTAAGGTTATGGTTAAGGGTGGGTTGAGGTTAGGGTTAAGGTTAAGGTTAAGGTTAAGGTTAGGTTAGGTTAAGGATAAGGTTCACATTAACATTAGGTAAGATTAGGTGAGGTTAAGATTAAGATTAGGTGAGGTTAAAGTTAACGTTAATGTTCAGGTTAAGGTTAGGTGAGGTTAGGTTAGGTTAGATTAAGGTTAAGGTTAACGTTAAGGTTAAGTTAAGGTTTAGGTTAAGGTTAAGGATAAGCCTAAGTTTCAATTAGGCTAGGCTTGAATTTAAGGTTAAGGCTAAGGCTAAGATGTTTTTAAATGAATTTATGAACACTTTAATAATGCTTTAAAATGCTTTAAAACTAAATGTGATACCGAACATCAATTTCCTTTGTCTTTGAATGATAAACATAGTTCTTAGCCAAGAAAATTTGAATTTCGCTATCACAATCTATCCTTATAGCTCATTGCACCAACCCCGTGCTTGAACATAATCTCTGCAACCAAACTGCTTCCATACAAGCGTGAGTGGTTGTCATGTATTTAGCCTCTGTAGTTGAAAGAGCCACTACATACTATCTTTTACTCATCCAATTGACTACACCTCCTAATAGGCTAAACACATACCCACTTGTTGATCTTAATTGATCCATATCTCCAATCCAGTTTGCATCAACAAAGCCAAGAATGTCCAAAACTCTATCCAATCCTAGTCTTCCTTGGTAGCATAGACCATAATCATTACTGCCACAGATATATCTGAAAACCCTCTTTACTATTGTCCAATGCTCCTTCCTTGGTTTTGACATAAAACTGCTCAATACTCCCATCGCATTTGCAATGTCTGGTCTAGTACAAACCATTGCATACATTAGGCTACCCACTACACTTGCATATGGAACATGGGACGTATCCTCCTATTTTTATTATGTATTGGGACTTTGTTCAGAAGACAAATTTACACCTACAGGAATAGGAACCTTCATTGGTTTACTATACTGCATATTGAACCTCTGTAATATTGTCTTGACATACTTCCTCTGTTTTAACTAGAGCTTCCTCTTTGCAATATCTTGTTTAATTTCCATGCCCAAATTTAGTTTATAACACCAAGATCCCTCATGTCTAATTTGGAGAACAATTGGGCCTTCAAATCCTAGATAATTTCTTTGTCATTTCCAACCAACAACATATCGTCCACAAACAAGACCAAATAAATAACACGGTCAACTATTAATTTAAAATACACATAGTGATCCTCTTTACTTCTGGCGAAGCCAAGTCCTCATATATATGTATCAAATTTCTGATGCCACATCCTTGGTGACTATTTTAACCCATATAGAGACTTTTTTAACCTGCATACCAGTTCTTTCTTACCCTTCAACGCAAAGTCTTCAGGTTTCTTCATGTAGATCTCCTCTTCCATATCCCTTGAATAAATTGTGTCTTCACATCCATATGTTCTACCTAAAAATAAAATGCAGCAGCAACAGATAAAAGTAGTCTAATAGAAGTTACCTTGGAAACAGGAGAAAAAATATCACCAAAACCAATTCCTGACACCTGGGAATAACCTTTTGCTACCAACTGAGCTTTGTATTTCTCCACCTTTCCTTTTGCATTTATCTTGTTCTTAAACACCCATTTTCTTCCAATAGGTTTCCTTCCAGCCGGCGACTCCACCAGATCCCATGCCTCATTTTTGTGCAAGGATGTCATTTCATCAACCATGACACCCTTCCATAGTTTTCCATCATTGGTTTAGTACCTGGAACTACCGCGATCTACTGATCTTTATCCACCAATAGATCCTCCATATTGAGCTTCCACAACTCAAAAATCTGACCATTAAATTTCTTGATCTCTATCTTCCCACTGTTCGCCATATTCTTTCACCACAGGAATTGATCCCATAGATCGACCATTGAACAAGGTCTATCATAGGCCCGAGGAAAACCCCTCAGCAATAAAGGTGTCCCTTGAAGCCAAAACAACTTTGATACCAAATGTAGGGTTTAACCCTGTACAGAAATAATCTACAAACGAACGCTTAAAATAGAAAATAAAAAATAGCGAGAGAATCAAACATAAAATAGATATACATAGAGATTTTCCCTTGGATCCAAAAATCGAGACTACCATCTTGATTTTTCGTTATATTCCTTTCAATGTTACAATGCATATATATATATATATATATATATATATATATATATATATATATATATATATATATATATATATATATATATATATATATATATATATATATATATATATATATATATATATATATATATATATATATATATATATATATATATATATATATATATATATATATATATATATATGTCGAAGCATTCAAAAACCCCAATCCATTAACCCTAGATTAGAACATAATTGTATTTCCCTAGACCATATCTACCAAATACCATGGAAATAAAACCATGTGCAAACCCATGCAAAAAACCATAGGCAGACCTACACACCTAATATAGGGTCCAAAAAAAAATTTCCCGGGGTGCTGCGACCGGCACAGCAAGGGGGCAGTAACGTAGGGTGGCTCTTACTCCCCACTTCTCCCCTGTAGCTAGTCGTGGAAAGAATATAACACGCACCCAACACCCTCTAGATCTTAAGGTTTTGATCCTCTAGAATTAAGACATAATTATTTTCTCTTTTAATTTTATTTTATATCCTAAACCCCAACATGGGTCAAAAACCCCTATTCTTTCATTCTTTTCCCACAAACTCCTTTTCTGATCAAACTCCTCAAAAATTAATCTATGCTTTTGGAGTACCTAATAAGCTACATAATTCAATAGTTTCTACTAGAAAGGCTTCCTAGGGTGACAAGTTATTCCATGAAACTCATGATGAGAGAAAAATTAATGTGAACCATGATTCTAAAGACTAACTTTGTGATGAATACCAACCATATTCCAAATATCGATATGAGGAACTTTGATGGAAAATATATAGTAACATGAATACTACTAATGGAGCAATTATTTTATTTACACAATGTGCAACACACATAAAAGTTACACGTTGCATATTTTTATTTAGAAGCCAATCATTTTGTGTGGTATGGATGGCTTTGTTATCATAAATTGTTTTTACTTGGACAATTTTTAAGAAGGAATTTATTTCACATTATGAGGAGACAAAGAATAATACCTTATTTAGCCAATTGATAAATATGAAACAAAAGGGTCCATTTGGGGAGCACATTGAGGACTTCCAAAGATTGAATATAAAGGTAATTGACATTCCAAAGATTGAATATCAAGATAATTGATATTCCAAAGGAACATCTGATTTATGTCTTCACGGGAGATTCAAAGGATACCATCTGACTTGAGGTTTTCCTTTGGGAACCTAAGTCATTGGAAAATGTGTTAAGGGTGGCAAGAAAATTTGAAAGCAAGGAGGTCTACCATTCATGGCTATAAAGATGGAAGTGTTGTCGCTCCTAGCATCCCACAACCTACAAGGTTGACACCACAAAAACTGGAGGAAAAATAGAAAAAGGGAATTTTTAAAGTTGTGACAACAAATACATCAAGGGTCATAAGTGTGCTGAGAAGAAATTATTTTACATAGATTGTAAATAGGAGGAAGAAAAGGAAAAAGAAAAATAAAAATAATAAGGTATACACCATGAACCAACCCCAAGAGCTGAAAAAGAAGAAATAAATCTGACCATATCTTCTAATAATTTGGTGGTAATTACCACTCTTAAAACTCTCAAGATAGAAGGGTATATAAAGAAGAAAAAGGTAATAGACGGTTGATTGAATCAAGTAGTACCCACAATTTTATTCATTGTAAGATTTCCAAGGATTTGAATTTCTTTCTATATCTAGCACACAAGTGTTAAGTGATGGTTGAAAATGGAGGAACTACAAATTTTCTCATGGAAGTGCCATAATATCAATCTAACCATGGGGGAATATGTATTGACTAGTCCAATTCCTTCTATTCCAATGGGTGGTTTTTATGTTGTATAAAGATTCCAATGGTTACAATATTTGAGGATAATAGATTTTAATTTTCAATAAATTTTCTGGACATTTTTTGGCATAGGAAAGGAAATTGAATTAAGGGGTATCACGGGGAAACCTAGGAAGATAATCATCTCTAATGGCATGAAACATATTTTGAACAAGTAACAATTAGGGGTAATTTAAAAATTATGCTCACTAAATGTTAGAACATATAAGTCATCCATTTATCAAGATATCTAAAGAGTCCTTGATAATAATTCCAAGGTATAAGAGACAAAAAAGGTCTACCACCTATTCATGATCACGATCATGCTATTCACTTGATTCTAGGAAGTGTTCCTTTAAACATCAGACCTCACAGATATCCCTATGGATAGAAGAGTAAAATTGAATTTATGGTGTTAGAGGTAGGTATAATTCAACCTATCCAAAGTCCTTTATCTTCTACATTAGTATTAGTGCACAAGGGGGATGGATCATGGCATATGTAACCGGCTCCTCCCACATTTACCCAAGTATGATATGAAGAAGAGTTACTATGAAATTATTCCACTTCCCAAGTATAATTAAGGGTGTGGAACTGACATGAAAAGTCCAATCTGACCTTCCACAGATGCTACAAAACCTTAAGGAGCCAACCAACCCTTCTGGGTGACCAACCCCTAAAACAACTTGTTGGTTTTCTGAACTGGAGCCCAAGTTGCATTGATGAAAATCCCACCATGTGAGTGAAACCCTCTAGTCGCATGCACAACAAGGCATCCATGCGACTATAGCCTTTTTCAAGAATTTATGTGCCAGTGACCCAAAAATTTGAGCCACATTTTTAGGGCTAGGACTCAAGCCACTTCCCATAACTTGGTGAAGCTCTCAGAAACGATAGATAACAAGATGAAAAGGCATCTAATGTAAAAATTGAAAAATAAATTGATCTAAACTTCCTATACATGACAGACATTTCATCAAACATATCATAAAATTGTAATATACAGGTCATAAAAATAAATCTAATCATAAAAATCTCATACTTATCTAAGAATCGTCAAGAAGTTCAAATACCTCTTCCCAATAGATGCATTGTTTTCTATTAGGTCATTCATTCATTAATGTTTCATATATTGACCAAAACATGATGAGAGCCATAACTCAAGTTTGTCATAATCCATTCTCATAACCAACATATAACCATTAGAATTAAAATTATAAAAAAAACATCAAGATCACATAAAAACAAGTAAATTTACCCATCAAATACAAGTGGAAAAGAGCTCTTATTAACATATGAAAAATGCAACTAAGTTTGGGACTTCCACATACCACATGACCATAGATTGGGCTGAACTAAATATTTCTTTCATCCAATCACCCTCGTGCTATATTACAACCATGAATGTGGGATCTCATGGAATAAACCAAAAAAAACCAAAACAGGGGTTCCAGAGGCCAAACCACCTCAACCCTCAACTAGTGATTCAACCTCATGGTTAGACATCACTAACTATCACCATATCAGTCTTTACCTAAGATGTCTAGGGATCTAGAGCATCTTTTCCCACCATGGCTTCTAGGAAAAGTAATGATATAGGTGGATATTGGTGGCCACCTGCCTATTCCACTTGGGCCCCCACCATTGTTTATTTTAGCTCTTAAGTTTCCTTAATTGTAGCATAGTTTACTATTTTTGGCAGTTTTTCGGGTCTTAAAATTTCAGAGCCTTTTTTAGGCCCTAAACGATGTTTTTCGATGTTGGTCACTTAAACTTGTATTCCTTGGATAGCTATTTCTAATGAGGTATTGTGCGCGCCAAACAGAGTTCATATGCCAAACTTACATCCTCAGGGAGTTGATGTACCAATTTATCCAAACAGGGCCCATAGTTTTGGCGCTTCATCTCCTAGAGTTAGTTTTTTGGATGTTTAGGGTTCTTCGTTGTCTCTCAATCATAAATAGCCCTTGGAAACTCATTGTAACATAGTTCAGAGTCCTGTAGCTTCCACAAATCTTCTCAAAGATAAGCTACCAACGCCCTACCTAGTTTATTTCCATTATGTCTGTGAGCATATTTCAGTTATTTGATATTGATTAAATGAAATGTTATTTCTTTTGCATCTTTGTATTTATGATTATATTCATATTCTGTTGTGTTCTTGCATAAATCCATATCAGTGGTATCACAGTGGTCTTCTCTTTCTCTGTTTTTATTTGCATGTCCCTAGCGAGGTTAGGGAATAAGGAGTTAGGGCTCGATCTAGTTGGACCCTTGCAAGAACAACCTTGCAAACCCCGACGACCTCCCATGACGAAAGAAAATAAAGATGAGGGAGCAGGATATCCTATCAAGTTATTTCTTGAGGAGGCCCTCGAGCAAAAAATGAACATGATGATGGATAAATTTTCCTAGATCCTTCAACGAATACCCACCGGCAGCGCATCTACATCTAGTAGCCACTATGGAGGCACCACTCCTTTCAAGGCACAGTCAACTTATAAATCCTTGTATTTTAAGGGAAAATAGATGTAGATGTAATTTATAGATGATTGAATTTTCTGGAAGGGTATTTCTAGGTCCATGATTTCTCCGACTGAGAAAATATTACTTTAGCACTCCTCAAAGCCACCCCGCATGTCAAAGACTGGTGGGAAACCTACTCTGAACAGAAGGACGAGAGGGAACCCTCTTTTTTCTTAGTCTCACCCACTTGGAATTAATTCTAACATTGCATCAAAGAACAATATTACTCCATGGAGAGATATGAGGACAAGTGCATCTAATGGACTACGTTGCGGCAGCAAACAGATCAAGATGTGCACAAGCTGACGAATTTGTTCCATACCCTGCGCACAAAGTTGGGTATTAAAGATTTAGAGAAACATTTGGTGCTCAAGTATCGTAGTTGTTTACACATATACATTCAAGAGGAAATGGATTTCCTTGACATTACCTTGCTTGGCATGGCATATTGATATGCCGCCAAGATCGAGCATAAATTTAAGCAGAAGAAGTGAGACTTTGGATCTGTGAATCTGAAGCCAGGGAAATGCACCCCTCCGAACCATAGAACAAGGGGCAAAGCCAAAGAGGGGTGACTTAGAAAAACACCACTAAGCCAAAGAAGGACATGGGGAAGTGGTGTGAATTTCATAACAGCTCCACTCACAACACAAGCGAGTGTTAGGCCAAATAGTCGTTAGTGGCCAAACTTAAGGCATCCAAATAAGATGCATGTTTTTATTTTGAGTCAGAACGAGACAGGGGAAATGAAAAAGTGAATAAAATCATTGATGCAGAACCTAGTACCACCATTTCCACCACCAATCTCCATAGGGAGGAGCCTGAGGGTCTAGAGGAGGGGGGACGCCTCTTCCATTCCCAGATGTGGGTGAAGATTTCTCCACTAAAATTTCTTGTCGATAGCAGAAGCAAAAATCACCTCATTTCAGCAGAGGTCATGAAGCGGCTCATCCTACCGACCACAACACACCTGCAACTGTATACCATTGGGTGGCTTCACTAAGGAAGAGGTCTTCATGTCTGCCATTAGTGTTGCCTTCCGTACAATATCAATCCATTCACGGATGAGGTATTGTGTGATGTTTCTCCTCTTAACGTGTCCGATGTATTATTAGGCCAATCATACTTGTGGAAGTGAAATTTTCTGTATGATTCTAGGCCTTGTTATGTTATTATTACTTTAGGAAATAAGTATTACAAGATACCGGAGGTAGTACCGCCTTCCACCATCTTTTTGAGTATTGAAAAGCAATGGAGTAAGATTTTTCCCAAACCAGGAAATTTGTTTTCATTACGATTTTCCCACAGGGAAAGAAGAATATTGTGGTTGCAACCTCAAAATAAGCCTCCCCTATGTAGTAGTAGCAAATGGACAAAGACATGGAGGAATACAAGGACATTTTCTCCTCACCCATGGACGTTCCTCTGCACTGTTAGGTCAAGCACTCCATTGATAATACCCGAGGTGAACCACTACCTAATGTTTCCATAGCTCATGCGATCACACAGACAAAATACACACATGTATTGTCTCAGGCTGATAAAGCAACCAGATTTATTGAACGCATCCAACAGGTCCACTACATCTTGGACAAATCCAATGCCAAGTATAATCAATGACATTATCAACATTGGGTGTCATGCAAGTTTCAGGTGGGAGACAAAGTTTGGCTAAATTTGCAAAAGAAGCACCCCGTTAGGCCACACCGTAAGCTTCTCCCACTCTGATATGGACCATACAACATCACCAAGGCGGTAGGTGACAATTCCTTCAAGCTTATTATTCCACCATTCCTTGGTTTGCACCCAATGTTCAATGTGGACCCCCTTAGACCCTACTTTCCACCTCTACTCGACACATCTGATATGCAGAACAACTCACACCAACAGAGTTAAACCTAGATTGCATGGAACAAGCCACAACTGATTGGATCATGGACACATAGATAAAGAACACCCGAAAACAAAATATCCAGTTGTATCAGGTTGTCAAAGCTGGCCAACTCCTACACCAAGGCAAGTAGCTCACCAAGGAGCAAGTTTAGCAAAATTTTCCCCATCTCATGGAGGAACTCAACGAAATGGGGACCACTACTTCATAAGGGGGGAGGAATGATCTAGGTTGATATTGGTGGCCACCCACCTATTCCACTTAGACCCCCACCATTATTTCTTTTAGCTTTTCAGTTTCCTTAATTGTAGCACAATTTACTATTTTTGGCAGTTTTTTGGGTCTTGAACTTTCAGAGCCGTTTTGAGGCCCTAAACGATGTTTTTTCGGGAAAACAAGAACCAACATGAACCAACATGGGTCTTTGACTAGTGATGGTCACTCAAAATTTGTATTCCTTGGATAGATATTTCTAATAAGGTATTGTGCGCGTCAAATGAAGATCGTATTCCAAAGTTACGTCCTCGATAAATTGATGTAACAATTTACCCAAGTAGGGCCCATATTTTTGGTGCTTCATCTCCAAGGGTTTGATTTTTGGATGTTTAGGGTTTTCTATTATTTCTCAATCATAAATAGGCCTTAGAGACTCATTGTAACGTAGTTTAGAGGCTTTTAGCCACCACATATCTTCTCAGAGATAAGCTACCAATGCCCTAGCCAATTTATTTCCATTATGTTTGTAAGCATATTTTAGTTATTTGATATTAATTAAATGAAGTGTTATTTCCACTGCATCTTTTTATTTATGGTTATATTCGTATTATGTTGCAATCTTGCATAAATCTGGATCAAGTAACTCATCTCGTAGTTATTTTCAGGCTTTCAGAGTATTTGTCCAACCAAGGCTTCCAGGACTAGTAACTCAACCCACTAATGGCTTCCAAACCATTTTTCTAGCCAAGGCTTCCAGGACTAGTAACCCAACCCAAGATGTTATAGGTATTCAAGAGAATTTTTCCAACCAAGGCTTCTAGGATCTACTAACTCAACCCACAACCATAAGGAGCATGAACACAAACCAAAAAACAAAGGTAAACTCACAACACCATGGCTATCTAGGAAATGGAAACCACATGCATGTGCCATCATGCATGCCAAAACAAGCAAGGAAATCATACATGCAACTCGATATCTACAAAGAAAATCCATTGTGCTCTTGCGTTTTCCTACTTTTTATTTTCCTTCATACTCGAAATCCCAAGTATGCCACACTCCTCCAAGAGTGCTCCAAGAAAAACCTAAGTGTACAATAGTTTGTGAGAGAGAGAATAGAATGAGAGCTTCAAAATTGATCTGACAAAAGATTAAACTGACAAAATCCATGAACTAATTCTTAGAATCCTTTTTATTAATGAGGCCTCTATTTTCTTCATTTTCCACTATTTTCCTTCATTTTCCTCCTCACATGCAGCCTATGACCTTTCACATTCCTTTATTCCAATTTTCCATTATTTTCATAAATAAAATGCCAATAAATGACACTTGCCTTTCCAAAGCCTTTTCCATTTCCTTTTCTAATTTCCATGGCCATTAATTAATCAGAAATGATCCCCGTCACTATGTTTTCCCCAACATTTAGCTTGGAATACATGTCCTGTGACCATGGTCTTATTTTTCCTTCATTAACTTTATTACATGAAGTTTTAACCTGGGGATATTATAGACCCCTCCCCCTTAGGGGAATATCGTCCTCGGTGTTCATTGATACCTATAACCAACAAAACTATTGAAAGACAAAACATACTGCTTATGCAAGTTTATAACTTAGCTTGTTATAGTATTTACAATGATCATCCCGCTAAGAAACACACCAACATGAGAAACATAACAACATGAAAACCATAATGACATGAAACACATACTAATTATTAGAGCTTTATAACACGGCTCGATGAAATATTTACATACATATACATGAATGTGAACATTACCAAAACACAACATCAAAACATATACCAAAACTTCTTTGCCTCAGTTGGAAAACAAGGAAGGATACATAGCCCACATATAATCAACCATCTCTCATGTAGCTTCATCGGGCCCAATTCAAAGTTCTTTGACTGCATCTTAACCTTCTCGATTTCTTGGTTCTGGATCATGAGCATCATTATTTGAAAAATGCACCGAGTTTCTAGCGATAATTCTCCTTCTAGCTCCACCTGCAATACAGACTAGTCAATCACATGATCAAAATATTTAACATACTTCTTAAGAAATTAAACATGGAAAACATCATGGACTTTCACTGTTAGAGGAAGTGCAAGTCAATAGGCCAATGTTCCAATCCTCTCAAGGATATTGAAAGGTCCACAATATCGAGGTGCTAACATCGCACATGACTCCATCCTCAAGGAGATATTCTTAGGCTTAATGTGAAAGTACACCAGTTCCCCAACTTGAGACTCCTTAAACATCATGTTCTGATTTGCATAAATTTTATGTTTATCTTGTGTTTCCTTTAGATTCTTCTTGATTACTTTCATTTTATGTTCCATATCTTCCAACATGTATGGTCCTATCAACACCCTATTAAGTGGATCACTCCAACTAATAGGAGCATTACAACTCTGCCTGTAGAGTGCCTCAAATAGACTCATCCTCAAAGACTCTTGGTACCCATTGTTGTAATAAAACTCAATGAGAGGTAGATACTCTTCCTAATTTTGTTGTTGATTCATAACATACATCCTTAACATGTCCTCTAATATCCTGTTAACCCTCTCTCTCTGTCAATCTATTTGTGGATGATAAGTTGTGCTGAAGGCCAACTTTGTACCCAAACCAACAAATAACTCTTTCCAAAACCTAGAAGTGAACTTAGCATCCCTGTCCGACACAATATTCTTTGGTAAACTAGGAAACCTCACCACATCCCTAATGAATACCTATGCCACATCACTAGATGAATATGTAGACTTCACTGGAATGAAGTGTGCTACCTTTTTCAACCTGCCAACCACAACCATAATAGAATCATGTTGTCTAGATGTCTTCAGAAAACATGTGATGAAATCCATAGAAATGACCTCCCATGTCTAATCTATAAGAATAATCGATTGTAGCAATCCACCTGGATTCTTACACTCTACTTTTACCTATTGACAATCCAAGAATCTAGCCACAAACTCTGCCACTTCCTTCTTCAGATTCAACCAATAATAAAATTTCTTCACAACTCTCAATGTCTTCTGATATCCTAGGTGACATGAATACGACTTAGCATGAAATTCCCTCAAGATAACTGCTATAGGGTAAACTGCTTGGGTTGTTGGTTTTCGAATATCCCTCTCAGGGCTTTCCGGTGCCCGAGGCAGATAGTAAGATTAGCTATGCTGTTCACAAAGATGGCATGAGCATGTTCATATTAGCTTGAAATAACTTGAAGGAATACAATAGAGAATTACCTCTTTGACAGTCTTGGAATCCCTTAGAGAGCGCTGCGCAGCGAAGCAAGAGTCCTTCTTCACCGGCTCCAAATCTGAGTCCTGCAATCAGTCAAAGCACCCGCGTAATTTCTAATATAACAAGTATCCTATCAATTAAATCAATATACAATAAACATCTAGATTATACACATATGAGCCATTCATATCATACTATGTAAATGTTCAAACAATAATGACAATATTAAGCATTGAATGGACAAAACGAACATAGTTCTATTGATTTTGAAAGAAGGAGGATTACAACCATCGGTTGTGCCAAGCCCTCCTCAGTCTCCCAATCTCTCTTCTCTCTCTAGTGAAGAAGTCCAAGTCAACAAGCTCTCTAGGAGCCTCTTTGACTCTTGGCCTTCACAATGTCACACTATTCTCTATTCCACAAGTATACAAGAACCTTGAGCAATCCTTTGACCATCAATTAAGAGCCTTCAGCTCCTTCTTATAGGAGAGGGAGAAGGCCATTGTTGCCCTTCTCTTTCCACTAGTTTGGAATGGAAAAATCTTAGATGTTTCTTTGATCTCTATGATTTTGCCTCTTTTGGAGTTCAGTATTCTATGGCAATGACCAATAATGAACTGGTGCTTCTGCAGTTTCCTTTGTGAACTAACTCCTTTGTGAGGGAAAGTCGGAGATTCAAATCATTCTCCACGCTCTTTTCCCAATTCAAACTTAAAACACGGGTAACGCTTCCTTCCAGTGTAAACAGAGTGTTTCCCTAGCCACTAACACGGCTAATGTATTGATTGCCCGCGTTATAACGCTCTTGTTCTGTTCTATATAGGCGTTACCCTAGCAAAAATAGGTTTAATTTAGGTCTTTGTATCCCTTCCATATTTGTCTTCCCCTCTGAGCTGATGAGGAGGTATTTTGACCTGTAACATATGCCCCCTAAAGTGTGAGGTCAGAGACGAAGACGATGGCCGAAATACTTTACAATTTGTGTAGAGATAGAGAGATTGAAAGACTGAGGAAAACCTGAAACAACAACATATGTCAGAAAATATAGTATTTTCCTAGAGTCGGGCATGTCCCATGCTCAGTAGCTTTAAACAACATGATTTCTCTAGAATAGAGATATGAAGAATCTGTCCACCAATAGGCACAATGTGGAAGTGTCTGTCATAACAGGATCAGGCTGAAGAAGCTGTCTCCATAAACAATATCACAGCTTGGGGAAGGGAACACAACTTTAATGGTGTAGCCTTTTGCCCCAAGGTCTTGACCGCCGATTCACTTAAACTGCATATTTCTCAACATGTGAATGAAGGAGTTGTCGTCGAACATGTGATAAATCATCTGATTACCAGTCAATAATGAAAACTGTTAACAGACGCGAAGGTGGCCACCGATAATGATGATGGTCCCTAAGATGCCCAGTACAATCTAGCGAGTGTGAATAAAGGGAGTTGAAGTCGAACACTCGTAGAATCATTCGACCAAGAGCCAATGATGAAGACCCTTGATCAAACACAAGACTACCTGCCACTGATGTCTGCAAGTATCCAGGTACTGATGGGTTTCTGGATCAACTTCCTAGATAAGATGTTGAAGTCGATAGGAAGTGATCTGTTGAAAGGTAGGCACTGAGGCGTCCTACATCAGTCAACACGAAACGGAAACCAACTAATTTTGTTTATGATTTGAGATAAGGAAGAGTAAATGGGAACGTCAGACGACAAATAATTTCTGGCATAATGAGCGGTTTGGTTGATAACAGGAGCAGTAGATAACGAGATCTGCTTGAACAATAGAAGGCACTCTAGCAGGGTACTAGGCAGCTAAAGCGTGATGAACACCAAAGAGTGTGTTAGTGTTTACCGGTGTAGGGACACTGGGAAATGAAGGCTAATACTCATAGATGGTAGGGTTCGGCTAACTGCGAAAGAGTTTTCTGGGAAGTGCCATGTTCATGAATTTTGCTGCCAAATCGACCTTTTTGGAAATGTAACAGAGGTAGTATCCATTTTGTCCAAATTTTTCCCCGTCTGATTAAGTTTAACGAGTCCAGACGAGTAAAATCGGTGAATTTTTCATGTTTAGAGAGTCTGAAAAATGTCAGGAAAGACAACTCTGTGCCCCATCTAATTAGATTTAACGAGTCCAGATGAGCAAACTCGGTGAATTTTTCATGTTTAGAGAGTCTGAAAAATGTCATAAAAGACAACTCCATGTCCTGTCTGATTAGGTTTAACGAGTCCAGACGAGTAAACTGGGTGAATTTTTCATGTTTAGAGAGTCTGAAAAATGTCGTAAAAGACGACTCCATTGGGGTACCTTTGTCATGTCTTGATAACCGGGCACGGCAAAGGGATAATAGTAAGCCCGAAACAGTTCATTTTCTATAAGTTAGTCCATCGAATCCGGAAAAGTGAGAAATCTATGTTCAATGGACGTCTACCTCATTTTGTTATGAGTATGAGGAGACGAAGTAAACTCAATATTCTTTGTGAAATTTTAACGAGTCCAACAAAGAAAAACTCGGTACCTCCGTGAAATTTTAACGAGTCACGTGGAGAAAACTCGATACCTCCGTGAAATTTTAACGAGTCACGCGGAGAAAACTCGATACTTTTTCTGTTTAAAGAGCTTTGAAAAAAGAGGAAAAGAATGGCTCCTTGTTCTCTGTCTTGATAGTTTAACGAGCCTGACAAAGGCGACTCGGGATTTTTTCGGTTTTATGAGCGAGAAAAATATTCCTAAAAAGAATGCTCAATACTTCTCCATAGTTTTAACGAGTCTGAAGAAGAAAACTCTAGGTTTTTCGGATTAACGAGCAAGAAAAGACCAAAAAAAAAGAACGCTCGATGCCAACTTCGTATAAGTTTAACGAGTCCGAAGAAGAGAACTCGAGGTTTTTCAGATTAACGAGCAAGAAAAATACCGTAAAAAGAATGCTCGATAAAACATGAGTATGTGTGCTCATAAATCTTGATCCCTAATTAGAACATCAGTACCAAATCTCGAGAGTTGCGATATGCGTACAACAAGAAATCACGACTTTGCCGACTGACTTAAGAGAGTCCTGCCCCAGAATTTGCTATAAGAAGGTCAGAAGACTTTCATTTTCACTATTTTGAGTGCTGTGAAGAAGCTCTGGAGTGGAAAAGGGGTGAAAAATTCAGCTGACGATTACAGTCAATCCAGGCAACAGTTTTCGATTCCGCGAGATCCAGGTAAGAGCTAGAACCTCCTGCTATCATTTAATTGTTGTTTTGTTAGTTTTTTCTGGTTCAAAATTAGGAAATTTTGAGGCCCTAGAAAAATATTTGCGCCTAACGCGGGTCATGAGTGCAATATCCGCGTTAAACGCACCACCCGTGAAGGGGTTCCGCATTAGAATGCTCTGTTTTGTGCTAGAGCCCGCGTTAGGCACACCGTGCTTTTTAACAATTCAATTTTTCCATTTTGAAGTGGTCCAGGCAAGTTTTAATCGGTTGAGAATGTTGCATTTGCAGGTGTTCAGCTGTTAATCATGAGTATCTGGCAAGAGAGAGAACATGAGTGGGAAGAACGAGAGATGGTGATGGATGCGGCAAGTTTAATGGCTCTCCAGAGGTGCGGATTGCTCAAGTATGCCCGTTTAGAAGTGATGAGGGGTCAAGAGGACCTCCTGAGGTGGCTGATCCAGCAGTGGGACGAACGGCATCATGTCTTTCGGATTGGTGGCAATGAGCTCGCCATCGAAAAGGATGATGTGTACTTTTTGACCGGTTTGTCATGTCGTGGGGCGAGGCCCAATTTGACGGGGTCCAGAGCTGACCCTCGTTCCACTATTGATCTAATCTATGCGCACTGCATACGTGGCACCCAGGCTATGAGTAACCAGATACCTATTGCACAGGTGACTCTGAGACCCCTGCGGTCTATATTATGGATGATTGTTCGCTTGGCAGGTGCCAAGAGTCAGCATGTGGTGACCAAGGCTCAGATGCTCCTAGCCTTAGATTGCATGCAGCCTTAGGTTTTCGACTGGTGTGACGGTGTGGTCCGTCGGGTCCGAGAAGAGCTTACTGCGTGCAAGAGCCGTACTCAAAGGGAGTTTGGGTATGGTACACTGATTTTTTCTTTCATACTGGAGCAGATACCACTGATGAGGCCCAGGATCCCTACAACGCCATTGGGTCCACGCGAGCCGAGGCAGGCTCGGTGGGCCACTTTGCTTCCACAGACTGGAGAGGGTCCTGTCCGTCACTGTTTTGATGAGGGGTTTTTTGATTGGCTGGACTCCCAGATCATCATGATTGAGGATTATCCCTATGCAGGGATGAACTTCACAGGCGATCCGGAGTTAGTCTTGCCCCCTGGCACCCAGTGGAGGCCCGATGGTAAGAAAAATGCTCAGTGTTTTTTCAAAGAAGTTTTTGTGTTTTTAGCTTTTGAATGTTTATGTAAAAAAAAAATTGTTTAAAAAGGGGTAAAAATTTAGTTTTGACATGAAGCTTTTGCTTGCTTGACACAGATGTGGCACCTGTCCGTCCAGTTGGGGCCCCTCGCTATGCACGGCGAGGATTGCAGCTACCCGGGGCTGGCGCACCAGTAGAGGATGCGGAAGTCGGCGACGACGATGATACCCAAATTTTACATGAACTCTCTAGGAACCTGGAGGGTCTGAGTATGGGTATACCATTGCTTCCTATGCGGGAGGTTCCAGTTCGTCTGCAGCGGCATACTGTGGGTGTGCCGGAGAGATACTTAGTCCCTCTGAGGAGGATAGCTAAAGCAGTTGTATGCTATCATGAGCATCAAGCTTAGCTGGTGGAGTAGATGTATTAGTGTCAGAGCATGGCTTAGTGTAGCCAAATTTTGTAAAATACCCCAAGTTTTGGGAGATTTTTCTTTTCGATGTTTACTATGTACTGGACATGACATATATATATGTATATATATTTTTGGTGATTTGTGTTTTTAAATTTTTATGTATTTTTTGATGTGATAAAAATATATGTACTCATGAGTAAATATTTTACAATAAATGCGATAAATGCTAATCTAACACATAATTTGCCAAAGAATCGGCTAATGCATTAAATTCTCTAGGAACGTGTTCGAATGTGATTGTTTGAAATTGACGTTCTAAAAGTCACACTCGTAAAAAATAAAGTAGCAATACAGGGTGGCGGACACGGTAATGATTGTTTAACTGCATAATGATGAGTTGGGAATCTAACCTGACCACTAAATCGGAGATGTCACAAGATGCCGCTTCCGTGAGGAGTTGGATCACTGACATGTACTTGGCAACATTATTGGTGGCGTTACCCAGAAAGATTCCCCCGGAACCAAGAAGGTCCGACTCAGGAGTATAGAGAACCCAAGCAGCTGAAGCAATGTGTCTAGTGTGACGACTAGCACCGTCCGCATATCCGATGTATGATAACGAATGTGATGACATCTGTGCGAAAGAAAAATATTACATGAGAAAAACACCTTAAACCAAAAACAATAATCCAGAAGCATCAAAATAAAATAGGCAAAACTTATATACATAAAATTACAAAGCATATGCCTAGTGCGAAACTAGGCAAAATACTTCTTCAGATAGAGCCCGTTGCGGGGCTGCTCGAGTGGAATTCCATTACAGTCCTGTAGTTCGTAAGCTCCTTTTGAGAGGGCTTTAGTAACGATGTAAGGACCGAGCCACAATGGTTGGAGTGTTCCTGCCCCCAAGAGGTCGTGCTTTTGATCATATAGTAGAACGAGATCGCCCTCTTGGAAAGAACGAGGCTTGACAGATTTGTCGTATTGAGCTTTAACTCGGCGCTGGTGAGCTTCGAGTGCTAGTGTAGCATCTCGACGAGTTTCATCCAAATGATCGAGCGAGAGCAAGCGCTCTTCTGTGGCGGTGGTGCCAGGCAGGAGTTCAACGGCAAGTTTGAGTGATGGGATTTCGCACTCGATCGGAAGTACTGCCTCCAGGCCGAAAGCAAGTTGGAAAGGTGTGATATTTGAAAAGCAATACGGAATATTTTCCATGATACCTGTCTTGACCGAGATATCAATGAGCAGTGTCTTGGAAATATTACCTATGTTCCCCTCTGAATCGATAGTGTGAACAGTCGTATAAGAGGAGGGAACTATCTCAGGTTGGTCAAAAGACGGGATTTCAGTTTTTATCGCCTCCGAATCAATCGTCGAAGTGCGATGGTGAAACTCTCCCCACGGTCGTTCTTCTAATGACATGCTCTCTCGAATAGCTTCGTCTGTAGGCCAGACTTCATTGAGGAGATCCTTAGAGAGAACTGTTATGGGAGAGAGGCTTGTACCTGTGGTTGAAACCATATCAGTGGAGGGTTCAGATGTGCTTTGGATGGCTTGGTAAGCCAACTCGACCGGCGAAAGAGGCATCTGATCTCCATAAGAATCAATATCTGAAGGTGCCGGGATGATCCATGGGTCGATAGAGCCATCTGAAAAGGTGGATATCATTGCAACCGTGTTTGGGATCTGCGGCGGTGGTAGAGGAAAACAACCCAGTAGGGAAGATGCCTTCAGAAGACCGGTACCGATACTAACGTAAGAGTCAGGGACACCTCCTATTAGGGGTACAGTGCTACTTGGTAAAGTGGCATAATCAGGGGTGCAGAAGGATAGCTGATCGACCGTGACTATTTTCCCATCCAATGAAAATAGGATGAGTTGAAAGACCGAAGACACGATGGCGGTCATAGCATAAGACCAACTGTGACCGAGAAATAGACTATAGTCGAGATGACGCTCTACGACTTCAACGTCCACGTTTACCATTTTCCCACTCAGAGTGATGGGAAAGCTAGCAAGGTATCCTTTTGGTAGGAAAGTGTGGCCATCGAAAGCTTTGAGGGAATTCGATGGCGGGGTTAAAGTAGGAGAACCTAAATGGAGCCAGCAAGCTTGTGACATAACGCAAGTCGAAGCTCATTCGTCTATGACAGTGCGATGGATTGGTCTCCCTTTCGACACAACCTGCACCTGGAATGCGAGTTGATGTGAGAGGTGAGGTTTAGCCTTTTCCATATCAAATATTGCTAGCATGGAATCCTGGGGATCTATTCCACCAATGGCCGAAAGCAAGGCTTTCCTTTGTGTTGGACAGGTTTGTAATACTTCAAGAGCAGACATAGCTGACGGTGCCTGCACCAAATCTTCTACAATATTGTAGTTTTGGGCTGCACGTGCAGAGGTATTATGAGTCGTGCGTCTAAGTGTCCCTTTGGGGGGACGAATTACAGGTTCAACAGTAGGCCTTTCGATATGTAAATCGTTGGGCGGCGGCGGATTGGAACTAGTTCCAGGTTCCTGAGCATCTATGGTAGGATTTCCATAAAGCTTGGCACGAGTTTGAAGGTCAACACTCTCGATGCCATAAATGGCAGATGGTCCTTCGCCGGAAGGATACGAACCACCATTGCCCCGTTGATGGGGTTGTGGTGGATTGTCAACCATGTGTTGATGTTGTTGCGGTTGATTGGGGAAAGGATTGTGAAGAACGACAGGTGTTCGCCCAGAATCCTTGTTAGTAATAAAATCGGTGCATTCCTGCAGCCGAGGACATTTGTATGTCAAGTGATCCTCCACACAGATTTTGCAAGGAAATTTCATGGGTTTATCCTTTCCTCTGTCATTTCTGGCAGCATTTTTCTGATTAGGTTTATTCTGATTATCCGACTGCTCTTCCGAAGAAGACGTTTTCTTCTTTTTCTTCTTATTTTTCCTGCTAGGTTTTTGTGAGATTTGCACCGAATTTATCTCAGCGGGAGGAAGAGGAATCGTTTGATGGGGGGCGGTGGAAGCCGAGGATGGCTGGGAGGTTTGCCCCCGAGATTGATTGGTGGCTACACCAGAGATCGCGCCAACGAGACCATCGGCATGAGCTCCAGTTTTCTGAGTAGCCGGAGGGTTTGGGTTACTAGGGGCATGGGGGAGTAGACCGTAAAGCGTGTCAGATTGTGAATAGATTAAATCCAGGTGTTGGGCACGACGAATACATTGATCTTCTATCACCGCACCAGAAAGGCCAATGTCTTTAGAGATGTGGGGTAAAAGAGACTTGCAAAACCAATTGGCCAAGAGATGGTCCAGTATTGGCGCTTTGACGAGCCTCCTCCTACGTCTCCATTCATGAATATGGTCGGAGATGTGGGTGGCGGTGTCTTGTCGCAGCGATGTTAACAATTCTATTCCGGTTTCCACTCTAATTGGCAGTTGGAAGTTCTTTAAGAACTCCGTCGCTAAAGCGCCAAACGTATTGATGGCGGCGCGTGGCAATTCAATGTACCACTTGGCGGCATTACCTGTAAGGGTGCGGGGAAACAGTCGAAGTCGGACACTATCATCTACCATGGAATTGGATATGGACCATAAATGGAAGGTAGTGATGTGTGCGGCCGGGTCATCCCCATGTTTTCCGTCGAACTTCGGGATATCAGAAGGAATCTTATGCGGTATTGGAGGCCAAAGCGGGTTGTGATTGATGGGGTCGTTCGTCAGCTTATGGATGTCGGGTATGTCCAAAGCTGCCAAGAAAGGAAATTGTGGATTTGCCCCCGAGTCTAACCAAGGCTGTATGGGCTGATTACTTGGACCATAGGGTCCTCCCATCCACGTGTTACCAGAAGGGTGAGTGGGACTTTGATAAAAACCTCCCATAGGTGGAGGAGTAGGAACATACGATTGTTGTTCATAGGGCATAGTGTATTGAGGGGCAAACGGTTGGTTGCCCCCAGCATAAAAGTGCCCTCCCACTCCAGATGGAGGTTGGGGTTGGTTAGTCCAAATGGATGCAATAGAGTTTCCCGGAGGCATACTAGTACTTGCATAATTTGGCAACGGTATAGATCCTACACCTATGTTTGAACCACTTAAGGGGATAGTATTTACAATCGGTTGTCGCATTTGTCCTAAGGATTGCATAGGAAGAGAAATATTCCCTGCTACCTGCGTACTGATAACACTGCCCCCTGGTATAGTGGCCAGGGGGTTTGAACTCAACAGAGGGTTCTAGCCGAAAGGATTGCTAAAGGGCACCGAAGTAGTCATGCTCGTGGGAGGAGCTACCGTGGTCCCCAATGTGGTCACGGTAGGAGTAGATGCCGAAGGGTTTGGTAAACTACTGACAGTTGTGTTGACCATAGGATTGGGGGTAGGTGTATGTTGACTACTGGGGTTACCCAGTAATGGCATAGAACTGACCACCGGCGGGGAGGATGGTGGCGAACCAGGAATGGTTGCCATTGGTATCGACCCTGTGGATGCCGGTGGAGAAATAGATGTTGGTGTTGCCGCAGACATATCTCGGCGTGGTGTAATTTGGATTATCACAGGCCCTAATGGATCAGTGAGCGGAGGATTGTAATTAGGTACAATGCCTTCAGTGAAAGGGTCCTCTGGGAGTTCCGGCTGATAAGGGTCTATGTGATAATCAAGATTAGTCAGAGGAGACTGCTCTTCCGTAGAAGGCCCGGGTTCACCAAGGTTCAGTTCTTCCTCAAGGTAGAGAGGAGGTAGACCTTGTTGTCGTCGAGACAGACGGCGTGGGTCAGGGGACGCCACGGTGACCAGTTTGATTTTAACAAATTTTATTAAATTGTGATCTATTATGAAGTCTCAAATGACAGTAACCACACACCTAACAAAAAGAAAAAGGACTTTCTAAAAACAATCAACAAGCAGCCAGAATAGGGTGCCCTGTCTGAGTACTACCGTTCACTGGTGATGAAATCCAGTATCGCAATAGTATACAGAGAGGGTTAGTCGAAAGTACAGTTACGGTCACTCTAGAGCTTCGCCTGAACCTCAGACGATAGTTGTAAGCACTCTCGTGAAGACGAGTACCCTCCTAAAGACTGAAGACAGAGTGGGTCCGTCTGTTTCAGGCACCAGGATAGCCCGTCCTAGTCACCTTGTGTAAGTCCCTAAAAGTATGGCCACTAAGGATACCTCAAATCATAGACATCATCAGGGGGGTCCACGGTCAAGGACAGTGTGCTATATGGGCAGAATACATAGATCCCCGATCTAGTTTCGACATCCCCGAAGGGAACCCCAATATATAACACACCCACAGGATGCAGTCGAAGGTGGGCTACCTTCTATTGCACCCAAGTGTTGTCTCGCGCTGAGCTCCGGTAAAGGAATGGTCCTGATAATATGAGTGCAGCAGGATTTCACTCGTTAATGACTCTAGTTTTCAAGTTTTGAGATCTTGGGTAGTTTTCTCACTTTCCTAACCCAAGATCCTAGCCTGAACTACTGTTTGTGTGAGTTCAAAAAAGAGTAATTAGATTGATTTTAGTATCGCTTTATTTTTAGTGTACTTTGTTATTAGTCTTGCGGAGGGGGAATGGACGTATGAAGTATAGTGAGACTCTGACTCAAGAAACCATGAAAAACATGCTCTAAATATTAAATTCAATGAAGAGTGTTTCTACAGGGAGAGGTTTCTTTTTCAATCATCCATGCACCAACATGTAAATAACACAGCTCAACTTTTAAAGATTCAGACTTCTATCTACCTCTTTTAACAGTCTGTGAACTAAAACTTTCAGAATAAACTCATCTAGATGCAGAAAAATAAAAATAAAAAAAATTCTCTTTTAAAAAGTAAATGTTTTGCACACTAACTAAATAAGAGAAACAAATAAAAATGCCAGTTTAGCAGACAAGCACAGGGATTCAGTCAGTGAAAGGTACTGATGGCCAAAAAACTCTACAGCTAAAACACAGTCACAACAGTGAACAACAAGGTTTTTGGCTGAGTAACGCTCTGTCTGTGAGAAAATACAGCGTTATAACGCATTGTATTTAAGCATAGACCGCATTATAACGCACTGGATATCCTGCATAGGTCGTGTTAACCAGGGAAAAGCTCTTCAGTTGGCCAGATAGGAACAGGATTGAACTCTGCAAGCGTTTGGTATGTCTACTGGGCATCAAAAAATGGTCGGAAGGATCTTTGAATAGAGAAGAAGAGAAGAAAGGAAGGAATAAATAGTCCGGAAACTATGGGGGAAGCTCCCCAGCGGAGTCGCCAATTCTGCTATAGGGTAAACTGCTTGGGTTGTTGGTTTTCGAATATCCCTCTTAGGGCTTTCCAGTGCCCGAGGCAGACAGTAAGATTAGCTATGTTGTTCACAAAGATGGCATGAGCATGTTCATATTAGCTTGAAATAACTTGAAGGAATACAATAGAGAATTACCTCTTTGACAGTCTTGGAATCCCTTGGAGAGCACTGCGCAGCGAAGCAAGAGTCCTTCTTCACCAGCTCCAAATCTGAGTCTTGCAATCAGTCAAAGCACCCGCGTAATTTATAATATAACAAGTATCCTATCAATTAAATCAATATACAATAAACATCTAGATTATACACATCTGAGCCATTCATATCATACTATGTAAATGTTCAAAAAATAATGACAATATTAAGCATTGAATGGACAAAACGAACACAGTTCTATTGATTTTGAAAGAAGAAGGATTACAACCATCGGTTGTACTAAGCCCTCCTCAGTCTCCCAATCTCTCTTCTCTCTCAAGTGAAGAAGTCCAAGTCAACAAGCTCTCTAGGAGCCTCTTTGACTCTTGGCCTTCACAATGTCACACTATTCTCTATTCCACAAGTATACAAGAACCTTGAGCAATCCTTTGACCATCAATTAAGAGCCTTCAGCTCCTTCTTATAGGAGAGGGAGAAGGCCATTGTTGCCCTTCTCTTTCCACTAGTTTGGAATGGAAAAAGCTTAGATGTTTCTTTGATCTCTATGCTTTTGCCTCTTTTGGAGTTCAGTCTTCTATGGAAATGACCAATAATGAACTGGTGCTTCTGCAGTTTCCTTTGTGAACTGACTCCTTTGTGAGGAAAATTCGGAGATTCAAATCATTCTCCGCTCTCTTTTCCCAATTCAAACTTAAAACACGAGTAACGCTTCCTTCCAGTGTAAACAGAGCATTGCCCTAGCCACTAACGCGGCTAATGTATTGATTTCCCGCGTTATAATGCTCTTGTTCTGTTCTATATAGGCGTTACCTTGCAGAAATAGGTTTAATTTAGGTCTTTGTATCCCTTCCATATTTGTCTTCCCCTCTAAGCTGATGAGGAGGTATTTTGACCTATAACAATAAGCTTCTTGAGATCATTTTCATCTAGAACATATATCCTATCCCTAAATGTGACCAAGCCATATTTTGTGAGTTGATATTCCACGTCATGATCACTTGTACCATGTTGTAACCTGTGCATAACTTCCATATATCTATCATCCTATAGACCTTCCTGTAGGATATGATCTTATAGATCTGACCCATAATAAATCATAGTTTCTATATGATTTACCTATATCCACCTGCTAAGAGCATTTGCAACCCTGTTCTCTTTACCTTTAATGTACCTAATCTCAACGTTTATCTCACTAATCATGGCCAACCATATGGCTTGTCTAACATTCATATCGAGTTGGTCAAATAGATATCTCAATACACTGTAATCACTCATCAATACAAACCTCTTTCCAAGAAGAGAGTGTCTCCACATATTCAATGCATGTATTATCACTACCAACTAAAGAACATGTGTGATATGGTTCTTCTCGTGCTCATTCAGTTTCCCTGATTCATAGCACACTACCTATCCTTCATGCATAAGGACTCCACAAAGTCCTCTCTTGCAAGCATCTTTACATACTATGAACTCTTTTTTTGGATCTACAATATTTAAAACTAGAGAATTTTCCAGCAACTTCTTTAACTACTCAAAATTGGTTGCACATTCTTCTATCCATTCAAATTTCTTACCTTTCCTCTGCAATGATATAATAGGATAAGAAATCTACGAGAATTTCCTTATAAACCTCCTATAATAGCTTTATAACCCAATAAATGACCGTACCTCATCCACATTCCTAGGTGCTTCCCATTCCATGATAGCTTTTATCTTTTCTGGGTCCACTGCTATGCCTTCCTTGGAAACCACATGTCCCAATTAATGTACCTCTATCTGAAAGAAACTTCATTTTCTAAGCTTTACATACAACTAATTCTCTCGTGGCAATCTCAATATTGCTTATAAATTTTTGGCATGCTCTTCCTCATTCTTATAATATATCAATATATCGTCAATGAATACAATAACAAACTTATCAAGATAAGGATTTAATACACTATTCATCAAGCACATAAAATTATTTGAGCATTAGTCAAACCGAAAGGAAAAACAAGAAACTCATAATTCCCATAACTGGTCTTGAAAGTTGTCTTGTAAATATCTTCTTATTTGATGTGTACCTAATGGTATCCTGATCTAAAATCAATCTTTGAGAACATTATTGCTCCCTTCAACTGATCAAACAAGTCATCAATCCTCATCAATAGATATATGTTCTCTATTTTTACCTTTTTCAACTACCTATAATCAATGCATAGCTTGAGAGTACCATCCTTTCTCTTCACAAAAAATATCAGTGCTCCCCACAGTGGAACATTAGGCCTAATGTACCCCTGTCAAGCATTTCAATCAACTGCAAATTCAACTCCACTAACTTTGGAGTGCTCATCTTGTATGGTGCCTTTGATGTTGGTGCTTCCCTTGGTACCAACTCAATAGAAAAGTTGACTTCCCTGTGAGATAGAAACTCCGAAATCTCTATGGAAAACACATCCTAAAACTATTGTAGAACTGGGTACTTGTTTAATTCCTGTGCATCCTCAACATCCTTACCTCTATTATTTAAGATATGCACTGCAAATAACACATGCCCTTTCTTGTGACTATAGTTTTCCTGCATAGTTGTGAACATTATAATTGATTTTTCCTTCTTCTTACCCTATAATATTCTCTGCTCCCCATTGTCATCCAAGCACTCAATGGACTTCTCATAACAATCCACCTTGCTCATGTGAAGATATAATGTTATGAAGCTAGCTCACAAAATACAAGAAAACATATATCAACGACTTAGAATTAAGCCTCTTCAAGGGGGCAACCTCCTTTACAATACATAAATTAACAATTCTTGGATGATACAAATGATTAAACGTACCTTCTATATATAGGAGTCTAAGGGGTCAAAATATAACAATATGGGGACCACATGGGAACAATAATAACAATAATGGGGCTACACCTATGGGGCACAAAAATAACAATAATGGGGCTACACTAGAATTATGGGGACCTAACATGTCCCTCTCCTTCAAACAAGTGTTTTCCTCAATGCTTGAGTAGTTATGGATGCTTCTGTATAAAATTATCATCCTCCCATGTCGAATCTTCAGCGGGTAAGTTCTTCCACATTATGAGATATTATGAAATTGATCGATTTCGTTGCTATCGAGTTCTTGTTTCCATGGCTACTTTAGGTTACAATATGATTTTTCCTTCCTTGTCAATTTCTGCCAATATTGTTTGAATTGGGAGCTTGTCACCTATAACCTTATTTAAGGATGAAACATTGAAAATTGGGCGCACTCGGGAAGATGTAGGAAGCTCTGATTTGTATGCTATAGTACCAATATTTTGCAACACCTTGTAAGGACCATAATTATTTGGTGATAATTTATTATCCTTCTTAGCTTTCTTGAAGGACATTTGATTTATGGTTGTATCTATAAAAATATCCAGTCACCTACATCAAAACTTCTTTCACCGCAATGTTGATCTACCTATTTTTTCATTCGATAATGCGCCAAAGTGAGGTTATCCTTTCAGAGTTGGAGAACTTTTTGTTGATGATTGATGTGATATTCCACTGCTTGAACCTCATAATTGTCTCTTAAAGAATATGTGATGGATGGTGGATGATATCCATAAAGTTCCATAAATGGGGTCTTTTTTGCTGCAGTATGGAAGGAAGTGTTATACCACCATTTAGCCATAGGTAACCACTTGACCCATTGTGTTTGTTTATTAGATACAAAGCAACGAAGATATCCTTCCAAATATTTTTTCACTATCTTAGTTTTCCCATCCGATTGAGGATGATATGATGAGATATGAGTTAATTGAGTACCCAAACAAGAAAATAATTTCGTCCAAAAATTTCGTGTAAAAATGGGATCTCCGTCACTTACAATAATTTTTGGGTTTCCATGCATCTTTTTAATTGTTTCCATAAATTCAGTAGCAACTATACTAGCTTTAAATGGATGAGATAATGCACAAAAGTGTGCATACTTGGTAATTCTATCAACTACCACCATAATGACAGTCTTTCCTTCCGACTTGGGTAAACCTATGATAAAATCCATTGAAACCTCCCCCCAACGTTGACTTGGAATGGATAAAGTTTGTAACAAACTCGGGGTCTTAATTGTCTAGACTTTCTTTTGTTGGAAAACTAAACATTCCACCACAAACTTTTGAATATCAGATTTAAGGCCATCCCAAAAAAAATTCCTTCTTGACCCTGCGGTAAGTTTTTAAAAATCCTATGTGCCCTCCAAAGGGAGAGGTGTGAAATTCCAAAATAATTTTTTGTTTTAATTGGGAATTATTACAAAGATATAAGAAATCTTTGTACCATAATGAATCATTTTTCTAGGTAAATGTTTCAGATGTATTGGGATCTTGCTAAAAATTTTGAATGAGTGTCAACACCTCTTCATTGTTCTTCCATTCATCCCTTGTTTCGGTTATCCACTCATGTTGGATAATATAAATGGCACAAATCAAATGCTTCCACATCGTCATCATTTCTTGAGAGTGCATCTACAACAAAATTTTGTTTCCCTATTTTTTATATGATTTCAAAGTCATAACCCAACATCTTTGTGACCCATTTTTGCTGCTCTTCTGAAGATAATCCTTGTTCCAAAAATTATTTATGACTATCATGATCTATTTTTACCTTGAAGTGTCTTCCCATTAGGTAATATTGTCATTTATTTAGTGCATGTAGTATTTCCAACATGTCCTTCTCATAAATAGCTTTCTATAAATACTTTCCTTTGATTAGACGACTTTCAAAAGAAATGGGTCTTCCTTCTTGCATTAAAACAGGACCAATTCCATTTCCTGAGGCATCAAATTCCACAATAAAAAAAATTATGAAGTCTGGCATAGATAAGATCGGTGCTTGGAAAATTTCCTCTTTAAGATGTTCAAAGGCCTTAGTTTCTTTTGGAGTCCAAGACAATGCATCTCTATTCAGTAATGATGTTAGAGGTGTTGGTATTATCCCATGACTCTTAACAAACTTGGCTAATACCATGTTAACCCCAGAATTCCTTGAAGATGCTTTATGGTTATGGGGATTTTCCATTCCTTAATGGATTTAATTTTTTTAGGGTCTACCTAAACACCCTCATGAGATACAATATGACCCAAATATTCCACCTCCTATACTCTAAAGAAACATTTGGAGGTTTTTGCATATAATTGTTTCTCCTCCAATACTTTGAGCACCATGTCAACATTTTGAACATGGTCCTTCCAAGACTTGTTGTAGATTAGTATATCATCAAAAAATACTAACAAAACATTTCTAAGGAAGGTTTTGAAAATGCAATTTTTCAAACCTTGAAATGTTGAAGGTGCATTAGTAAGGCCAAAAGGCATGACCGAAAATTCATAATGACCCTCATGAGTTCTGAATGTTGTTTTCAAAATGTCTTCAGTCTTCATTCTAATTTGATGACATCCAGAACAAATATCCAACTTGGTGAAGTAAATTGCTCCATGTAATTCATCCAATAATTCATCAATGAATGAGATAGGAAATTTATCTTTAATAGTGAGCTTGTTGAGCTCCCTATAATCCAGACACATATTCCAAGATCCATCCTTCTTGTGCACCGATACTACTGGAGCAGAGAAATAACTTTGACTAGGTTGAATTATACCATCCTCTAGCATTTCTACCACCATACGTTCAATCTCACTCTTTTCAGCCTAAGGATATTTGTAAGGCCTGATGTTTGGAGGAACACTTCCTAGAATAAAATAAATAGCATGATCATGGTCACGAATAGGTGGGAGTCCTTTGGGAGTCTCAAACACCTTGGAATGATTTTCCAAGAATTTTTGGAGATCTGGAAAAATAAATGATTTCGATGTTTGAACCTCTACTGAGCATAATTATGAAATCAATCCTCGTCGTTCTTTCCCTGGGATACCCCGTAATTCAACATCCTTTCCTTCCGAAAAAAAAATTCAAGAAAATTTCTTGAAAATTAAAAGCTACCATCCCCAAATATTGTAGCCATTTTACTCCTAGTACAACATCAACACCACCCATTGGAATATTCAATACATATTCCCCCATGGTCAGCTTGATATTATGGCACTTTCCACAACAATTTATAGTTCCTCGATTTGAAATCATCACTTGACACTCTGGTGTTAGGTATAGGAAGTAATTCAATTCCTTGGCTACCTTAAAATGAATAAAATTATGGGTACTACTTGAATCAATCAACACTATTACATTTTTCTTCTTGATATGTCCTTCTATCTTGAGAGTTTGAGGAGTGGTAATTCCTACCAATGAATTACAGGATATGGTCAGATTCATTTATTCTTCCTCTAGGTTTGGTTCCTGGTGTATATCCTCTTATTTTGAAGTTTCTTATTCCTTTTTTTTCCTCTTCACAATCTATGTAAAATAATTTCTTCTTAGCACGCTTATGACCTTCAGTGTATTTGCTATCACAACTATAGAAAAGCCCTTTTGCTCTTTTTTCTTCCAATTTTTGTGGTGTCAACCTTGTAGGTTGTGAAAGTATATGAGTAGGAACACTTCTATCTTTATAGTTGTGAGTGATAGGCTTCCTTGTCACCATAATTTTGTTGTCAAATTTTCTTGCCAACCTGAATGCCTTCTCCAATTAACCAGGTTCCCAAAGTCAAACATCATGTTGGATGTTATCCTGTAAAGTCCCTATGAAGACATCAATCCGCTGCTCCTCTGTAATATCTTTTACCCTTATATTCAATTTTTGAAAGTCCTCAATGTGATCCACCATTGAACCCTTTTGTTTGAGATATATCAATTGGCTAAACAAGGTGTTTGTATAAATTTTATCATCATAATGTGCTATCATCTCCTCTATAAAAATTGACCAAGTGAAAATTTGTTTACGAGAGAAAAGCCATTGATACCATACAAATGTATTGGGAAATGCGTACCATTTGCGTGTTTTTCACATTGTGGAGATCAAAGTATTGCTCCATCTGTAGTATCCATGTTACAGGATCCTTGTCATCAAAATTCATCATATCGATCTTTGGAATATGGTGGGTCTTCAATTCAAAATTAGAGTCTATGAAATAATGATTAACATTTATTTTATTCTCATCATGAGTTTCCTCTACTACCTTTTTGCCATTAGGAAGATTTTCTTGTAGCAACTTTGCCAAACCTTCCATGTCTTTCATCAAATATTCCATGTTTCATTATATACCATCGATCTTAGCTTCCATTACATTCATTCCATCCTTCAAATCATCCATATTAGCGTCTAGTTCATTTTTGGTTATTCTATGTGAGAGAAAAATTTGTTGCACTTGGTCCTGTAATTTTGAGATATCATGTTGCAATTCTTCCTCTTCATGTATCATAGTAGATATTTATCAGGACTTAATGGGTGTGGAATTATTTTTTGGAGTCATTTTAAAACTCTATACTTATATCTATGCTTCAATATTCCCTTGGAATCACTTCAAACTTATTTTTCAAACAAAGTTACGCAATTTTTTTAAAAAATACACACATTTTTCTTGATTTTAGGAGCTCGATATTGAAACAGTTGTAACTCTATAATTTTGGATCTCCAATATTTGAACTTCAGTCTTGTGGTAGCCCTCTCAGTCTTATTTCCAATTCCACGGGTAAGACCTAATTTGGATTCTTCAAGATAAAGTTATGCCCAATCTCCAACAATGGCCTAATTATACGCTGATTCAGTAGAGAAAACTTGTATGGCATGCCACGTGTCATAGTTTTGACCTTCTGCTTTGAAATTAATATAAAAGAATCTATAGTTCGTGCCCTTTTTTCCAAGTCTTATATAATTCCAATCCGATGTCTGAAACAAACGTTATGATGATATTCGCTCGACCATATGTTTGAGATGAAATTCTGGAGCCTAGTAAAACTCTAACTTCCTTAGATCATAACTCCAAAAATATAGCGAAACAAGATCTGAAATTTTCATGTGAATTTCCTCAAGCTTTCTACTTGACATGGTAAACATTTTAGCTTTTGAAACTTTGTAGAAAAAATTTATATAGAAAATTCCAAGATGACATGTTTGCAGCCAAGAAAACCTAGAATCCAAAGCTATGATTCCAAATGTTATGAAACCAACTCACAAAATAGAATAAAATATAGATCAAAGACTTAGAATCTAGCCTCTTAGAGGGGTCAACCTCCTTTACATTACATAAATGAAAAAATTTTGGATGATACAAATGAAAAAACCTACCATCTATATATAGGAGTCTAAGGGTTCACAATATAACAATATGGGGACCACATGAGCACAACAATAACAAAAATGGGGCTACACCTATGGGGCTGCACTAATAATAAGGGGCTACACTAGTATTATGGGGACCTAACATATAACTAGTCTATACCCAATAGAAAATTGTATGATCCCAATGGAAGTACATTCAAATGCACTGACATAGGCATACCAATCATTTCAAATGCACAAGAGCTTACCCAATGATGAACTCTATTCTCAGTACCTATAGAAAACTACAATAACCTATAACCTATAACCTACACCTGTAACATACCTATACCTCTGTACTTATAATATACTTGTACCTATAACATACATGTATCTGTAGCATACCTGTACCTAGAACATTCCTATACTTGTAGCATACATGTACATATACATGTACTCCATTCTTAGTACCTGGTGATCCACTTGGTTGTTTCCAAATGCTGCTTAGATCTAAGGAATTCTCTATCCAACATCCCCAACTGCCTATGCCTCCCGAACCCTATAACTCTACGGCCAACCACCCTGATGTTGTGGAAAATATCTCTAGCGATGCTCCTTGCCACAAGTCCAACATTGTAAAGGATTCAATCTTGTACCCTTATTATGATCCTCATATTGGAATCCCTATCCTCTATTAGATGCATTGAACTTCTTAGGCGATGTTGCATTCTCTTTGTTACCTGTTTCCTGAGGCCTTGTTTTCTTTTTATCCCATTTTCCTTTATAGTTTGCATTACCTCTCCAATCCCACTTAGTATCATATATGCTCTTTGATTTCTCATAAAAATGCTTTAGCTTCATAATGGATTCCTCCAATGGTCTAGGCTCATCGAACTAAATCTTATATTTTAATGCTACCGACAACCCACTGATGAATATATGAATATTCAGTTTCTCCTCCTTTAGATAAGGAACATACCTTAATAACTCCAAGAATCTTCTATTGTACTCTTCATCAGTCATAGATCCCATCTTCAGTTCATAGAATTATTTTTCCCTGTCATTATAGTATATATCAGATAGATACTTCTTCCTGAAAAGTCTCTCGAACTCACTCCAAGTCAAATATACTTAGTGAATACGAAATTATTTACATACTCTAACCAAATGTCTGCTTCACCTTTAATATTTTATGTAGTTATTTTTTCCTTCATGTTCGCTGAGTAATCATCTAAGATGAATAACTTACTGATTCCAAGAATCCAAGCTTTTTCATCTCATGAATTCTTCATTTCTCCATCAAATGTAGTTGGATTTTATTTCTTGAACTCATTTGACAAATATCCCCTTTCATTCCTTCTGTAAGGATGATAGTGATGATGACCATGATACTTATCTGAACCAGAACTATAATAAATCCCATTTCCATTACCTCGTCTATCCAATGTATCCAAGAATCTTCCATCTCTGACCATGTCATCTCTATCCAACTTGTGTCTACCATGTGACCTACTACCATATGCTCCATTAGTCATATCCTCCTGTCCATGACTGATTCTAAGTGGTCCTTATATATGTAAGTCTAACAAGCTTTGCAGGATAACTACATTGACCTCTACTTGTTTGGCATGTGCCCTAGTAATTATCTCTTTTGATTGAATGATTCGGTCATTGTTTGCTTTGCAACTCCTTATTTCTACCTTTAAACTTCTCAAAGTGTCTACTATGTTAGGGAGTACTCATCACCATGTTGTTAATCTAATCTATACGGAGAATCTCATGAACCTTGGTCTACCATATTGCTAGTCATCTTTGTTCGTTTCTTCCTGCGAGTATATCATGATGTCAGTTAAACCAAAACATAAATATAACTAACATACCTCAGTTTAGTTCAAGGGATGATATCTCATATACAAGATCAACTAGATTAGCACATTACATGTGTAATCATAATCATAACAATATATATACATCATCTCAATCATCATCCAGTTACCATGCATGATGTCACAACTACAACACCAACTAAACATAATGCATGCATAACAACATAGGTATGACACACATGCATACATAATACATAAAAACAGTGGAATGAATTCATAACAAACACATTTTGATAACAACACCATCAAATTTTTCATCACATCACAACGACAACCATGAACACCACCATGCATAAAACACAAGCACATATACCACAAGAATAAGGACACATACACAACCTACATATATATATATATATATGACAACCCACTCATCCAAGAAGAATGAAAACCAAACATCACCCAAGGAGAATAGAAACATGCTCTGATACCATCATGTAACACCATCCTCCCACATTTACTCAAGTTAATCGATCCACCAGGGAAAACATGTGATGAAAAGTTACTATGATGTGATTCAACTTACCAATTATAGTTAAGGAAGTGGAATTGACATGACAACACCAATCTGACTTTCCACAGATTTTACAGAACCTTCAGGAGCCAACCAACCCTTCCAAGTGACCAACCCCTAAGACAACTTGCTATTCAATTGTTCAGCTGGAGCCCTAGTTGCATTGATGACAATACCTCCATGTGACTGGAACCCTCCAGTCGCATGCACAACAAGGCATCCATGTGACTATAGCCTTTTTTAGGCGGTTTTGTGCCAGTGACCCCGAATTTTAAGCCACTTTTTTAGGGCCAAGACTCAGGCCACTGCCAAGAACTTGGTGAAACTCTCATAAAGGATAAATAACAAGATGAAAAGGCATTTAATGCAAAACTTGAACAAGGACCTGATCCAACAAGGCCTAGCCATGATAGACATTTCATCAAACATATCATAAACTTGTAATCTACAAGTCATAACAACATATCTAAGAATGGGGATCTCATAATTATCTGAAAATTGTCAAGGAGGGCCAATATCTCCTCCCAATAGTTGCAATGTTATCTATTATGTAGTTCATTCATTAATGTTTCATATAATAACCAAAACATTATGAGATCCATAACTCAAGTTTGTCATAAACCACACTCATAACTAGCATATAACCAACAGAATAACAATGATAAAACAACTATAAATATCACATAATCACAAGTACATTTACCCATGAAATACAAGAGGAAAATAGCTCTTATTAACATATGCAAAATGCAACCAGGTCTAGTACTTCCTTGTATCACCCGACCATAGATTGGACTAAACCAAATATTTATTTAAACTAATCGCCCCCATGCCATATTCCAAACATGAATGTGGGATATCATGGAATAAACCAAACAAAACCAAGCCAGGGCTTCCAAACACCAAACCACCTCAGACCTCAACTAGTGATTCCACCTCATAGTTAGACATCACTAACCATCACTGGATCAATATCTACCTAAGGTTTCCAAGGCTCTATAGAATTTGTTCCAACCAGGGCTTGGAGGACTAGTAACTCAACCCACAACTATTGTGGGGATTCCATAGTGTTTTTCCAACCAGGACTTCTAGGAATAGTAACTCAACCCACCAAGGCATTCTGGATCATTTTTTCAACTAAGGCTTCCAGGACTAGTAACTCAACCCAATTTGTTACAAGGATTCCAAAGTGTTTGTCCAAACAAGGGTTCCAGGAAATATTAACTCAACCCACAGTCATAAGGAACATTAGCACCTACCAGAAAACAAAGGTAAACCCACAACATCGTGGCCATCTAGGAAATGGTAAGGCTAGGAAAAGCTATTGTCAATCCAAGAAATCCTCCATGAAAATGATAGATCATAACCAAGAAACCGCATGCATGTGCCATGCATTCCAAAACTAGAAAGGAAATCATAAATTCAAATCTATACCTGCAAAGGGAATCTATTGTAGATGTTTATTTTGTTGTCATCTTGTTTTTTCTTGCTTTTTCTTTTCCTTCTTCCTCCAAATCCCAAGTATGCCACACTCGCTCCAAGAAAACTATAAGTTTCCAAGAGTTTGAGAGAGAGAAAGAATAGAATGAGAGCTCCAAAACTAAATTTACAAAAGGTTAAACTAACAAAAGCCATGAATTGATGCTCAGAATATTTTTTATTAATGAGGACTCTATGTTCTTCATTTTCCATTACTTTTATTCATTTTCCTCCTCACATGCAACCTATGACCATTCACCATCCCTTTATCCTATTTTCCATTATTTTCATAAATAAAATGGCAATAAATTCCACTTTCCTTTCCAAATCCTTTTCCATTGCCTTTGCCAATTTCCATGGCCATTAATTAATCATAAGTGATCCCCGTCACTATGTTTTTTCCCAAAATTTAGCTTGGAATATGTGCCCCGTGAACATGGTTTTATTTTTCCTTCATTAAATTTTTTACATGAATTTTTATCCCGAGGATATTACAAAATATGTTACTAGATTATAGAGAGCTCAATAATCTCACTATTAAAGATAAATTTCCCATTCCTATCATCAATGAATTGTTGGAACAATTACATTGATCAATTTACTTCAATAATATAGACTCTTTTTTCAAGATATCATCAAATTATAATGAAGACAAAAGACATTCTAAAACAACATTAAGAATTCATGAAGGTCATTATGAATTTTTGGTCATGCCTTTTGGAATTACTAACGCACCTTCTACATTTCAAGGTTTTATGAATTCCACTATCAAACCATTAGAAAATTTGTTATTATTTTTTGATGATATACTAATTTACAAAAATTCTTGGAAATATCATGTTCAACATGTTCACCCGGTGCTCAAACTATTGGAGGAGAACAATTGTATGAAAAACCCTCCAAATGTTTCTTTCGGGTACAAGTGGAATATTTGTGTCATATTGTATCTCATGAGGGTGTTAAGGTAGACCCTAACAAAATTGAAGCCATAAGGGAATGGAAAACCCCCACAACCTTAAGGGATCTTTGAGGATTTCTCATGTTGACAAAGTATTATCACAAGTTTGTTAAGAATTATGGGAAAATAATAGCACCACTACCAACATTACTGAATAAAGATGCAATTTTTTGGACTCCAGAAGCAACTAAGGCCTTTGAACCACTTGAATAGGCAATGTATTAAGCTCTAGTCTTAGCTACACTAGACTTTACAAAAACCTTTATTATGGAATGTGATGCCTCAGGAAATGGCATTGGTGTTGTTTAAATGCAAGAAGGAAGACCCATTGATTTTGAAATTTGTCCAATCAAGGAAATTTATATAAACCTATTTATGAGAAGGATATGTTGGAAATACTACATGTTTTGAAGCAATGGCACCCTTACCTAATGCAAAGACACTTCAAGATAAAAATATATCATGATAGTCTTAAATACTTCTTAGAACAAAGATTATCTTTAGTAGAGAAATAAAAATGGTCACAAAGATGTTGTGTTATGAATTTTAAATCATTTACAAAAAAAGGAAGAAAAATGTTACTACATATGTACTCTCAAGAAAGGATGAGGATGTGGAAGCATTTCTCTGTGTCATTTCTATTATCTAGCCTGATTGGATAACTAAAGAAAGGGATGAATGGAAGAATGAAAAATAGGTGTGAAAACTCATTCAAAAGTTGCAGCAAGATCCCAATGCATCTGATACATTAATTTGGAAAAATGATTCACTATGGTACAAATATTGCTTATATCTCTGTAATAACTCCCAACTCAAACAAATGGTTCTTTTGGAATTTCACATTTCTCTTATAGGAGGGTACTCGGAATTTTTTTAAAATTACCAAAGGGTAAGGAGATTTTTGGGATGGCCTTAAATATGATATTCAAAAGTTTGTGGCAAAATGTTTGCTTTTCCAACAATATAAATTTGATACAATTAATACCCCTGGTATTTTACAACCATTAGCCATTCCAAGTCATTTTTGGAGGAGGTCTCAATGGATTTTATTACAGGTTTACCCAAGTCCAAAGGAAAGAGTATCACCATGGTGGTAGATTATAGACTTACCAAGTATGCACACTTTTGTACACTATCTCATCCTTTGAAATCCAGTACATTCACTACTGTAATTGTGGAAAAAATTCAAAATATACATGGAAACCCAAAGATTCTTGTAAGTGACAAAAATCCCATTTTCACTGGAAATGCTTTGAAAATTTTAGTTTCTTGTCTTGGTACTTAGTTAGCTCATAGCTCATCCTAGCATCCTCAAGCTGATGGGAAAAATGATATAGTGAAAAAATGTTTGGAAGGATATCTACATTGATTTGTATTTGATGAACAAACACAATGGGTAAAGTGGTTACCTCTAGTATAATGGTGGTATAACACTTCCTTCCAATATACCACAACAAAAATGAGCCCATTTATGGCTCTTTATGGATATCATCAACCATCCATCACATTGTCTTTAAGAGAAAATTCCAAGGTTCAAGCAGTGGAAGATCACATTGAGCATCAACAACAATTTCTCCAACTCTTAAAGGATAACTTGAATCTGGCATGGAATCGAATGAAACAATAGGTGGAGTAGCATCACAATGAAAGAAGTTTTGAAGAGGGTGAGTGGGTATTTTTACGACTACAACCATACAAACAAATGTCCCTCAAGCAAGCTCAGAAGGATAATAAATTATCACCCAAGTACTATGGCCCTTACAAGGTGTTACAAAATCTTGGTACTATGGCATAGAAATTTAAGTTTCCTGCATATTCGTGAGTACACCAACTTTCCATATTTCATGCTTAAGATGACAACCTCACAATTCAATATATATTTTCCAAACTTGACCAGGAAGGAAAAATCATATTCGAACCTAAGACAATCACAGAAATAAGAATCTGACAACTATGGAATCATTTAATTCCGGATTATCTAATTAAGTGGAAAAACTTACATGCTAAATATTCACATGGGAGGATGATTATTTCATATAAAAGCGTCAATAACTACTTAAGTGTTGATAACAACAATTTTTTGAAGGAGAGTGACATGTTAGGTCCCTATAATATTAGTATATCCCCATATTATTATTTTTTCCCCCATAGAAGCCCACCATTGTTATTGTTGTGCCCTTACATTCTTATTGTTATGTAGACCCTTATTATATTTTGACCCTTTAGACTCCTATATATACAAAGGAGGTCTTATCATTTGAAGCATCCAAGGATTGTTCATTTATATGATGTAAAGGGAGGTTCCCCCTCAAGGCTATTTAATTATATTTCCTTGTATTTTAAGAAACATGAACATAGCACAACCTGAGTTCCCAAATGACCTCCTTTAATTGTCAACCAGGTCTTTGCAACTGTTTAATAAAACAATATGTGCCTAGGTGTTTGTTTTCATCAAAGTTGTGTCTAGTGTTTTATGGATGTTTTTGCTTTTTGTTTATGTTCACAAGGGAAAGAACTAAATGCTAGTAGCATGACTGTTAAAACAAAGGTTTAAACACATTATTAAATTGACAAAATGAAATACCGAAATGCAATCAAACCAAATTATGATTTTCTCATAAAATACAGTGCTTGAAAAATGACTTCAAGAAAATAAATCAAATATTAACTTAACTTGTCCAATTCATTCATTAAAGATGTTTTGGAAGAGCTTGAGAAATGGGCAGCTAAGTGTAAATAGAGTTCTCCTAAATAAACAATTAAAAAATCAACTTATAATGATACAACATCTCATC